>JAZAYU010000043.1:5466406-5724788 GCA_038501625.1 Corbicula japonica | reverse complement strand
TGTTTTCCTATATTAATAGGGATCGGTATTATTGTAAAGAAAATACATATATCTGTTGTTGTTGTTGTTGCTCTTGTTGTAAAGAAAATACGTGTATCTGGTTGGTACTTTAGAAACTGACACTAAGAGAAAATATATGATGAAATATCTATTTATCAGTAAAATAATCATTTACCGATGTCATGCAGTGATTGTTACGTATATAATGGCAATCCGATCAACCGTTTTTGGAGTTGTCCTGGTTAGCTCAGTTGGTTGCGTCGCAGGAATCGTAGGGCTAGGCGCTGTCGCCGTGACGGCGTGGGTTCGCCTCCAGTTAGAGACACTATCATTTGAATTTTGAAATTCACAGTTGCGCTATTTGTGCAGTGTGGCGGCCGTAAAAAGTCTCCCCGTACATTTAGTCAGTACTGTTATCAGTAAAATAACCCGTTACCTATGTCATGCAGTGATTGTTACGTATATCAGGGCCATCCGCTCCATCTTTATAGGGGTTACCCGGTTAGCTCAGTTGGTTGCGTCGCAGGAATTGTAGGGCTAGGCGCTGTCGCCGTGACGGTGCGGGTTCGTTCCCAGCTAGACACTATCAACAACCGGGTCTGTTCACACCCATACAAGCTGTGAAGAAACTTTTGTTTAAGTCTAGAAATAAATGAAATTAAAAAGAACTTTTAAAAAAGTAAATACAGAAGGATTTTAAAATTGATGTTTTATTTTAGAAATTTAAGGGAAAAAACGCTGAAAAAAATGCTTTTGTTGGTTGGTGGGGTAAGGGGGTTGGGGTACCACCACACCCTAGAAAAAAAGTCAGTCAGTTTGAGTTTAAAAAAAAAGTAACCAAGGGCCATAACTATGACAAAATACAAGAAAGAGTGATGAATCTTGTTCCGATAATTACTTCTATGATGTCAAACAACTATGTTAAATTTCAAAGCTCTACTTTGAGTGGTTACAAAGTGTATGTGAAAAATGGGCATAACTGAGAAACAATACAGTCAAAGCATTTGAAACTTCTCCTGATAGTTGTCGGACAACTATGTTAAGTTGCAAAGCTCAGCTTTTTGTGGTTACTGAGGGAAAAAAAACATAAATAAAAAACTTGAAAATGAAAATAAAATGTTGACGCCCGCCTGACCGCTCGCTCGCCTGACGATGTTCCCAATCAAATAACCAGGCTTTTTTTTAAACCTGATTAATAAGCATTAAGACATTACCTACTTTCCTTGTTGGTTGCCTTTTAGCTACTATCTGGAATTTTCTTATCCAGAACTGCCGATTAAACAATGCCATTGTTGTAGTTGATTAGAGATCTACTACTATTTCATTGATCCAGTCGGATCCAATACGTGCTTTGTGCTACTATGCTCTATTGTCAGAAATTTTAATTTTATGACAGTGTCAGTTTAAAGCTTTTATTTAATTAACAGGCGTGTTTTGTTGTGGTAACAAACTCTTGTTTGCATTTCAACGACAAAATGACTCTCTTTTTAATATATACTGAACCAAAATTTAAACTTGACAAAAAAGACATGGCAAACTCTTATAACATTAATGATGCCAGTGAATGCAAATATCTGGAGAAATTTGATCACCAATATGTTTATCTTGAAAGTTTTCGGTTCAGTATCTATCGGTTTAAAAAAGAAACAAAAGGAAAACCAATACGTGGTTGTGAAAAAGTAAGCGTTGAATTTTGTTCTTTATTTAATTAAAAGGGAGGTTATGTGCAAAAATGGATATTTAAGTAACTGTAGCTTAGTTTTTGCATCAATGGACTTCAAATATTGTGTTTTCTCTTATGTAAATGCCATAAACTTCTAAATTTAACTGTCAAATAATCTGTTTGAGACTAATATGTTAAAAAATTATCGAGCTCATCATTGTTTAGGAAAGAGGAGATAACCTTGACCTCTGTGAAAAAAATAACATCTTCCCGCTTTATCAAATTTCTATATATGTCTATATGCAAATACCACAAATTAAATAAAGAATAAAATATAGCACCGCTGAACAAAATTTGATTTTTTTTGAATTTAAAACTTAAGTTTTTCTCTTTATTTTCGGTATAGTTACTTGTTTGTTGGTTGATAATATATGCATGGGCACATCTCTACAAAACATTTTAAACAACCTTAAACAGCTCTCTGCTAGATACCATATACATATTATAGCTATATATCTATAGAATAAATTTAGCGCAACATGGTGCCTTGAATATTTTCAAAGTATGAAAAACAATCCAATTTTGTTCTTGTTAAATTTGTGAATACTCCGTCGGTGCCACTTACACTTAACAAATATGAAAAATGAAATATTCATATCGGAACAGTTATACATAGACAACACAACCTTCCCACGCAGCCAAAATGTAGAGAGGAAAAGAGAGCATGGGGCTTTAAGAAGACACCACAAACAATTAACGAAAAAGAGAACCTATAGGGTTACCGATTTGCCACTTGGCCTATTAACTAAGTTCTAGGGTGCACCAATTTCACACTTGCCCAAACCGGTTCTAATATGAACAAACAAGTACAGACGTCTTGGTGAAATAACTACAGCCTACCCATCGAATCGAAAATGTTTTATTATGCAACAGCACACAAACATACAATCATAAGAAGCTTAATAGCACGTTAAATCAAAACGGTGGGTACTTATTGACCTTACCGAGATCAGAGCCCATAGAGTCAAATCAGTAAGAACACAATGACAGGGATCAAAGAAACAGATCAGATCGAGCTTCTATGTTCTAATACAAGCTTCCGTATAAACCTTCATTAACTCTGAAACCCCTGGAATAGCCACACTCAAAAAACAAAACCTCCCCCCTCCCCCCCCCCCCCCCCCCCCCCACACACACACAGACCAGACAAAACTTGATCAGAAAAGGAAATGCTTGGGTTCTTTAAAATGATCAGATCTCATATGAGCCACAACAAACAATTTACTGCCACATTACTTATACTCAAATCTCAACTAGTCACCATTTCAGCCAAACAGATGCTTGAGATTTGAGACTGGTTTCCATGCTCAGTTTTATAACCTTGGGCACATAACACATGGAGTCCAATTAACAAGAACACATATTTTTTCATATTTGTCGTGTTCGGTGCCTTAAAAAGTTCCTTTTATATCAATTTTCATAAACCCCCCAACCCATGTCGCCGTCTTGCATACAAAGAGGTAAGTTAATGTGTAGATGGGTTAATCACCAATATGTCATATTGGTATCCTTTCTTTTTGAATTAACAAATGTTTGTTGTTGTTTTCCGAATAACGTGAAGAAATATATATTACAAATATTGCTTTTTATTTTCTTAAATTTTTAAAAATTATTAATCAAATCAAAACACTGGTTAAAATACCTTAGCATTAAATTTTGATCCTCAAATACAAAATACCAAAAAGAGTACGAAAATAATTTGAACGAATCGCTCATCTGGGCACCAGTCAAAACTGGAACCAAACAAGGAAGTGAGAATTTGACACAAGCAAAAACATTTTGAACTAGAAAGCGTGATGTCGAAATTAACTGTGTGCATTGTTGGATCGGGAAATTGGTATTTGCCATTTTGTTGCTTTATTCCTTTTACAATCCTTGATGTAATATATTGAAGAATACAAGTAAAGCGACCTTCACATTGACAGTGATCAAGATTCAAGGTCGAATTTAGCCAATAAGAAATATTATGCAGACCTGTCATTTTCCCATATTTTATAGGATTTTTGATTGTTGTAGGATCTACAAATTCAAAATATTTTAGAGATTCTGTCATTTTCAATGCTTCTAAATTCTGATGTTGATTTTTGCTGCTAATCTTTCCAGATAGTGTACAATTCGAATTAGGGACATTACGGACCATGACAATTACGGACCAGACATAATGGACCTGATTTTAAGACATGACGGACCATCAAAAAGGACATAACGGACCATATTTATGGACATAACGGACCATCTGTAAGACATTACGGACCATCTGTAAGACATTACGGACCAGATATATGTACCTTACGGACCATCTATAGATAGATATGTAATATGAATAATATTAAATCATTTTTATAATTAAATAAATTGAATAAATTTTAGTATCTCGTATGTGGGTAGCACAACTATTTGTGCGCAACAAGGGCTTTTCTATATATGCGATCTTCGCCCTTCGCGCACAACCCAGTTAGCATTCAAATCAATGCAGAAAATTTTCCTACTATGTCTATATGCTAGCGACCAGAATCCTGTCGCAACTTTTAACGGCTTCAAATAGTTTTTTAAACCTTATATATCTTTTAAAAAATTACATACCTGGAAAGCTAATTCCAATTAGAATCAATATATGTGATACTTTTTAAGAAACTTGTTCGTTTATTATGAAAAAAACTTATAAACCTCCACACATGTCAGCAGTTTTTATGTTCCTCCGCTATAAGTTTATCTGACTGTGTAGTGTATCGATTTATAAAAGGGACGTTTTCATTGGTTAGCACATTAAAATCTACATGTAAATGGCAGATATAATAGTAAGTTTAAAAGTGTTATTTGTGGAATATTTTTATTTGATTGATACTTTAGAGACTATTTATGTTTTATAACAACAAATGAACTTAGCAGTGCTGAAATTTTCAAGTTGCAGTGAAAAAATGGGAATTAAAAGCAGTGCGATTTCCACCACATTTTTGATCGTAACTGCTTGAGACGTAAAGAACAGACATCTGTAAAAAGTCAGTATGATAATGGCTCTGTGCTTGCAGTCGAATTATTGAGACTAGTATGTGGGTCACAACACCTTAGGGAATTTCACAGAGGTGATTACGTAATTTACCATCAGCTATTACTCTATATAGAATTTCACGAGAATTTTTCACAGTTAATTTGGAGAAAATTGACAGGTGTCATATCAAAATTAGCAAGTAATAACAAGTTTATCCGCCAAAATACGAGGATGGGTGGTAAATTATACTGGTACGTGTATGTAAAATAAAAAATGTTTCATCATTCTGTTCTATGAATTACTCGAAACCGCATATACAATAATATATTATTTAGAATATAAGGGGAATTAAACTTTATATAAGAAACGTCTTTCATAGGTGTTACAATACGATTTTGAAATCTCTGTTTCGTTTAAGAAACCAACCGAAAAATAAAAATAGACTTTAATTGGAAATACTGTATGTTTTCATTTCATTCATAGATGGTCCATAATGTCCGTATATTCTATATCTATCTATAGATGTTTCAAAATTTCCGTTGATCCGTGATGTTTTCATAGATATATAATTGATATTCTTTATTTATCTCTAGATGGTCCGTAATGTCTACAATTATGTTCATAATTACGAACCATCTACAGATAAAATAGAATATCAATTTCATAGATATAAATTTTATATTCTATATCAATATATAAATGGTCTGTCATGTCTTATAGATGGTCCGTGATGTCTTTCAGGTGGTCCGCAATGTCCATAAAATTAATATGGTCCATTATGTCTTTTTTTATGGTCCGTTATGTCCTAAAATCTGGTCTGTTATGTCTGGTCCGTTATTGTCATGGTCTGTAATGTCCCGATACCTACAATTCTAGTCACTCTTCTCTGCTTCATTGGGGGCAAAAACTGAAATTCAATGAAAATTTTAGCAGTATTTGCCCTTAATCAGAGACAAAAGTAGACAGAAGGCAACAAATGTTATGACAACTGTGGGTAGTGTTTAACTTTCCCCTTAGAATGTGCTAAATTAAAAATCTGAAAATTGTAAACTCATAACAGACTTCCCAAAGTTGTAAAAAAGTGTAAGACATGTGGTCAGACAAGATGTGAAAATCTGTCTGACCGAAACAAATTCTGACTGAAACATTTAACACATTAAATAAGCAAAACACAGTATTAAGGGTGTTGTTGTTTTTTTTTCAGTGGTAAGAATTCTCATTATGACGAATACGTAAAATATTTCATTCGGATATCCTCACTCATTTCCCTCGGAACAGTCTCAAATCAAAACAGCGAGTAAAATTTTAATTTAGCGATTAAAATTGGAATATGCAGATAAAATTTTTGCCGGACACTCGGTCCTACAACATTGGAAATCACATCAAACCAGTTCAATTTTACCGGACAGGTCCGACGGTCCGGCGACTTTCAGGAAGTCTGTCATAAAATAGAAAAAATCCGGTTTAGAGAGGATTTCGGTTTACAGAGGATTTTACCTTACTCATCAAATTTGACTAGTGGTGTACTTATAAGTATTTTATGTCGCATTTCTAAGTATTACCTTAATGTATTACTGACCCCTTGATAGATTGTTAATCATGAAAATAAAAAATAAAACATAATCCAGCATTTAAAATTTTTTTACACTTATCATTAGGCATTTTCATAATTACAATACAGCTTCTGTATGAGTATGGTATCAACCCATATTCCGGTTTCATTTAGCATGAAGTTCAGACTAACTGATAATATAAATAAATAAAAGTAAATTGGCATGTTACTAAGCAAATAAAAGTGATTGTGCATTTTTTCAGTAAACAACTGGGAAAAGTAATTGTTTTTTTTTATAAAAAAGTATTTTGTCATTTTAATGTGACCAATAATATCAAAAATAACATCATAAAAAGTTGCAGTTCTTTAAACAATGAATTTAACAGACAATTATTTAATAATAATTGTCTACTTGACTTATTAATCTTACATATGTTTATGCAACAATTACTTTTCCCCATCATTAATCCTGATAATTTTCACGCCCTTTAATAATATGCAAGGTCCTAATCAGAACATGTTGATGTTTGACACGTTTGACAATACACAAACCTCTGACAAGACAACTAGAATTCATCACATTCAATGACAATTATTTAAAATTCGTTTTCAGAGGTATTTTAAAGAGCAATTTGCAAATAAAATCTTAAAGGTCGGTTTCCAGAATTTGGAGGTTCCGGAATTCGGAGGTTTTCATTTCAATAAAATAAATAGTAAAAAAATTGGGACCGTGAAAATTTTGCAGTTTTTGGAGGATTCCAGATTAGGGAGTTTTTACTGTATTATGAAGTAAAGAGTTATTGCTGACTGATTGGTTGTGAGTAAATGACCTGATCAGTAGTTGGTCAAATAATTTGGTTAAAGTAACTTTACATTGTACCTTTAATTTTTTATTTGAAGGGGTTCAGCGATTGCAAAGATTGTTGGACAGAATGTGGTGGAGCAGTCAGATAGGTTCAATGAACGAGTTAACATGTATATGTATGAAGAGAACTTTGAGGGACGCAAGCTGACGGAGGTGGTTAATGAACGACATGAGAATGTCAAATATCTGCCAGGTGTCAAGTTACCAGAAAATGTGGTACGTTGATTAGAACTCATTTTAAAGCATGCATGACCAGTTTAGATCCAAATCTGATCTGGATCTGCACTTGTTGTATCTTGGTCAGAAATAACCTAATGTATCTACAAGGAAACAGTGTAGATCCTGATCAGATGGCACAATGTGCAAGCTGATCTGGATGTGCAGCCTTTGGCCATGCCACAAAATCATATTTATGGAGTGATGGATTAATAGAAAACTATTGCTTATTTTAAGCACTCATTAATAAAAAATAAATTATTAATAATTTCTTTTGCACATACTTATTTTGAACCATTTAGTAATTTTTTTTATTATAAGGCAATACTTAGAATTTTTATTTTTGAGATTTATTGCAGAAACAACATGCAGACTGCTTTCTGACATTTCTGAATTAGCAAATTGCTAAATTGAGAAAGGTACTGTTAATTGCCTATTTGAATATTGTAAAATCTTAAAATCACAATGTAGTTTAGGATACTGTTTTTGTTTGCTGCAGTTCTTTTGGCCTTAGTAAGCTGCCAGACAGCCATATAAAAATGTAGTTGTAAATCTTATGTTTTATTCAGGTAGCTATGCCAGATTGTGTGGAGGCATGTAAAGGAGCCGACATTCTTATATTTGTAATGCCCCACCAGTTTGTACGAGGCACTTGTAAACTTATTCAGGAACACATAAAGGACACTGCTTTAGGCGTTTCTTTAATTAAGGTGAGTGCACATACTGCTTTTATTAATCAAATTTAAGCTTTGGCCTATTTCTGTTTTGGGGGGAAGAATTTAATATTTCAAAACAGACTCAGTTCACTGTTAAGCAACAGCTGTTTTGAAAATTTTGATCTTAAACTTACATGTGAACTGTAATTTTCTCCTCATGTTGTGTGTAGGTAAGTTGTCAGTGACTTGCAGAGGACTGGTGTGGTTCTTCGTCATCTTGTAGAGAATGTGTTCTGCATTCCACCTCATGTTGCAGTAAACCTGCCATAGCAGCTTATGTAAAGAGGAAACAGCTTAAATAAAGCCTGAAAAAGACTGGTACATTGTTTAAAATTTAATTCAACATCTGTTTTCTTTAAATAACATAACATTTAAATTACACAGCTATACAGATCCCAACATGGTCATGAACAAATAGGGACTCTATCCAGGGTTGGCAAAATGCCGGCAAATATGAGTATTTTCCATGCCGGCAGTATTTACCGGCAAATACTGGCAATTACTGGCAAATACTGGTCAATTGAATTAACCAGTCTGGAATTTATACAATATTACCTTTGATCAGCATTCATATTGATAATTTAAAATTTATCCATCAATTGCCATTATATTTATACTTAAATTTAACACTTTTATCACTTTATCCATTAAAAATAAATATTTAAGTACTGAAAAAGTGGTCATTTGAATTGACCACCCATGGAATTTATACAATACAATGTATCCCGTATAGTCAGCATGTGGACAACTTCAAAATTCAATTATTAACAATAATGGAGTCAGCATTTTAGAGGGATAATTTTAATTATAAACAAGTAATGTACACAACTTACAATAATTATACATGAATACAATAACAAAAAAGGTTAAATACAAAGAAGTCTCTGTCTACCAGGCAATCTCTTCTTTCCCCTTAAAGTATCTGTAACAGAACACCAGTTTGGCAGCTTTCTGGAGTCACACCAATACATAACCATTTACAAAATGTACTTGCACCTTGACAAATTGTATATGTTATTTATGACACTGTTGCCTTGTTGCCCCTGGCTGTAACAGCCCCTTGTATGAAACATGTTGTTTTAATAGTTTAGACCTTATGGCCTTGCTTGTTAAGTGTCAATGGCCAGGTGCACAGGTGGATCAGCATTTATTTCACACCTGCTGTTACAGTATCGTTAGGTTCTAAGTAAAAAATGACAGTTCTTTAAGATTTATTTTTACTTTAAGTGCTTAATGTGATCACCTGATATGAAATTTAATTAAAATATCTGAGTAATTTAATTATCATTATGATAAAACATTAATAACAGTCAACTAAGTGAAAATTTCTGCAGTAGTATTTGCCAGTATTTTCCAGTATTTGCCACTTTGGGGAGTATTTTCCAGGCCGGTAAATACCACTGGTAAATACCGGGGGTGGTATTTACCGCCCAACCCTGACTCTATCCCATTTATGCAAAGAGCGATATTGCCTTGTACTGAAAATCATCTACATGTATTTCTGAATTTTAAACCAATTATTCATGTGAAAATGGTGTGCTTTGACATTGTTACAGCATCAGTAAAATTGATTATTACATAAATCTGTACTGGTGTCATGTCATCATGATATTGTAGTAATCTTTGAGAATATTTACAGGTATTTAACTTGAAAAAAGAATAAAAACACTGACATACAAACAATTCCATCATTTTCAGATGCTTCAGCATTGTAAGTTTGTTTTTTATTATAATTTTCTGAAGTAAGTATGTCTAAATTTTAAACATGTAGTTGAACTTCAGTGGCTCAAACACTGTTTGCTTGAACACCACTGTTCTCTTGAATAGTTTGTCCCGTCCCAAACTAGGAATCTCTAAATACTGATCACTCGAACAAAATTAGCTGGTCCCATAGAGTCTGAGACTTCAAAGTTTGACTGTATCTTTTACATTTCAGGGTTTTGACAAAGCCCCTGATGGTAAAGTAGGTATTGCAATGATTTCAAACTATATAGAAGAAATACTGGGTATAGATTGCTGCGTTCTGATGGGGGCCAACCTTGCACCTGAGGTGGCGCAGGAACAGTTCTGTGAGGCTACCATAGGTTTGTTGATTTAGTTCATTGTGGTACTTTATTTATTCATGCTAGCAATAGTGGTGGGATTGTGGATATATTCAGATAGCATTGATTTTTTTTATTTGATTGTTATTAAATCGAGGGTCATCCAGAAATGACTGATAATTGCTTAAAATCTCTTCATAGTCCCTTATAATCTCCAGCTGATGATTTGGCAGATCCTGAATTGTGTAATACAGTTTTTTTGCTTTTATTCCTCATTTACTAGTCATGATTACCACATGTTGTTAATGCCTGATACACAATTTCGTAACGAATCTACAGTATTTACTGCCTTTTTGAATCTGGTTTTCTTATAAAAATCTGTTTTTGTTAATTGATACCCAGGATATAAGTGGTCATTTTAGTACTTGATTTATTATCAGCACACACATCTGCTTATATGCTGTTCAGTCTTAGTTATAATACTGAATTGCAAAATACTTAGAAAGCCTGCAAGCAGCTAAATGTTGTCTGAACCCTTTACTCCATATATATAGGTTTTATTTAGTGATGAGAATCGGACGGCTGAAGCGGAATCGATTAATCGGTCCGATTCTGATACCTGCCCGATCCGATTAATCGGAAAGAATCGGAATCAGACGTCTTCAATGTAATGTAGTGTACATTTTGTACCAAAAGCATACCTGTCTCAATACTTCCATATTATTATAGGACTATTTTTATTATTTTAGTTTACAAGATTAATGACACAACTGCTTTTTGTACTGCATTGACCTGTTCTGTTGTTTTTTTCAGGTAATAATAGCCTTCAAACTATTTTTTTTTCAATTTCAGAGATGTGAACATTATCATTATTTAGCTCGTCAAAAATAAAATCCAAAAATTATTAACAATTCTAAAATGTCGGTGGGGTACTTATGTTGCTGTAATAAGTCTTTAAGCATATTCTACAGGTAGCTTTGGATGTGTCGAGGACTTCCTGAACTGGCGCCAAACCCTGACACCCTGGTTTCATATAAAAACAAAAATATCGCCAAGCCTCTGATGTTGTATAACCAGGGCATTTGGAAAGTTGATTATTATTTCGATCACGGACAGGCCATGTGTTTCCATGTTTAAGAGCATTATATTTATAAGAAGTAACACAAAGACAATTAAAGCGCGAAAAGATATACACTGGACTGTCGCCGTGTCATAGACATCGGTCAATTGTCTTCAAAGTGGGTTTTACCTATTAACAGAATTAGCAACTAGAATTGATTCTCTGTAGTCAGAATCGATGTCGCCGACTCCGAAACTTCAGCGACAATTACTCGATTATCAGCGACATCACTAATTTTATTGCAGGTGTGTCCGTGTAGATCAATCAACAAGCAAACAGTGTACATCCTGATTAGATGGCACAGATGTGACGGAAATCTGGATCTAAGCTGATTGCTTATGGAATAACAGCCATATCCCATGGAGTAATGAGTTAAAGAGGAGACTATGTTACTTGTATCTGTTTGTTCTACTTTCCTTGCTCTGTTATTGTGATTTTCCTGCAGGATGTAAGAATGAGAAGCAGGGACTGTTGTTGAAAACGTTGTTTGAGAAGCCATACTTCAGATGTTCTATATGTCTGGATATTGAAACCATAGAAATGTGTGGTGCACTCAAGGTAAGCACATGTACAGCAGGGGCAGATCAACGGGGGTTCCTGGGGTTGCTTGAAGCCTATTTTGGACAGTAGTATTTAATATGGCCAGAATGTTGGAAATTAATACTGCTCCAAACAAACTTTCTTTCTTGCATCTGAACATGTAGAGTGATACCCTACAAATACAAATTTTGGTCAGTGGAATCTTCTCTTGGAAGCTCATTTTATAGTCATTTATATAAGAACAATTTTTAAACTAAAGTGGATCATGATGCAAGCAAATTTAATGGAATACATCCAGTCAGGTATGACCAGTTAGACCCTCAAATCTTTTAACACTTGGGTCATTTTGATCTAATTTTGAGGAGAAAGGTTTTTAACTAATGATAAACTTGTTGATCAATCTTACCAACAACACTAAAACTGGGTATATCTGGTTTAATGACTCCTTGAAAATCCTGGCAGTCTTATAATATGTCATTTTCAGAACTTATTAATTCCTTGCAGCTTGAGATCCAGGTTAGTCTGCAAATCCATGCAGTCTGATCTGGATCTATAGTGTATGCCTCTTGGTCAGTAAAATTTTTTACTAAAAAACTAATGTGTCAAAATTGAATAGTGTACATCTGAAATGGACTGCACAGATATGCAGGCTGATCTGGATCTAAACTGGTTGCACTAGGGAGACAAGTTGTATCCATGGAGTAAGGAATCAACACAGGGATTAGCTCTTAGTTGCATTTACCAGTGAAGCTTCAACCTGTCATCATTATTATTTATCTGCTTTACACAAAATCATACCAAATTAAACTCGAAAAGGTTTTTTTTTCCTTTTCCATTTTCTCATTTTAATACATTTAAGGATTGAATCCATGTTTTATCACATTCATCAAGGTATAGTAAACATTGTAAAGGACTTCAATGCTTACTTTAAACAAACCAAAGGATTTAATACCCTGATGAACGTGATAAAATATTAATTGGATTCTTACACCCCTACAAATTCTTGTTCTAGCCAAAATATTGAGAAGAATTTATCATATCATGACCTTTTGTACAGCTGTTGGAATAGCAAGTTCGATGACAAAGTAAATGACAGCACACTTTTTCACAGTAACTCATGGTAAACTGTGCATGCTTGCTGTTGTCACAAGTCAACACATTTTGCACAGTCCAATAGTTTGTGGGTGGCTTTTGTGGTAGGCACACCACACACCAATTGTTTTCCAATCAAGACTTTTATCATAGTTTAGTAAATGTAAATATTATAATATAGTGGTGCTATTTAGAGATTTCAAACTGTTAACATTGTGTGTTTGTTTTGTACAGAATGTGGTGGGTATAGGAGCAGGTATTGTTGATGGAATGGGTCTGGGTCACAACACCAAGGCTGCTGTGCTACGTCTAGGTCTCATGGAAATGGTCAAGTTTGGAGAACTTTTTATTGAAGGTAACCTTTTTAAACATTCAAGTGAAGAATATAGGAACAGTAGAATTGTTAGTTCAAACAATTTAATAATTAATGTTCTAAATCAGTATACGACTTTTCATTGAAAAAAATCAGTCACATGGAAGCCTGAAATTACGGCGTCTTGAAATTCATTGTTTTTTTATTATGTAGTTTTACAGTTTGTACAGTCGCACAAGAATTGAAGACTCAACTTCAATACAAATTTGGTACTAATTGTCATCAATAGGTACTTAGAGGTTAACCCTTTACTCCAAACATATGACTTTAACTTTGTGGATCCGAGCCACATCCGAGCTGGCTGATCAGGATCTACACTGTTTGATTTTTGATTCATTAGGTCATTTCAGACCAAGAAGCAAACAGTGTAGATCCTGATCTAATGTACTGGCTGATTTAATCTGCACCTTTAGCACATGCCATAACACACCTATCTATGGAGTAATGGCTTATTAGCTTTATTGAGTGATTTTATCATGGCAAAATTGTAATACAGTAGCTTATTTTATAGGTTTTTTTTGTTGCACTTGCTTAGGACATGACAGAAGCAGTACCTTTGTTTTGGCTTAATATTACTTTGCTATTTGCTTGCTCTTCTGATAGAGTTTGCAACAGCTAATCAAGGGGTTGCT
Source organism: Corbicula japonica (assembly GCA_038501625.1). Taxonomy (NCBI): domain Eukaryota; kingdom Metazoa; phylum Mollusca; class Bivalvia; order Venerida; family Cyrenidae; genus Corbicula; species Corbicula japonica. Next base: position 5,710,928 of record JAZAYU010000043.1, on the reverse strand, counting down.
GACACTTCTTCGACAGAAGTTGTCTCACAGTAATTCGTTATATTTATTTCCCCTCAGTTCTCCTGTATGTTTTATGCGGTAAAAATGACTTGTTATTTGTGTCACATGATGATAATGTATGCCAGAAACCCAGATTAATCATAAATTGAATGCCATCAGTTAAAATCTTACTAGAAAACAGCATTAAATAAGCATTAATTTTTTCCGTCCACAAATATGTGAACTTTAATTATAAAAATTCCACAGTCACTGATTGCTAATTTTCTTGTGGTTTGTGATTAATGGTATTGGTAGAAAAATCTCTTCTATCTTAGATTTCAAACAGGCAGTCTAGACTACACTTTTTTTGTTCCACATTCCTTATATTTATACATAGAGTTTGTTATATAGGAAGTCAGGAGATCACATTCTTTGAGAGTTGTGGAGTTGCTGATCTCGTAGCTACCTGTCATGGTGGACGTAATCGTATGCTTGGCGAGGCTGTCATCAAATCTGACAAGGTATGAAATAGTTTGTCCTTGTAATGACTTTGTAATTTACAGCTTAAGTAGTATTTCTGTAGAATGTTTGCATTACGGTATACATTCATACATGGGGCTGACTTTCTGTTATTTTAATTAACCTTTTGCTCCATATTATAGGATTTATCCCATGTGCAGATATTATAGATCCTATTAAACTGGCACCCATTCCATTGATCAGGATCTACACTGTTTGCTTTGTGGTAGGAAATAGCTTTATGAGAATAAAAAATTGAACAGTGTAGATCCTGATCTGATGGCATGAATGTGCTGGATGATCTGTATATATAGTTTGTGCCCATGGAATGATGGGTAACAGTCATAATTCTTGCAGTTAAGGGTTTAAACATAATATAAGTTAATTTCTTATTTACTGTGACATAAGCTATGGGTTAATAGTAGTAGTAATATGACAATGAAATGTTTGCCTAGTGGTTTTGGAAATCTCAAAGGGGCATACATTCTGTACAGAACCTTTATTTTTTTTTTTAATTAACACTTGTTTCTTTTTATTTGAAGGAAAAGGTAAGCTGAAAGTTTCAGTTTTAAGTTACTGTTTTGCTAGTTAACATTCACAAGACCAATCAGTTTGAAAACCCATTCCTTGATTCACTATAATGGTATTTTTTAATCATTATTCATCAAAATAATTGCAGTTCTAGTTTTTTGTAGATTTCATCTATTAGGCAGATTGACCTGTTGGTTGTATCACAAGGGTGACGGTTGTGAGATCAGATCAGCCTGAACTTCTGCATAGTCTGATCAGGATCTACTCTGTTCACTTCTAGATTTATTAAGGGTATTTCTTATCAAGAAGTGACCAGTGTAGATCCATGTCATCCTGAACACATGTACATGATGATCCGGATCTACACTGGTTGCCCATGTGACTTAGTGTATCTATTGGGCATAAAGTTAAAAAATAAATCTGGAGAAAAAGAAATGTATGTAATGTGAAAGTAGAAAAAACGAAAACCATTAATATAAGAACCCACAAAAATTCTTTCACTGGAAACCATGAAATTTCACTTGCCACAATTAAAAATCACTCACAATATATCATTCATATTGAAGTTTCAGTACATTCAGTTGAGATTTTGTTTCCATTATAAGAACATGTCATAAACAGCCTAAGAGTCTGTCCAACTGCTGTTTTCAGAAGCTTTGTTTATTGTACCCTTAACGGCCATTGGTCACAGTTTTAAAGTTGTTATACTAAATTATACCACAGAAAGGAGCCAACTGTGAAATTGGCCAGTGAGCAAAGCTTTGTGGAATTATGTGACAATAAATCATACTGTATAATGCAGCCAGATGACTTTGGCCACATGTTGAACTTTCCTTGGGTAATTGCTGATAGAAAGTTTTTCTATGTGGTAATTTCCAAAATAAATTCTGCATTGCATAAGTTTTATGACACATGAGGACACATTTATGCTCAGGATTTGAACCTCATACCTTTGTCTTAACATGACACACTGTACTGATTGAGCTACCAAGACTGAACAAGAACTTTGCTTCTGACAGCAGTAATTGCGTGCAGTGATGTAATTTCTGGGTTAGAGTGTAACAACAATGGAAGTTAGCTAACTTGATTTTATTGTTTGCTGTTCATTTAACTTAAATCTGTCACCTGTTTAAGCAGGCAGGAAGGGATAAACAATTTGGTGCAAGTGAGTGAAATTTACCAAACCAGTAACTATTATAAGAGTGTTGTTCTGTGCCCGTTAAATGACTGACCTGCTAATACACAATTCAAAGCAGCTTTCTGAAGAAAAAACACTTGAACATTGTTATGAAAATTGAATCTTTTTATATTAAAATTAAATTGCTACCTGTATGATTCGGCCTATTGATTCAAATTGTTCGAGCAATATATCTGTAATTTAAGCAATAACGCTCCATTGTAGACCAAATAAAGCGAGTGTATTTCTGAATATTTTACATTAGTGCTTTAGTTGGTTAAGAGTAAAAAGTTTCGGAGTTATACACTGCTGCATTTGGATAACTTCTGATGATATCATCATGAAAATAAACAATTTGGCTGTTGTGTGTGTAATTTTACATAGATCAGAAGGACTTGATCATGATTGAACATTCTGATATGCCATGACATTGGCTGATCGAACATGGGTTTGGTATTTGTTGCCGCTTCTTTAAAAAATACTTTAAATACTGCAAAAACGTTAATGTTGCTTTTTAAATAAGTGTACTAGTAGTTGTCTTGAGTTTTGTTTTTATTTCCTCAAAATCTTTAAGAAATCAAACTTAAGGATGTTGTTACTAAATTGCGTCACATTTCCAGTTTGTATGGTGATCTGAACACTTTTTTTTGATGCTGTTTTTCCTTTCTATGGATATTTCTTGTAATTGTAAATAATAGACATACTGTTTGGGGCCTGGTGTGGTTGGGTGCGAGCTGAAGCTCATAGGCGCTAGGGCTGAATCTGTGCACTTTTCATGTCTTTATCAAAATACAGATAACCTTTTCATTTTTGTTGTGAAGATTTCCATTATTATTGCACTTGCATTTTTCCACAGATACTTGGAAATGTATACAATTCTAGGAAATGTATACAATACTTGGAAATATATACAATAAGTTATCTAAATAGCTTCTCAAACTATTTCCAGACTATACATGAGTTAGAAAAAGAGATACTAAGAGGTCAGAGTTTCCAAGGTCCCCTCGTTGCCAAGGAGATTTATCAAGTACTACAAGAGAAAAATCTTGTTGACAGGTAAACACTTATCCAGTTTGTATTTCTAAACAATATTTTGCTTAGTTACCTAATCTCACATTTCATAGGGAACTTGCTTTGTTGATATTTTGGGGTATAAAATAAATCATCAACATAAAAGTGAACCTAACATTAAGCACCAAATGTTTTATGACATACACATACATGCCTTTCAAAGTAAAAATATTAATTAAGGGTTTAACTTGGATGGTAAATCTGCACTGTTGATAATTACTAGGGATGGGAAGGAATTCTAAAATAGGCATTCGAATATTAGCATAGGTTATCCGAATATATTCGGATATTCGCGTGATCAATGGTTCATATTTCGGGAATATTAGCTTATCCAAAATATGTAAAGTTTTGCCAGACAAACTCTTTATTAACTCTTATTAACATAATTAACATTATTATGGGTTTGAAACAATCAAAAATGTTTAATTTTAGTTACTAATGCAACTCATTGATACTGGCAGTCGATAAATCATGAATTGGAATCAGTTTTGAAGGATAGTACTGCCGATGCCTTTAGTTGTTGTTGTCGTAGTCGTCATCATGTCAATGTTGCCAATTAAAGCAGACAATGATATCGAACAACATTTCGTTCGCACCTCGTCCTAACTGCCAATATACAGCGGCGATTCAGGCACTCGTGTCAATTATCCGAATCAACAACTTGTTAATGACCAGATACGGTATGACATGTGTAATTGACGCGGAGAATAACATTCAAAATGATCAGAAATTATAGGGATTTTAAGTTTCTTTTTGTTAAATAGATCGTAATAGTAAAAAATGCAAGTATCCGAATACCGTTTTGGCATCCGAATTTCCAACCGGTTTGCGAATATTCGGATATTCGTATGTTCGGTCCCATCCCTAATAATTACACACAAGGCATACAGAGAGAGATTATCAAAACTGTTTACAAAAGTATGGAATAGATACACACAAATTATGTCAATATATCTGGAATATCAAGAAAAGGGTAATTCAGCTAAGCTCTTTTTTACATTGATTATTTAGGACTTAAAACATGATTTAAAAAAAAACAACTTACATAACAGGAATATCAAGATAAGAGATTGTTAGATGTTAGGCTTGTACTGTATATATGCAAGATTTTAAATGTTGGAAATTGTAATTTTTCTGTTTATAACATCTAGTGACTGAGGAATCTCTGGGAATTGAATTTTGCACTTGAATTTTAATGGACACAACAAAATATATATTACTGCAAATCTGAGCAAAATTATTATATATAATAAATCAAGTTAAGTTCGTTTAATGTGGAAATTTGGCATTATACAAAATTTAGGCATATCTTTTTTAATTCATTTCATAAAGATTTTCATCTTTAAACAAGGCAAAGTTACAGAAAAACTCTGATCAATTTGATAGAATTGTATTTCTCTTATCATACTTTTTTTTTTCTATTCTTCTAGAACCCAGTTCACAGTGTTTACACTGCGGTTTCTGTTTCAGATTCCCGCTGTTTACAGCCATCTACAAGATCTGCCAACGTGAGATGGATCCCAGAGAGTTTATAGATTGTCTACGAAACCACCCGGAACATATGGACTAGGCCAATCACTGACTGTCACATGACACCTCTGCGACCAGTAGCTCCCTCTACTAGCCGGTGGTCAGAAGCCTTCTGTTGCAGTCAACTATATTGTCCAGATCAAGTTTCTGTGTTTGATACAGGGTGTGACCAAAAATTGTTTAATGTAATGCTTGCACCTACACTGTATCTTTTCTATGAAGATTTACCCCTCCCAAAAAAATGATTGTTTGAAGAATCTCCAACTGACAAGTAATTGCTTGTGCCTCTGTGATATACAGCAATTTGTTGTTTTTTGTTAATTCTAATGGATGATTTTGGATGTGCTTAATTTGGCCACTTATTTCTGCCAGTAGGCATTTTAATAAATAATTTTAGATCTATTTTTCTTTAAGCAGCGAAATAGAAAACTCATTTATAATGCAAGGAGCCCCTACTTGAATAGAACCATAGTCATTTTGATACCTGTCAATCTATGATGAACTGCTTTATACTGTAAGTTAGTGTTAGTTTTCTTTATTATTTTTAGTGTTTCAAGAATTTAATGGTCATTAATTTAAAATGAAGATTTATCATATGGCATTAACTAACTCCATTTAGGTTTTATCGCATATGCAACCAGGGTATATCCAGATCAGCTGGTACATCCATGCAAACTGACCTGGTTCTACATTGTTAGCTTCATTGTCAGAAAGAACCTTATGAATCTATCTAAAAGAAAACAGTGTAAATCTCGATCAAATGGCACAAATATGCTGGCTGATCTGGATCTACACTGATCACACATGCAATAGCAGTTATATCTATGGAGTAAATGGTGTTGATTATTATCAAAGGTTAAAATACGCCATTTGATTGTTCTAGTTTTCTAGAAAAACTTTTAGTATATCTTTTGTGCTTATTGCTTGTTTATATTTTGTTGTTATTTAAACAATTGCATACAACCTTGAAAGTAAGTTTTGCATAATGATGTATTTTTTTTCACTGTTTTAATTACTCAAGTTAATGAAACAAGTTTATTAAAACATAGACAGTTTACATCCTCAAACTACATTGGTGCATTTCGAATTGTTTTGTTTATGACCATATAACATTAAATAAATGTATGAAATATTGTTGCAGTGTTGTGATTTGCAGAAGAAAAAATATATTGTAACACTATCACAACTTTAATCCTTGAAACACGTGCAAACAGTGTAGATCCAGATACGCTGTTACATCCTTGTAGCCTGATCAGGATTGAGACATTGGCTTTCTTGGTCAGATTTAACCTAGTGATGCAAAAAATCTAGATCCTTATCAGGCAGCACAGTTGTGCCAGTTTATCTGGATATACACTGCTTCCACATACAATTAAAATCATGTGTATATGATGTAAAAATTTTGGCAATATAGGCTTAAGTGATTTGAAGCCAGCTCAAACACTTCAGCTCTGACACTTCCAAGTTGCCTTGTGAATTTAGACTATCTTGTCAGTCTGGAGAACTCTGGCTGCAGAAGTGTTGAAAGTCAAGTGAAATTGGATGGAATACAATAGGGGGCTACAGTGTTTCTGAAAAGGTTACAGAGACTTGGAAGTTCCCCTATCTTAGGTCTTCAGACATTCTACTCGGCATTTATTTAAACTAGATAGGCGTTTATTTGAAAACTTGCGTCGCCCTCTGGTTTATTACTTTGTCAGAATAAAAAAAGAAGTACCGAACAAAACGGGACATAACTTCTCCAAATGTGACTTTGACCTAAAGATAAAAGAATTATCACAACCCAGTTGTCATAAAGAAATATAATTAATAATATAAAATGATCTGAATCTACATTGTTTGCCCATATGGTAAAAGGCATATTAAATTTTGGAAGTTTGATTTAAGAAATGGTAATGTTAGAGCTCATGTTGTGTTTTTGTGACTAATTCCAGGTACTGAACGGGGCATTACTCGAGTCAATTGCGAACTTGCCTTAAAGATCTTGGTGTCACCAAGATCCGGTTGTCATAAGCAATACAATTTAAAAAATTCATAAAGAAATATTAAGAAATGGCAAAGTTATAAGTTCAGTTTTTGTGAAAGGCCAATGATGCATAGATAAAGTAGTCCCTTTGTATCGCGCCTTTACTTCAAAAGGGTGACAAATCTATTGATGAAAACTAAAGTGATTAAACATTAACACATTTTGCAAACAACAATTATTTGTTACTTCTCTGAAAATTAAAACAAAAAAATATTCAAATCTGTGTATTTAGTCATTTTTTTTAAACCTATACTACTTATAAATGGATGTCTTGCAGTAGGTGGGATTCTGCACGCAAACGTTATCAGCTCTTTAATCTTTTCCTCCTTATATCCCACTTTTATGGCATGGGCGAACAGTGTAGATCCAGAATCATCCGTGCCGTTGTGTGGGAATCTGCACTGTTTGCTTTTTGATTTATAAAGTCCTATCTGACCAAAAGCAAACAGTGCAGATCCTGGTTAGACGGCACAGATGTGCCAGCTCATCTAAATCATTGATTATCCATGGCATAAGGCATAATAAATAAACCAGGAAAGGGTTAATTCATATTAATTTGTATTTTTTAATGAGCAGATCAGCTGGCACATCCATGCTATTGATACGAATCTAAACAGGTCACTTCTTGGTAAGAACTAACAGACATTCATTGGAATATGAAAAACATTGTAGATTGTTTCAAGTAATTTGGGGTCCACACACTTAAACCAAAAATTGTCCATACTTGATGAATGTGGTAAAATATTAATTCCTTACATGCGGATAACAAATGCTTCCATTACAGTCAAAAACTGTATGGAACTGATCCACACTTACACCATGCCCATGTTTGTGGTTTTGTGTAATAGCATCCACAAACTTATTTGCTATCAATACTGTTACCAATAACCATCTCTTAATGCAACTGAGCGCAATAACTATTTGTGTAAATATCGAGTAGCACTCAACCCTGGGCTTGGCAGCATAAACAGTAATGTGCATTTCATTTACAATCCATGAATAGGCTTTAATATTTGAACAGTAAGGTTGGCATAAAAGAAGAAAGTGGCTTAAAAATGAATTGTCTATGTCCAGCTTCAACACTGTGCTGAACTGAAATGGGTTATGAAAGTAAAATGATATTTTGGGTACTGCTCCTCTATTTGAACAAAATACCGCATTTAACAACCCATCTATAGGGCCTTGTTGTATGCAGAGATGATCATTTCCTATTTAATACAATGCATTTACTGATTGCTAATAGCTGATCTTGATATAAAAGAGCATCAAAAAGGGTTTTCCTTCAACATTTTGTTGCACCAGTACAGATATATGATTTCTCATTTCAACATTGAACTTTCTTAACCTTTTTTATAAAACATTGTTCATCTCTAATTACTGTGAACAAGCCAATTTTAATTTTGCCATGCCTTCATCATCGGAAAAATCTACAATAACTGCAACCATGGAAATTTGCCTCATTTTGCTGGATAAGCTCTTGTTTGTTTGTTTCCACAGGAACCCGAGTACCTGAATATTTTCTGATGGAAATTCAGGCTCCTGTGGTTTCCAATGTTGGTGTCATTAATCAAGCTTTTAAATTTACAGAAAAACAAAATCACAGATCATTTCATCAATTTACTGTAACATGTCAAGAAATATCACATGTTAAGACAAGTAATGATGTGAAATGTCAACAAGGCACAGGCACTTCCCTGCGTAAAGTTTTCTCATTCTCACAAAATGATCAGACTGAATATACCTTAAAATCTCCTGGTAGTCTACACAAATTGCCAACAAGGTCAATCTTCAAGAATGTAAAAACAACAAGTTTGATCTGAATAAAAGCACATACATAAAGATTTGAAGCTTGTTCCTTGCAGTATTCTAAATTCTTGCCATTAAGGTTTCAATTTCAGTCTAGTAATGGAGATTTTATGTTATATTCAGACTTTTACATAATTTTTATGGCAATACTTATACTGTTAAAAAACATAAGGAAAATTCATAACATAAAAACCAATGGATCGGTAAAGTTGTCGATAAAACAAGTAAAGAAGTACATAATGTGCTTACTGGATCTCTCTTAAAAGCTTTTCCTCACACCTTGCAATTACTACTGCTATTAACCATTCACTTCATAGATACACCTTTATTGTGTGAGCAAACAGTGTAGATCCGTATCAGCTGTCCGATTAGGATCTACACTGTCAGAAATGGTCTAATGAATCAAAAAGCGAACAGTGTAACATGCAGATCCTGACAGCATGGAATGGCTAGTTGATCTGGATCTGCACTGTGTTCGTCCATAGATAGCAGCCATATCCCATGGAGTAAAAGGTTTTACAGAAAGAATTAATTGAACAGTAAACAGTGTTGACTATCATCAAACTGCATGGAATGGATGCTTAAGACTGATCCGTCTGCTAATTCAGATCTGGGCCACACTGGCCACAAGATGATAATGGACACCAGTCTCAAATCTCAAGGATCAGATTGGCTGCAATGATGACTGGTTGCCATTTCAGCCAATCAGATGCTAGAGATTACAGCTGGTTTCAAATCTCAGTTTTATAATCTTTAGCACTGGTCACAGGTGTGACTCAATTCAAGAGTAGACCAGCTGCCATACATGTGTTTTGTTCTACTGGATCCATGAAGAAATCAGCAACATAAAATTCTTCTAACAAAACCAGAATAATTAAATAACATTTGATATGATAAATAACATGCAATCTCTATAAATAAATCATGTCATTCACAAAGCTAGGTCACATATAATTATACAGGATATATAAAAATGATCTTCATAACTGAGAATGAATACCAGCAGATTTTATAACAGAGAATGAATACCAGTCTCAAATCCCAAGCTCTCCATTGGTCAGTTCTGAGACTGCTAAAATTGAACCAATCAGATTGCGGAGATCTAAGACTGGTCTCCATTCTCAGTTTATAACCTCTGGGCAAGGTCCCTACAAGAACATGGTCGTTTTAACCCTTAACCTCTAAAACAAATGTAATGGGCTTAGCTTACTTTCAATCGGACTCAGTATGTTCATTGTTCACAGAAATATTTTCTGAAATTTATTAAATTTATTTGATGAAAAGCAAACAGTGTAGACCTATCAGAGGGCACTGATGTGCAGTCTGATCCAGTCTAAACTGTTGGCAAATATGATAAATGTTGTGCTTAGCACTTTAAGGGTTAAAACAGTTTGGACAGTACGACTGTGTAATAAACTGAAACAATCATTTGAAAAAATCAGATGTTTATCCCTTTTTTCCATAGATACATTTTTTCCTGCTTGGGTGAACAATTTAGATCCAGATCAGACAGCACACTCGTGTAATATAATCAGGATCTACACTGTTTGCTTTTTGATTCATAAGGTTATTTATGTCCAAAATGCAACCAATGCAGATCCTGATCAGACAGCATGATTGTACTGGCTGATCTGGAGCTACACTGGTCACAAGTGTAAAAATGCGTATATATGGAGTAAAGGGTTAAATTTCCCATTTAAAACTGGACTGCAGCATTTAGCTTGGGGGGGGGGGACAATGTGATTTAATAGATGATTAAATTGAGCATAAAAGCAACAAAAAACAGGTTAGTATGCCAATAAACTTGATATAACTTAGCACAAATTGCTGATACACATCAAGGAAATCATAAAAATGCATATGAAATGACAACATAAAACCTCATAAGTGAAATAAAACAACTGTATTTTAGCATCGGATATGCAAAACCCGATTGACAATCTACACATTTTAACAAGATCACTCGGTTGCACTGATGAATTATATGTACACTGTAATGGTGGTCAAGCAGTAATTGATCAATAAATAGCATGAGCAATATATAACAATGTCTAACAAGAATTCTCAATCACTTCTCATTTAGTCTATGTACACGATAAAAACAATCACCAAAACAATGTCACAACAAACTGAGGAAAAATATATTTGCTTCAGAACAAAAGAATATATTCAGAATCATTATGCAAGATTCCATGTTTTTTTTATTTACATCTTTGATATAACATATATTTAATAATAAAATAATTCAACATTCATTGTAGAGTGTCTTGATGTTTTAACATCAATCCCAGGTATCATTTAACCCTTTGCCTCAACAACCCAAGCTCTTTTACCCATATTGTCCAGTTGGCCCCACCATACATTTAAGAGGAGCCAAAAGAATATATGACTGTATTCAGTTCATAGATTTCTTCTTTAAAATGAAAAATTACATCATAATATTAGCTGACCACTGCTTAAAGTACATGTTGTTGAAAAACAAATCACAAGTTCCACTAATTTGTTATAAAAATATCAGCAATAAATATTCTACTTTTCCAAAACAGCTAAAAATGGCATTTATGTGGCAGTGAAAATAAGCAAAAATTTGAAAATGTTAAAATTATCAACTATACTATATTTACTTAACCCTATCCTCCATAGATACACCATTATTGCATGGGCGAACAATTTAAATCCAGATCAGCTGGCACATCGGTGCCATCAGATCAGGATCTAAACTGTATGCTTTTTTTTCATTCATTTGGTTATTTCTGACTGAAATGCGACCAGTGCAGATCCTGATCAGGTGGCACGTATGTGCTGGCTGATCTGGATCTACACTGGTAGCACATGTGTAAATATGCATATTTATGGAGGAAAGGGTTAAGACACGTGTTCTTGTGACTTCTTTATATGAAACGAGGACTCTGACAATCCTGGGAATGTTTTCTACAGAACAAAGCCCACCAGTAACTACTATCTACAGCACATAATTATTGTCATTCACGCTCTCTCTTTCCAAAGAAATGCTTGCAGATTTATATAATAGATGTAAACATAAAAGAATCTAAAAGTATATAGATATACATTTTATAAATCTGATAAATTACATCAGTCAATTCTTCGCTTGGCATATGCAGTTGCAATTCTTTTGGGATTTTTCTATTTGGTTAATTGGAAACACAATGATAATAAATTTTATACTTGCACTTGCAATACTTATATTTTTTTTTATTACTAAAACTTAAATCTGAACAGAAATATTTAATTTGAGAACTTTGAATTAATAAATCAATTTAATAGTCTTAGCTGAACTGGTAAAAACAAAACATTCAGTTAATGTAAAAAAAAAATAATTTCAAAGCACATCGTATTTAAATGGCAGGTCTAACCCCCAATGTGGGAACAAGTATACGGTTACCTACAACAATGGGGCCATGTGAGGCAGCTGCAGCCATAGCCTGGTTGTGAGCCTGAATGGCCTGAGCCTGTTGGATTTGCTGGATTTGTTGTAGTTGTTGTAGTTGCTGTATCTGCTGTATTTGCTGGAGTTGTTGAAGAGAAGCTGAGGTCATGACCATTCCTCCACCAAGGTGAGCAGGTGTGGCTATCACATGGTGACCAGAATATGGAACTTGATGTAACAAATGAGCTGGGTGAGCTCCAGCCGCTGCTGCTGCTGCACTGGCCATAATGGCACCCTGAGACACAGCAGCAACCATCGGCTGACCGGCCTGGATAGGTATACCAGCTTGGACAAACTGAGGTTTCTGTACCAGGTACTGCTGACCACCACTGACAATAATGTAGGCACCCGACGGACTGCCAGCTGGCTGGGGCTGCAGAAGGACCTGCTGTGGTATGGCTACTAGCTGTGGAACCTGGGTCTCATCCAGCACTGCCAGTTCCTCTGTTACCTCTTCTACAGGCTGCTCCTCAGGTTCTGACTCGGAAGATGTAGAGTCCTCGTCAGGTTCTCCAAGTTCCTTCTTGGCTTGCCTCCTCAGCTGACGTCTTGCATGCTTTTGAGCCTGTTTTTGTAGATGTTTGTACTGCTCTGCCTGCTCAGGTGGTATGACTATGTCAGGGTTTTGTTCAGGCTCTTGCTGGTCTTTTCCTTTCTTCTTCGGCAGTGGGGGATTTGGTTCTGATTCTTTTGGGGGATCTTTTGGTAAAGGAGGTGGGGTATTGCTCTTTGGAGGCTCATCTTTAGCATAATCATTAGCATAATCATATTCCATATACTCATGATCATATTCTGGTGGCGGTCCATGGGGTCCTGGGTATCTGGGTCCCATGTAAGGGTTCGGTCCCCTTGGTCTCATGAAATGTGGTGGAGGGCCTCTCCGTCTGGGATCAAACGGGCCATACATTCTAGGGTCATAAGGTGGTCTCATTCCTCTGTAAGGTGGTCTTGGTCCATCCCAAGGCCCATGGCCTTCCCAGTGTCCTGGACCATCCCAATGGTCCCACTGTCCATATGTGTATCCCGGTCTTGGGGGACCAGGTGGCCCATGGTTTGGTGGAAACCTTTGCCCCATGTTGGGGGGTGGTGGTGGTGGGCCAGGCATCTTGGGACCAATAAAACCACTGTCATTCTCCTTAGGTGGCTCCCCAGGTGGACCAGAAGGCAAAGAATCGGATGAGACAGTTTTAGTTACACCTTCACTGAATGGCAAAGGTATATTTTCGGGCAACGATTCAACAAGTTTAGCAACTGTTTCACCAACATCAGTTCTCCTCTTTTTCTCTTTCAGTTTTTGCAATTTTTCTTCAGTTCTCTCGTCATCTTTCTTACCAGACAAGTCAGGCAGAGGAATATCAGCTGGATTTACCTTGTCTTTTTCTTCCTTGATCTTTTCTTTCTCAATTTTGTCCTTTTTCTTTGCAGCGAGATCTTTCACAGTAGGGGAAAGAGACAATGGAATGTCCTTCATTACCATCTTCTTTCTACGACTCTTTTTCCTTCCTTTTCTGTATGACCTAGTTCTACTTCTTGATCTGCTTGAATATGAACTTGAACTATATGACCTTGACCTACTTCTTGAATATGATCGTTTACGTCTTCTATGTGACCTACTCCTTGATCTGCTTGTTGTATATGATCGAGATCTACTATAGTCAGAATAACTGGATGACCTATCTCTTTCATAAGAACCTGAACGAGATCTACTGCTTGACCTTGAGTATGACCTTGAACTTGATCGTCTGCTTCTTCGATGTCGTGAGTGTCTTGAATCATCACTGTAGTACGATGATGAGCTGTAAGATCTACTTCTCGAGCGTGACGAGCTTCTAGAATGTGAATATGATCTATGTCTATTATGACTTCTTGACCGTGACCTACTGTGACTAGATGCAGGACTTTTGGAAACTTTTCTGGATTTGCGCACTATTCTGTCATTTATAGAATTTAGTATTTTAGAACTGCCAGCAGATATATTAGATTTATTTGACCTTTGGGAGGAGCTTTGATTTACAGTCTTTTTCTGTTCCTGAACTGTCTTTGCACCAGTTTTACCAGGAGGACTTTTCAAATCTTTCATGACATTTGCAATGTTTGCATTATTCTTGGCAGGAGCACGCTTTTTTAACACTTTGTCCTTTTTCAAGGTATTATCTAGAGCATTGTCCATGTCACTATCACTAGTGTCCCACTTACTTTTAACATTGTCATTTGTCTGAGTTTCAATTTTGCTCCAAGATTCAGATAATTCCTTTTCAACTTTCACATTTGGAACTTGTGTACTTCCTTGTACTGGAATGTTTTCCTTAAGTATATTCGATTTTGGAGTAACCTTTTTTTGTTTAACAGGAGTTGATTCGGTAACACTAGATTCACTGTTCACCCTCTTTCTGTCACTAGGTGTTCTTTTCTTTTCATTATTCTCCACTGGTTCTTTCTTAATTTTCTTCTGTAAAACCGGTGGGACAACATTAGTTTGTTTTTGTGCTGTTTTTGTTCTATTCAATGCTTGTAATTTAGCAACAATCTTTTCACTTTCTCCATCTGAGTCACCTTCAGGAAATTTTCTCTTTCCAACTGCAGGGATTTCAGTGCTCTCTACAGACTCTACCTTTGCAGGCTCGCTTTTCTCACCTTTCTCCACTTCTGAATCACTACCTTCTGCATGACTTCTTCTATGCTTCTTTCTTTTCTTTTTCTTTGATTTACCATCTTTGTCTTTTTTGTCGGTATCTGACTCTTTCTCTGACTCTCCAGACTTCTCCTTTTCTTTCTGTTTTTCCTTATCAACATCCGACTTTTCAAGCTCACTTTCATCCTGATGCTTCTTTTTTCTCTTCTTTGATTTCCTCTTCTTTTTCTTTTTGTGTTTCTTTTCTTCATCTCCTGCTGCCTCTCCCTCATCTGCAGACTGTTTACTTTTCTTCTTGCTTTTCTTATGTTTCTTTTTATCTTTATCCTCTGCAGCTTCAGAGTTTTCACATGTGTCTTTACTAGTATCTAATTCTTTATCCTCTTGCTTCTTTTTATGTTTCTTTTTCTTCTTTTTACTACTTGAGGTCCCTTCCTCTTCAGGTTTAGCATTTTCATCCTGCTCTCCTTGTTCCTCACTCTTGATTTCACTTTTCTCTTTACTTTTCTTATGTTTGTGTTTCTTCTTCTTCTTTTTATGTGATTTCTTCTTTTCACCATTTTCATTCTTATCATCATCAATCTTTTCTTCAGTTTCCTCACCTTTGACTTCTTTCACTTCTGTCCCACTATTAACCTCACTTAAACCTTGACTTTCTTTATCTTGAGATTTTTTCTTATTTGCAAATAACATTGAAAAATCAAATGACAAAGGATTGCAACTATACATTAATTTTGGTTCAGTTTTTGTATACTGAATCATTTCTTTTGGCCAATCTAACACTCTCCCACTATCATCCTTGCTCTGAACCTTTACAAAATCACACAACAATAATTTAGGCTCTTGAACTTTGTCACCATCTTTCTCTCCATTCCTCTCACTTCCACTCTCCGATTTCTCCTCTGCAGATGTCTCGGACACCTTGGACCCATCTGCAGATTTCTCTGATTTTCCAAATGTAACATCTGTTTTTGAAGTGGTGACGTCCTTTTGAGAAACACCATTTTCTCCCTCAGGTTTGAGAACCTTTACTTCCACTGGAGATGCTCTACGATCTTCTCTGCGGACCGGTATAAACGGTTGAGAGTTTGTAATCTTTGAACCAATGGTATTCTTGAATCTGAACGACACATGACCTGTTTTGCTATCGTGGCTGAAGATTAAAACATAATAGATCAGTTTTATTTTTAATACTGGCACAAATCACTAATTACCATTTGTTAATATAATTTTCAAATATAATAAATCAGTCATGTTTATAAATCAAAATTGCCAGAAAATACTTGAGACAAACATATTTACACTTCGATTTTTTTCGACATAACCAATAAGATCCAAGTAAGTACGTTTTGACAGTCATTTAAGCACACTTAGCCATCAAATTTATGCATATACATAACCAGGATCAGTCATTAAATCACCATATATTTAAATCATTATTATTGTTCTTTTGTATTACACTGGGATCAATCAGCTTAGTCTTTGAAGTTCAAATGTCATTCAGCACACTTACCTAGGGTAGGACCATTTTTAATGCTTTATTCTATATAATATTCATCATGTGGGGAAAAAAGTGTAGAACCAGATCAGCCTGCACATCCATGCCATCTGATCAGGATCTATACTGTTCACTTTAGATTCATTCAGTTATTTCAAACAAAGTAACAAACTCTTGAGCCAGATCAGGTAGCACAGATGTGCCTGTTGATCTGGATTTACATTGGTCACACACACAACCGGTGTATATGGAGTAAAGGGTTAATAGCCCTCTTTAACTAATACAAATCAAGTCTGGTTGATTTCTTTACAAGCTAAGACATGCTTTTTCCTGATTTACTTTGGAATGTTCTGCTATTTCTATGTAAGTTTTCACGAGTTATTTCTTTGAAACAACTCTTCATAATACCGAGTGATGTTAACTTGTCTTACCTAGGGGACTAGTCATACCGAGTGATGTTAACTTGTCTTACCTAGGGGACTTGTCATACCGAGTGATGTTAACTTGTCTTACCTAGGGGACTAGTCATACCGAGTGATGTTAACTTGTCTTACCTAGGGGACTAGTCATACCGAGCGATGTTAACTTGTCTTACCTAGGGGACTTGTCATACCGAGTGATGTTAACTTGTCTTACCTAGGGGACTAGTCATACCGAGTGATGTTAACTTGTCTTACCTAGGGGACTTGTCATACCGAGTGATGTTAACTTGTCTTACCTAGGGGACTTGTCATACCGAGTGATGTTAACTTGTCTTACCTAGGGGACTAGTCATACCGAGTGATGTTAACTTACATAGGGGACTAGTCATACCGAGTAATGTTAACTTGTCTTACCTAGGGGACTAGTCATACCGAGTGATGTTAACTTGTCTTACCTAGGGGACTAGTCATACCGAGTGATGTTAACTTGTCTTACCTAGGGGACTAGTCATACTGAGTGATGTTAACTTGTCTTACCTAGGGGATTTGTCATGTCTCTTCGTCATCAGCAGACTGGCCCCGTGACTGTGTATGTCTGTCGACTTTATGGCCTGAAACAAACACTAAATGTTGTACCAGTCTGAAACAGTTACCATGACTACAGATCTGTATAATGGCCCATCCTTGCCATGAACAAACAAGAAGAATGCGAATGTTTCCAGTAGCATGCATTAGGACATAAAAATTCTTCTGTTGTCAGCCTATCTACTCTGATCATGAGATATTTATTACACCGATTACAACTGGCTAATTGTTGGGCATCAGAAGCCCAGGATTGTGGGATTGTTAAAAAAAGGTCAAGGTCATGGGAATAGAAGGTCGTTGAGTGCAAACAAAAAATAAATAATCCAGATGAAATGTGATGATGAGAAGAAACACACTAATTTATCTGCTGTCTAGATACAGAATAAATACAGTTAAAATGTTCTGTTATTACATAACTATCACATTTGGTTACGACAAACCAGCACCAAAGAGGTACAAAAACTTCTAAAAAACATAGGGACAGTCCAAACTTACTGATTACTTTTACCAACAATAAAACCAATCAGAGCTTTTAAATGTTTCTGGTAAGTGGTGTAACAGTTGCCAGCTGACCCAGTTTTTCCAGCTAAAATGTCCGTTAACCCAGATAACTCAGCTCTATATGCATTGGCTTTATTGCTTTACCGCTACTATTCTTAATTAACATAATATTGGTAATTTACCTAATGCTATGTCAATCAAACATTAAAACAACCAATTAATACTGGTTTTCATGTCCAACAAGCAAAGGCATATTTGAAAATGCTCTTCGTAATAAATGGTCAAGGACAATGTTAATTTTGTTATTACAAAATATTTAATTTTAAGATCTGTTGAATGAAGATGGGAATATCACACAACTGCTTTATATGAGAAACTTTTTTCTGAGTCAGCGAATTACAAAAATGCCAAACTTATTAAAACAAAATTACTAATTCTTATGTATTTTATCTTAGTAAACATTTATCATTTAACTTAAAAATTTTGAATTTCTAGAAGCTTGATGTAACTGAAGGTATAGAATCAGGCAGAAAACTCTGACAAAGTTGTGTGGTAGTAAAGGGGAATAAATCCTTAAGCAGCAGTTACTGTGTGTAAGTTAATGCTTCTCTTACAATCTTATCCTTAATTAATTATAGTGAAAATTGTACACAAATAGTAAAGCCTATTAAAGTACAGTAGCAGTTTTATATTTGATTTTTAATTATGTCAAAAATACAACATGCATGATTGATACAGCCTCCAGTCTGCAGCTCTGTTACCAGCCATCTCACAATGATCTAACATGTAAGTCTCCAAAACATACAAGGCTGAAAGACTAACTCGTCAAACCTTGTAAATAGCATTTTTACCAGTGTTTTGTTAAGAGTGATTTTTGTAAAACTTGTGTAATATCATGCTTGCACATCATGAAAGCCTGACATGACAGTGAGCTAGAAGCTTGCAGACTGCCTACTTCATCATTCATTTGAATAGATTCATCTTGGTTGTCTTTCTTATTTAAATATGAAATGGTTTTCTTTCTGTTGAATAATCATAGTCATTAATTTATAACTTACTTAAAGTTGAACAAGATTTTTTTTTCAAAAATCCACCTAGCGCTAACAAGTGCATAGATTTGTCAGAGTTTTGGTTACTTTTCTCATATAAAGCATTCTCTAGTAATAATCCCATCTTGTAATGTCGGTAAGTTTGAACTGACCCTGTCTAAAAATAAACCAATGAATATGCAAACAGTGATAATAAACAGATAGCAACACACACAGCAAGTAAGCAGGACCATGTACACTTGTTACGCTTGTAAAAACAGGCAATAATAGCGGAAGATAGAAAATATCGAGAACTGCATTCCGTACTAACAAATGCACGCTGTACTGAGCACGAGCGCACATCTCTGTTAGAAATATAACCAGTGATTTACTATATATAGTTACGCAGCTTTAGTCTGCTCCATATTATTATTGGAACCCTGAAACACAATTGAATGTCAGTTTTACAACATGGTGAATTACGTTTGGTTAAAACATGTCATGTGGAATAACAACAAAAAATTACCCTTCTTGAAATTAGTGCTTTTAAACACAGTTAGCTTGACTTAAAAAAATATAACTCCTCAAATTATTTTTAATTTTCGTATAAGCTACTTAGGTTTTATTACTTTAATTGATGGTGAAAAATTTAATGATTTTAAACAGAATCACAAGGACAAATTACGAAAAAATGTATTGCACAAAATAAAAGTGACTTGAAAAATCCACAAAATCAATAACAGCACAGTTTTGCTACAGAAACAAATTTATGGTACAATTGAATCAAGCCAGCCTTAATCTTAAGAATAAAACATCTGTTACTGGTATGTTTATACTTCTGATGTAATAATAACTACTTTGAATTTGATGTAATTTTTGGTAACAGGTTCATACAATGGTTAATTTGTTACCGAGAAAGTTCTATTTAATGTGTCTACATAACATACACAGCCTGAGGTGATAAAGCAAGCTAGGTCTAACACTTGTCAGTTACCCCCTCTCTCAGTCTGATTATTGGCATGCAAAACAACCCTACCTAATAGTCAGTGGATTAGCAGTTATATGTAACAGGAAAAGGCTCAGGATTTGGGTGCAACAAAAAAGAAAACTGTGAATACAAAATGGTAAATGATACCAGAATAGCGAACTAAAATGCAGGAATGGCTAAAATAAAGCAAGGTTTAATTTCATTATACACTGAGAACAGAAATCTTATGAACATATTCTTCAAAAATACCCCCAAACATTTCTTCAATCTGTAATATAGTAAACTAATATTGAAATCAACACAATTTCTAATCCCCAAATTTCACAAGCAGTACTATGAGAAAAGCCCATTCTTCATCAGCAGTAACAGGCTCTGATACTGGCAATAAAATGAAGCCCAGAAAAAGATTTCTTTTTTCACCTGGCCCGTGCTTTAGGTGTAAAAGGGGCCAGCCTTTCAGTGGTTGTTATGGAAAGTAGTTGTTATGGAAGTTATTCAACAAAGAAATTACTGTTACAGTGTATAAGACTAAATAACTTTGTTTTCCTTACTGACAACAAAATCATATTGGAATAAAACCTTGCACAAAAGCTCATTTATAAAAGCTGTTAACAAAATCCTTGCTAACTTGTCTGAAATAATGAAAAACAATTCTCAAGATTTAGTGCAAACCCCATCTATCTTCTGAACAATTTCAAAGATACATAGTTTTGCACCTTTATCTGTTCCAACACAGTGACCACAAATTTAGTCAAGGGCAGCCACCTAGAACAAATTTAGTAGCACAATTAAGTCAAAACTGAGTGTTAAAACAAGAAATAATGTAAACTATAATAGATGAAAGCCTTGTTTTGAAGCTTGTGCTTGACAATGAATTAAATGCCAATGTTAGCAAGGAAACACAGGACTTCAAAATGATTTGACATCATTGACGTCGCAATGCAAAGCACAATTTTAAATATTTCTGACTGAAATATACAGAAGATATTCTCATCATCAATGATTTCACACCACCTTTAAAATATGTTTACAGAATTTCACAATGTCTTGAAGACACAGGCATTCATCAATAAATTACAGGAGTTCTTGGCAATTTCCATGTGTACCTTTCATTGATATCACAGGAAAACTTAATCATTTACGGTAGTTTTGTTATTGACTGTATGGAAGATTGAACATCTTTAATCTTTCTGCAGCCTGTGGTTGATTTACGGGTATTAGAGAGACGAAAACTGTAGATCCCTAAAATAGTTTGTTCAACAACTGACATCAAACTAAGAATCTGGGGGCAAATGGCAAAATATTCAGTGATTGCTTTCAAGAATCTTGACTGGATGGATAAATTATCAAGTTTTCTCGTATACACACGCATTGCCTGGTAGGACTTATCAGAAGTGTGGCAAGGTAGTGTGATTTCATTGGACAAATGTATATTAAGCCATTGTCAAATCAAATGAAAAAGTCCTGCAGTGCATTATAGTGTAATATTAAGTTAAACAGTTTTCCTGTGAATAAAACATCCCGCCAACATAATGCAAACCAGTACAAATAAATAAAAAATACAATACTATGCTTCTAAAATTATTGTTTTTAGAGTAACCAGTAATTGTCAACCAGGCCTGATAAAAATGCAGAAAAAAATTACAAAAAAACGTGTAATAAAATGTTATCAATTGTATGATTTTGGTTTAGAAGACAATAGCTCGAAGCATAGTGAAGTATTTGAACAAAGTACACAGGAAGGTAAATGGTTATGCATGGAACTGCTAAATCTCAACATTGATCAATATACCACTGCTTAATTACCTAGGGAACCCTGGCAACAAAACAACTCTGTCATACAATCATACAGATTCATTGCTAAAAAATTATTTTACCATAAGTGATTATCATAATTTGTTTATTATACAGATTACCTAATCACAATACAAAAGAGAGCAGGAAATAATTTCAAAATTTATATATTATCCATGATTTGTTATGGGTAGTTTATTTTGTTTTCTTTTACCATTAATGTTTGTGAATGTACGACCATAAAGGAAAAAAGTCAACACAACGCAGAGCACACTGGCATAACATGTACCATGCAATATAAAGTCTTATAAGTTATACAGTTTGGTGACTGGCAAGAAATAGCTGGGTTGGTTAGCAAGGAAAATTCTCTACTAAGGTCAAATTTGGTACATTATTTTTCTTTCTGAATAATATAATATGAAATGGTTATATCAAAAGCATCAAAGTTAATGTGTGCACCCTTTTGATTTATTAGTGGTCATTTACTTCAAAGGAATAGCTTCCAAACAACACTTACAAAGAGTAGAAAACAATCTTCAATGAAACAACGGTTTGAAAATATGAAAGATTGTCTATCAATGTTACTTTTGATTCTCAAAGATAATTTTGCCTTCCCTTATAACGTCAAGGAAATCTGAAAGTCTCTAAGCTCAAATTTCAGCTGAGCCCAGAAGTATCACCTTGTTGTTGTTTCTTTAATTTGTGATGTTCACTTTACTTAAACCAAACATTTTAACGAACCATTTAAAAGGTGTCTTGATTTGTGGAACAAAATTACAATTCATATTTTCAACAGCTGCATACTTAGTTCTATGAACTGCCGGATTATTTAATGAGCAGAAGTCATCATGCAACCACCCATAAGCCCCGTTCTTAATACAGAAGTCTGAGCCAATAATTTCATAAGATAGTTGCCAAAAATATCCAGTAAAATTGTAACTTTCACAAAGACAAGTACAAGGAGAAGAAACTCATGTTGACATTATGACTCAGATAACCAAAAATTTACTCAAGTAAAAAGTCTTTTTCAAGACATATCAAAATATTACTTCATATGTAAACTGCCAATTTTAGATTTAACTGTCAACATGATGGAATAATCAACATGATTTTCTTCAAAGCCCTAGAAATAACTGCTGTTACGTCTTTAACTGCAAACCAGAAAATGTCAGTGTTACCTTAACCATTAACTCCATAGAAACAATTTGTCTCATGTGCCATTAGATAGATCTGAGAAGGATCTAGTAACACTTGTCACTTTTGGATTCATTTGGTAATTTTGACCAAAAAGCAAACAGTGTAGATCCTGACCAGACTGCATAAATGTGCAGGATGAACTGGATCGACACTGGCCACCAATTCAATTACAGACATATCAATAGCAAAAGGGTTAAACTGTCAAGCAGACACTAACAGCTGAAGTTATAAGCCATTATACCCCCCCCTCCTCCCAGCACGTAATAGTTAACCACTGGAGCTACCGCAGCTGGTACAACAATGTTCAACTAGAAGTTCTGGTAACTTTTAACTTCCCTAAAGATTTGTGCAACATAACAGCAATTAATTTCCTGCAGTGCTAAGAGACAAGTAAGTTTGTAAATGAAATTCAGAGCTAATGTGAACCAATCTGAAACATGATGAATAGTATTCAAATGGGGCAAACAACAAACCGCGGCAACTACAATCACCTCACTACTATATAAAGTTCTTTTTCAGGTGGTAATGCTGTTATTTAATAGTAGCATTTTTAATGCTTGCTTACAGGAGTGTTTTTATCTTCCTGAATTGACATTACAAAACAGGAGTTCCCTCAGCCAGCAGATGACTGATGCCCTTTTGTTTAGTATTCAAAAAGATAACCTTCAGTTAACAGACAGGAAACTTGCTATAAAATTGAATTGGACATTACAACTAACTTGGGAAGTTTCAAACCTGTAGCTTGAATGTTTACTGAGAAAAGCAGACTTGAACACAGAATTTCACCAAAAGTTTAAGTTAAAAGGCTCATAACTATAATTGAATGCAGTCAAAACAATAGGAATAACTGAAATATACCTATGGTGGTTGTTACAAGATTGAGTATTAGTGAGAAATTTCAAAGCTGTTACAGATTGATGGTTACTGAGAAAAATGGATTTGAACATACAAAAACTTAACGGGAGCTCGGGCAAACGAGGACAATGTGGTATGTCAAGGAAGCTATGACGTTAGGTCATCCGTCTGAAACAGACAAGCTAAGGCATGAAACACGCAAAGTATCAAATAGGAAACTACAAAAAACTAGCCAATGTAAATATTCACTTACAGTAAAAGGTCAAACTTTCAAAACTTTCAAGTGGACTGGTGATTGCTGAGTGAGGAAATTACTGTAACCATTCTTTGCAGTATGTATGTGTGCATGTATATTTAAAACACAAAGATCAATTGTCCTGAAATGAATTTTGTTCTTTTATGAATTTTGATTTTGTTCTACACCTTCAAGTACCACTGCTGATGATAATAAAACTGAGATTGAAACCAGTCTTAAATCTCAAGCATCTGATTGGCTGAAATGGCGATCAGTCATTAAGATTTGAGACTGGTTTCCATTCTCAGTTTTATAATATTGGGGCCAGGTAACTGACCTAAATACTGCATACTCCCTAAGAGAATTACTGACCAGAAGGTATCTTAAGTGGAGTTTGATATCCAGTGAAATATTGCAGGCTTCCACTGAGCCTGCTCGCTGGCAGTAATGATGATGTAAATTTCTGATAATGCCATCTAGCCCCGAATTGAATTCAATTGTATATTTTGTATCAGGAATAAGTACATAATTACCTTTAAAACCCCAAACTTTTATGTGCTACAATGTATAACTGAAAGTTATCTACTGGCCATTTTACTTGATTCTGAGGAAACCGCAGCCAAAAAACTCACAAGATAATTGCTGTGGTTCACTGATTGAATTGATAATTGCACGCATTAGTGTGGCTCTGCTTAAAATACAGGCAATGGAATATAGAATTTATCTTTTTCACATATTATTTATTAAAGGCAGCATGGTATGCAGTATTAACAAAATCATGGTACTGAATAGATCATTTCCTGAAAAAAGTAATAAAACTCGGTTGCCAGTTACATTCATACATACAAGTAAGAGATCATACAGTAATTTGCCTTGTTTTGGTATGTACTTAGAACACTACAATATTCTTTTCAACTGGCAACCAGTATCACCAAACAGTTTCATACATTATTTACTTTTAGTTTTTAACAAACTTTCCTTTACACCATATTATTAACTACTGTCAAACTTAAATGAATGTGAAGTATGAATATAAAATATAAGTCATTTACTCCATGGGATATGTTTGTTATCCGATAGACAAACAGTGTAAATCCAGATCAGCTGCCATTATCCATACCATCTGATCAGGATCTGCACTGTTTGCTTTTGATTTATTAGCTTATTTGAGACCAAGAAGCAACCACTGTTCATCAAGATCAAGCCTGAAGGTTATAAAGCTGAGATTGGAAACCAGTCTCAAATCTCAAGCATCTGATTGGCTGAAATGGCGACCAGTCGCCATTTCAGCCAATCAGATGCTTGAGATTTGAGACTGGTTTCCATGCTCAGTTTTATAACCTTGGGCACA
Source organism: Corbicula japonica (assembly GCA_038501625.1). Classification (NCBI taxonomy): domain Eukaryota; kingdom Metazoa; phylum Mollusca; class Bivalvia; order Venerida; family Cyrenidae; genus Corbicula; species Corbicula japonica. Next base: position 5,685,755 of record JAZAYU010000043.1, on the reverse strand, counting down.
GAAGGCACAGGTGTGCATACTGATCTGGATCTACACTGGTTGCCCACCTGTTTATAAGGAGTGAAGGGTTAAATGTTAACTAACCACTTGGCAGTTTGAAACCCAGCACTCAGTAAAGATGCAAGAGATTTCTGACTAGTTTATTAACTGTTACTGTTTTGGAAATCATGTGCTCTAGTTGCCTATTGAGAAGATTGAAGAAGGAAGGTTTCTGGGGAAGAAGTTTAGTACGTTTATAAATTAATGCAAAACTTAAAATACATGTGCAACGATAGCATTACCATAACTCCATCTGCTTCAGAAATAAAAACAATTAGAAATGAAAATGCGGCTCATACAGTGTTTTAAGCTGTGACCAATATTTCAAGATAATTTTCTGTTTAGTTTAGTATGTACTTTTATGGTGACTGTGTTTAACTTTAACTGATATAAGGTTGTAGTGTTTGAATGTTACTATTTCAACGATAAAAGTATTTTGCAAACAATTATGTAAATAACATCTAGTTCTGAAGAATAAAAATACTAGATAAGTTTTCTATAGTTAGTCAAGAAAAAAACGGTTAATTATATTCTTGTGATTCTATCACCTTTATGTTAGACATCCTGGAAACAGAGTACAAAAATCTCAATCACTAAATCTTTCCAAGAATTTACAACAAACTGCCAACCGACAGCCTGCCCAACTGTTCGAAGAATCAAAGCATACACTGACAGACATTATGTGACATAACGTGGTAGTAGGTAAATAGTGAAGGATGCAACTTTTTGTTTCCACTGGCCCAGCCCAAAAGTGGAGATTGATGAAATTACTGTCTGATCAGGATCTGCACTGTTTGCTTTTTGGTCAGAAATAACCTATCAAATCAAAAGCGAACAGTGTAGATCCTGATCAGATGACACTAATGTGCCAGCCGTTCTGGATCTACACTGTTTGCCCACACAATATGTGTATCTATGGAGCAAAAGGTTAAAATGAATGTAGAATGTTTTGTTAATGTTGACAGAACAAGCTGAACAGGGCATTAAACCATTATTGTAACTGACCAAGACATATATGCTTGTCATAAAGTGGAACAAGTTGATGGGGCAGGTAACAAACACCTCACCTACACAAAGCTTTAGAACAGTTCAACAGCTGCAGACTGACAAGTGTTGCAAGAGAGAGCCAATCACAGCCAATCACAGCCAAACAGCGGCCACCACTTACTGGACATATTGTAAACCATTAATTATCAATTTATTTTTCTGCTTGCAATAATGCATATTTCAAAAGGATGCTTCAATACAGAATACAAATATTTGAAAAATTCAAAGGAATTCCTTTAACTATTCATAAGCCTGGACAAATAGTGTTGCTTATTCTTCGAACAGCCAAGCTGTAAATCAATTTAAACACAAAATTTTCAGCCATGCACTTAGTAGCTCAAATGTTTCCATCATAAAGCAAAAATCTTCAAAATGCCCGACTGATTACTGAATAGTAAGTTTTAAAAAATGAAAAATGACTTTAATTTAACTTTTTTTAAATTTGTAATGAATGTTGTGTTAGGGTGAATACCAATAAATAAGTACACATATGCATGCACCTACTGAGACATATTCTATGTGACACCAATGATAGACAGCTACATACACTTTGTCAAATACCTAACGCAACCTCTGCTGAAAGTGGAACACTGGAATCTAACCATCTAACTATACAACAGTAGACCAACCCAGGAAAGTTTTTTGTTTACGTTTTCCAAACCTCAACTTTAACTTTTTGCTAATAATTTATGTATTTTTCAAAAATTCATAAATTGCATGTCCTTTATCTTTTATCTGGTACTGACAACACAGACTTTCAAAGTAAGGTGATGGACAAATGTTACCACAATTCCTGGGGAGGTCTTGTAAACACAGAGCATCTCGTTTTTCTGCACTTCTCTCTGATAAATATATATCATTAAAGGAAAATACTTGTATGCAGAAAACATGATGTACAGTTTTCTTCCTCTTTGTATTTATCATTTTTCAAAACAAGACTTACAGACATTGTCAAATGTTTTTCTCCATAGATAAGATATTTTCCTTTATGAAAAGTGATAAAATATGTGCTTATTGTAAATATTATGTGGGCAGAAACACTACAGCCAAGGTAGCTTGTAATGTTCAGTAATGCAGAACTTACCAAGGAATAAATGCAAAACTGTTCTTTCTTCTTGGTCATTCTATATAACCTAGTACAGTTTTGCATTCTGTCCTCAATACAGTGAGTTAAGAAGCGAGGCTGTTGCACTGCGGCGGCAGGTACGGGTGTTGTATTGAGAGGTGTGATAGGGAGACAGACAGAGAGATAAGATAATACAGTACAGAGACATGAGTAGGTCACCTGGTCTATCACTACTATAATACCACACAGCGCTCATGCATACTGATCATACCACAACACCAACAGACACCACCCGATATACACATGATAAACAAGACAACCTGCCCTGCACCAGCCAAATGGTGATGAAAGAAACACTTCTTACAAAACTTCTGCAGCCATTTGGCCTCACCAGGTTCATGGCTTAACACAGTGAAATGTTTCTTTGATAACCATTTCAGCCATTTTTCCCCCATTAAATTTTCATTGTTTTATATAAAGAAAACATTTCTGCATACAGTGTCAGGAAATTATTTATAATAAAGTATTTGTCATTAAAATTTATAATTAAAAACAACTCTCTCCAAAACCACTGTTGAGATTTAATATTGGCATAATTATATACATATATTATAGTTCAGAAATGTCTGTGTATTGAAATAAAGATAATTTCCACAACCATAAGCCCAGCACCGATCAACCCCCTTTATACTGTAAGTTGTACAAATCTGACAAAATACTTGCAAAAAGGTGAGCAGCATAACGTGATACTTGCACGTTATTCTCAAATTTGTTATAAAAAACATGCTACAAGTGCACTATGGGACAAGATTAAGGTTTCCTTATGTTGCATACGCAGTAGTAATAATACACGTGTTATAAGGATATGAAATATAAGCAAATACAATGTGAGAAATAACCCACAACAAAATATGTAAAGATAAGCAAAAACTGTCAGTTTAGTACCTATTTTCATTTTTTATTTACTTTCTATCTTTTACTGAATTTTAGGAAAATACTTGCAAATGATTATTCAATATTTTTAATGAGAGTAAAAGTTGGAGTTGTGTTCTACGATAGCTCTGCTCTGACTTAACTCTAGAATATACTTTAGCGTAAGTGTGTGGTGTAATAATGCAAGGGATTAAGTTACTCAACTGTACAATATTATCCCTTTCCTCCATATATAAGCCTTTCTGGCGTGGGTGAACAGTGTAGATCCAGATAAGCCAGCACATCTGTGCCATTTGATCAGGATCTCCAATGGTCACTTTTTTATTTATTAGGTTATTTCTGACCAAAAAGCGAACAGTTTTGATCCTGATCAGACGACACAGATGTGCAGGCTGATCTGTATCTTCACTGGTCGCGCAAGCGATAAAATGCGTATATATGGAGTAAAGGGTTATATGCAAAACACAAGTTAGCAAAAGTCAATGATAGAGACAGGTTACTGTGATTTCAAAGTGTCAAAACGCTAACAAGAAGGTGGCAAATAAAGAGGTACAGCTTTTGTCATATATGATGTTGCTGTTCAAATATCTAGATCTATGCCATAAATACCAAGGAACAGAAAGACACAGTATCATATCAGCATAACAAAAACACACAAATAAAACACAGAAAAACATGTTGGAACCTCACATAGATGTAAAGTTGCTGGTGTTTTCAGTACATATCTGCAAAAGTTTCAGCCTAAACTGACTAATTGAAAAGCTTGCAACAAAACTATATTTAAAGTAACAAGACTAAAGTGAACAAATCTTGTTCCTTAATGTTTATCTTTCAGTATAAATGTTGAACTTGTTACACACGTTAGCAGAGATATTCACATATGTGCACAATCTCCCATGTTCATACAGCTTATCAACAGCTACCATGGAAATGATACCTAGGATGACACTGATGATGATGATGATCATGATGATGATGATTATGATGATGATGATGTTTTCTGAGGATGAAACATAATTTGACAAACAGGGAGCATGGAAGTTATTCATTTTATTTTAAAAATAATTAAATTTAAATAACTTTATACTTACCTGTTGTTTCTTCCTTAATAATCATTTTTCTGTCCAATTTGTATTTAATTTATATCAGTATCCCAAAATATACCAACAAAATTAAAGTTACAATTCTAAGCTCCATTCAACCCCCCTTCCCATGCTCTGCAGCGAAACAAGGGAGAAAACTTTCCAAAAATGCGAAAATTATTAGATGTTTCTGATAATCAAACAGTACAAAATGATTATTAGGCAAGAGTAGACCTTTTAGGACAGTTTTGATTGCTGTTCTACTTATTCCCAATTAAAGTGAAGACTTTAAATTAAATTTCCTTCATATGAACACTGAATGCAGTACATGAGATGATGTTATGATGATGAGTGTATGTCTCAAGATAATGTTTTTATAATAAAGAATCTCCTTCGAGTCTGCAGGGTTTTAACAATGTTCAAGCATTCTTACCTTTGTCATTCCATCAAAAAACCTGATAAAATTAAGCATTTCTTATGGTTGAATGTGTTCTTATATAGTTACGAATGACCATACAACTGCATGAAGCAGGCAACACTCACTAAAACTCATCTCAAGGGACTTGATCCTAACACAATTGTTTCTGACAAATAAATACATGACATTGTAGTCTGCTTGGGTGCGTTTGGTCTCTTAAGAAATTGTTAACATCTCAGTACTTCTATTTTAAAGAATTTGAGAGCAATCATTGATTGGCAGGAAGGAAGCAAGACAAGTGAAGATGGAACCATCACACAAATAAATATCAAACCTTCCATTTAACATCGTCGATTTATGGTGAACGAAGAATTCAATGCTTAAATATTAGCAATAGATTTGACATCTATTGAATTAAGAGATATTTCTGTGACATGGTTTAAGATCAATATTGACTTTCACTTTTAACCATTTACTCCTTATATACAGGTTTTATGACATCGCCTCACCACTTGTGACCAGTGTAGATCTTGATCAGCTGGCAAATTCATGCCATCAGATCCTGATCTACAGCAATTGACTTTTCTCAGTAATATTCTAATGAAACTAACAACAATCAGTGTTGATCCTGATCAGATGGCACAGATGTGCGAGCTGCTCGGGATCTACACTGTTCACTGACTCCACAAGGAAGTATGTATGGAGTAAAGGGTTAATACCAGAAAACAGTATTTCTGGGCCAAAGATTATAACACTGAGTTTGGAGACCAATCTCAATTCTCAGTCATCTGTGCCCAAGGTTATAAAACTGAGCATGGAAACCAGTCTCAAATCTCAAGCATCTGATTGGCTGAAATGGCGACCAGTCGCCATTTCAGCCAATCAGATGCTTGAGATTTGAGACCGGTTTCCATGCTCAGTTTTATAACCTTCAGCCCAGATCTGAAGCGACTGGTCGCCATTTCAGCCAATCAGATGCTTGAGATTTGAGATTGGTCCCCAGCTTTAGTTTTATGATCTTGGGCCCTGACATCTGTACCCAATGAGGCATTTTGATAAAATCTAGTGGATGTGTCTGGATTTATTTGTGTGCAGTATTCAACATGAAGATGATCTCACATATGGAGCAGCTTACACTTAACTCAGAAATTAAAGGTAAAGTCATTTCAATACAAAAAGTAGAGTACTTAAAGACCCCTACCTTAATGAAAATACTACCATCATTTCCTTCTTAACACTTTTCTATAAAGCACCTAAATCTTAACAAACATTTAACTGTTGCTTTAATTATATAATATACAGAGAATTATGTTTTTGTTCGCAAAAAATAGGTGGCACTGATGAATATGTATAAAAAGATATTGTAAGCAAAAGGGCAACACATAGTTGCATACCGTACCTGCTGATGCGCATCAGACTGCAGGTGTGTATCATACTCTATCTGCTCTGTAAATTTCATCACACACGAGCGGCACAACAACTCATCTCCCTTAGGTTCCAACACAACTCGGATCTTTCTTCTCTCCGTGTGCTGAACAACAGGCTACAAAATATGGCATATTTATCAAGTTAAATAATAAAGAGTACCAAGTAATGTCCTGTACAGGACCAGTAAACATTCCAACAAAACAACTATGGCAGCCTGATAGTGAGAACGTTAAGTAAGATGCATTATAAGAATACTCATAACAAAGAATAATGCAGACAGAATGAAAACAATATAACCAATTAAAATCTGTCAGATATGTTCAGTTTAATTTTTAAAAAAAATTCTACTTCTTATAATTCAATCACAACGTATTTTACTCTTGAAAGGTACAGGGGAAGTAACTGGACAGGACAACAATAAGTTTACCTTATCGGCTGGCAGCGGAATGCTGTCATTGGATGGTAGCGGTATTTCATCGTGCTTGATTTTTGGTAGTGGAATACTTTCCATGTCTGTGGCAGGTAGGGGTATGTCCCCAGCCTGGGGCAGCTTGAGGGAAGGTAGGGGTATCTCAGCGGGGGACAGGGTCATCTTGTCTCCCTTCAGCGGGATGATGATGGGTGTGCGCCCTATTGTGGTTGTTGTTGTCTCTTCTACAATAAAACAGATTAGGTTCAGTACAGTGAATACTCACAACATTAACCCTTTAATAACTGCTCACATCTTAAATCCCATTGCTAACACTACAGACCCTGACCTGACTGTGCAATCAGACAACAGTCATAACAGTTACTGTTCACTATCAATTCAATAAATACCTGCAAAACACCCCCGAGAACAATACCTGGGCCCAAGATCATAAAACTAAATCAAGAGACCAGAAGCCATTTTAGCCAATCAGATGCTTGAGATCTGAGACTGGTCTCCAATCTCAGTTTTATAATATTGGGCCTCGGTTTGGTCCTTTTTCAAAGATTGCTCCATATTCAAAGTAAAGCAAACCTTTGACATTAATTCTGCCGGTAAAATGTTAAACAACTTATACACTGGATGCCCAATATAAATTAACCCTTTATTCCATGGCATGTTACTGTTATCCCAAAGCTGAAGTGTAGAGACAGATCAGCTGGTGAATATTTGTGGGGTTTTTTCAAAGCTGTTTTATTATAATTAAAGCCAGTTCTATTACTGTTCATGGGGTTGTTCTACAGAAATTTTCTAAATGAACATCTGACAGAATTGAAACCTGCAAGCTGATCTAGGTCAACATTTTTACCAAATTTGTGACAAAAGCTCTGCTTAGAACTTCAAGTGTTTAACTTATCAATAAGCTGAAATTAACAAAAAACAAAATTCTGATGAAACTGCCGAATGTGATCACCACACATAAAAAAATTAATGTAAAGAAACAAATAAATCTTGTAAATGCCAACTAAAATCCCGAAACAGTCTTGATTCACCTGCTCATGCAGGATTTATCATTTACAAAACAATTCTGTGCAATTATTTCTATATTGTCTTATCTCGAGCCTAGCTGAAAATAGGTTCACAGATTTCATTTGTAAACAGATACATTAATTTGAAAACAGATAAGAGAATAAATATGAAATTATCAGGACAAACTGTCAGACTTAAAACAGTTATGAAGCAACTGATATTCAACTAGCATATTCATTTTCATAAATGCAAATGAGAGCAATAAGTACACTGTGTTTGGTATTTTTTAAAATTGCTTACTAAACATTTAATGTAATGATTATCAGAAGTAAAACTCATTCTTTAATATTTTGTATTTTACAAATAAAATATTCTACTAACAAGTTCAACTGTTAACATTCCACAGTAGTGCAGTACTTAGTACTTTAGTATCAGGGCTTTTTTCTCCGCCAGGTAATTCTGGGGAAAATGGCATGATTTCTTCTCTAATGGGGAATTAAAATTTCTGATGTAAAGCTACCTTTTGGGAAGAACTGCATAACTGAAAAGAAATTTTCTGAGACCACTTCTTAAGAAGGAAAAAAAGCCCTGACTGTATTTTCAAGAAAATATTGTCTTTTCAAGTGTAGGTTAGTGCTTATACATGAGCATTTACAATACTAAACCAGACTAGCAGCTCAGCAACGCATCCGATAAAATGTGTAAATGCTCATTAATAAACACTAACCTGTTAAGTGGTTGTAAATTAAGTCACCTAATTGGGTAAATTATTTGATAGTATGTGAATACTTATTTGTATCAATAAATTTCCTCTAATTTGAAAAATATTGCAAAGCCATTAGACGAAACATAATTTCAGCTACTAAACCGTGTTGTGGTTTATTTTTATTGTATGTTTCGCATTAACTCAACATGCCTTTTAAAGCTTGAGCCTGCACTTGTTAACACATTTCTTCTAATTTCTAAATAGTTGACATAAGGCTGTTACCCGAGTTAACAAGCCTATTTAAAACTGCTCTACACTCCTATTTTTCCTGACTTATCCTGAATGACAAACACTGTGTACCTTGAGTGACAGGTCTTGGGCGTGGTCCTCCCTCGAGACATCCGCCACCCCCAGTCACTGGCTTGTCTGGCGTCAGCACTATGTTGTTACTCTGTAAAACATCAACAATCATTCTAGAATATGAAATATTTCACATTTATAATTAAACAATCTGTTACACTTTGCACTAAATCTAACATAGACAGGAAGTTTTCAAGGAAGTGAACTGTCATTATTCTTCTAAATATGAAATTGGAACAGAAACTTCTGCTTTAGTCCAGGAAATGACAAACTTGTTAGCAAACATTCATAAACCCTCTCGTCTGTATTATCAGCTGACATTGTTTGTTGCTGTTTTTTGTTCCTTCAACTTTTTCTGTGCATAGTAAAATATGAAATTCTAAAACCAATATGTTACATCGTTAAGATTTATTCTAATCATTTTTCGGGAAACCTTCATTCCTCAAACTAGTGTTCTTTAATGTCACAAGATGTCTTTCTCAGTAATTCTATGATGTCATACAGATATGAGGTGAATTTTACTTCTAATGCATTAATAATACTTTTTTTCAAGTAATGCAAGGTAAGGATTAATGCAACTGATCTAGCAATAGTTTAATGCTAATTTAATGCATTACCTATGACAAAAATGTTGTTAATGCATAATTTCACATGATAATATATATTGATAGTAAACTCTCTATAATACTATATGGCAATAAAAATCAAAATTATTTTGCAATAAGGAAAACATGCGTTCACAAAGAAAATCGATTGATTTCCTTCAAAACAACAATCGCGTATGTTGAGGACGAGCATCTGTCAGCAGGATGATAAGGATCAGGATTGTCTTGCTGAAACATATATTATGATGACATGTGCACTACAAAACACTCTCCAAGTCTACACACGCTACTCTATGCTTTATGTTCTGCCTTTTTTGTTTGCTTGTTTATTCTATTAAATATTTGATTTCTTTGCATCAACAGGCAAGATCCCATGACCTATGGTCTATGGCAAGACCCAATTTTATCACACCACACATGTACATTGGTGTGGTTCTGAGTATAAATACTAACATTCATACAGAGGCAAGTAAAAGCTGGCAGTGTACAAGTTTATTCAGCAGCTTATTGTTTCAGTGTACCAAATCCTGCTACTGGATCAACACATTTCACTGTTGATTCAGGTTATTCTGACCAGGAAGCAAACAATGTACACCTATCCTGATCACACATCAACGATGTGCCAGCTGATCTGCATCTATACTGTTAGCCAAGCAATAAAACCTGTATATATGGAATAAAGGATTAAACATAACACTGAACATGATGCTTTTGCATCATAACACTACCTAATGCAATACAAAGATGCAAGCATCGATTTTACCTTGTAAAATAAAATGTTAACAGTACGTTCTCCATAAATTACAGCAGTAACATATGAATAATGTATAAACTTACCCCTTTATGCAAACCCATAAACATATATATCCATGATTCAACATGTTATCAGTTTATATCAGGCAGAATCTACACTGACCTGGCAAGCATTAAGTGCCGACAGTTCTCAAGATAATCAGATACTGGCTGTAAGACACTGCATTCCTCCCACAATCATAACACAGAACATATAAACACTATCAACTAGATAATCTCTATCAACGTACATAGAACTGCAGCCCCCCTAGATCCAGTTTCAACAGTTTCACACATCATCAAATTAAGAATTTTAAATAAAAGCGAAAGAATAGATAATACTGCAGGCTAAAAAAAAACATGCTACAATTTTATGGAGAACAGTCCTTGTCTGAAATGTCATAAAAGATTGCGGGCCTGTCAGTAATCTGAGAAGACACAAAGGAATGACAGAAAATTGATAACACTTGTATGGGTGTGAAAATGAGAGCTTTCAATGAGAAATTAAAAGTCTAGTTGTTAACTTCTAAATGAAGATTGGAGCTGAAAATATTGATACTGGCAGCCAAGTCCAACTCATTGCAAAGTGTGTCCATTATTTAATAGGGAATGCAACCATCGTTCTAAAATCTTTCGGAAGAGTATTTGAAAAGCTGTATTATGCTGTATGTTAGAAGTCATTTTGCATCCAATCATAATGAAAAATTTGCGCATGGTCAATCTCACTTATGTTTACAACAAATTTTCTTCCTTGTCAATGTTTTTATAAACATGTAAGCAAAAAACTTTCATCTGAAGCCAGAATTACTTGCAGCCATTAACATAAATCACAATGTTAACTGTTCTGCTCACAGCTTTTTTAAAGTCAGATGCCAGCAGTTGTTTAGTAGCTGATCAGCTTTTAACTACTGTTACCTAGAAACAAGACTAATATTTCATCACAGACAAATCTGCTTCAATAGTTCTTCCAATTAAAAATGCCCTCCAGGTAACAGATCACAACTTACCATAAGCAATAAAATCCTCCAGTGTGACAACTAAAACAATTAGCAGAACCCCTAAGGGACCTGGTAATTCAAGCATTTTATTGAAGTTACATACACAACATGTGACCAGTTATTGGTAACATTTCTGATACTTCCCAGAATAGACAAGTCTAGAATGAGAAGGTGTAAAACACCTGCCATGTAATATGAATTCCTAATAAGTTAATAAAGAAAACAATATTTGCAGAATGCAATACCATTTAATTGAATTCCTACTATAGATGGAAATAAACAAAACAATATTTGCGGAGTGCAATACCAACAACAGTTGGGCTGTTTCAAAAAAAATGGCTGGACAAGTGAAAAAATAGTGAAAAATTAAAGTTCATAAAAATTCCAAACTTGTTATTCTGTATTTTTTGCTTATTGAAATCAATCAAGTTATACTCATAAGTGGCAGAATAAAAAATTTATGGAGCATTATTGACCTATAATAAATAAATAAAAGAATTTTAATTTATGTGCCTAAAATACAAGTATTACTGTTTCTTATTATTTAAATGTGTATTTCTGTTAAAATACATGTTGACACATCAAATATAAGTGCTTCAGAACTTGTGGTATTGCATAAAGATAAAAAATTCATATTGTTAAGAAAGTGTGTCACACTCCTGACAACCACGTAAGTGCAGTGTACTAAAAATGTTTCACTTCTAGGAAAAAACATGCTCTTGTTTTCATGTAAAGAATATGTTCACAGAATATTGCAATATGTGCATAATGTCACGCTCCTGACAAATTAAGCTGACATTTTCTGAAGGGAGCTGCAAAAAATATGATTTCAATAGAGGCAGGGCACAGGACAGCTTTTGGGGACAGGTACCCATACCCTCAGGAAGGGGAATTTCGTGTCGTTTTAAGAAAAAAAGACAAAAAAGGGGAATTTTTTTAAGTCTTATAAATGTTTTGATTTTGAAGTGTTACACTCACTGCTTAGGACCTAACACTGTTTTCTACAACTGATTATAATAGCTAGTATATTGCAGACTTAAAACGTGTAAAGAATATGTTGACAGAATATTGCAATATGTGCATAATGTCACACTCCTGACAAATTTAGCTGACATTTTCTGAAGGGAGCTGCATACAAATATAATTTCAATAGAGGCAGGGCACTAGACAGCTTTTGGGGACAGGTACCTATACCCTCAGGAACGGGAATTTCGTGTCGTTTCAAGAAAAAAAGACAAAAAAGGGGAATTTTTTTAAGTCTTATAAATGTTTTGATTTTGAAGTGTTACACTCACTCCTTAGGACCTAACACTGTTTTCTACAACTGATTATAATAGCTAGTATATTGCAGACTTAAAACAATTTATTTTCAATGATCAGATGAATCTTTATTACATATTTATTATGCAAAAGACACAATATTTAACTTGTTCTTTTTTTCTTGAAAAAAAACCCCACTGTACTCTTACTTCATATTTAATAATTTTATGCAAAAAACACAATATTTATCTTCTTTTTTTTGTGCAAAATTTTGTCACTTTTTTGGAATTAAAAATTCAAACTTGCTTGCATCAAAATGCAAGAATCTCAAACTTAAAATCCCCGCTCAAATATCAATTTGGGACTCGGGAGACTGAATCAGTAGTACACTGCAACTCCATTATATCGCGGACCTCGGGGTCCAAGGCCGCCAACTGCGATATAAACGGAGCGCGATATAAGTAAATAATCGCACTAAAACAAGGGGATTCATTTGTTTTTGCTGTCAGATGCATGTATATCGCTGTGTTGCTTAATTAACACGCCGTGAAATCTACGGGTACATCAGGGAGTACGTTCCGTGCTGGACAAGTGTTTTAAAACAAATTTTTATATAATTTATTAAGTTTTATTTTTAATAAAAATAAATTAATTTATGTACAAAACAAAGATCGCCGTCATTAATTTCCAACGGTGGTATTATTGTTTTCGGTACTTTAAACGGATCGACGATCTGTTGGTCGGTCATGGTCGGCGATGTTAGTTTGTCGTCGTCCGTCGTTTACCAGCTTGATATGTCGATGAGCAGGTAATGTCAAAACAACAAACTGTTTTGACGTTTCTTTCTAATGCCTATTATGGTTAGCAACTTGCATTAATTGTCCCTAATTTGCGGTTTGTCTCGTGAACGAAATTCTGCCAGTACCGTATCAGCTTGGTGTTTTTCGCACCTATTGTTCGTCACAAAGGGGGTTTCATGTCAAATCAGAAGGAACAGAATTTAAAAAAAACTTTCATCTATTTTCGAACATTTGATGTTAAATTGTATCTGATGGTGAACGTGTACATCGCCTCTTAAATCCCTGCATACAAAATGAATTTGTCGCAGACGTTGATTTGATCATTTAATATTTTTACCACCCACGAAGAATGAACAAACATAAAAATTGTAAATGTACAAAAAAATTGGGATCCACGGACCAAGCGCAACATATTGGATATTGCGATATAACGGATCGCGATATAACGGAGTTGTAGAGGGAAATTACTCATGAAGGATTGTTTTAATAAGACTCTTACACAGTCGTTATCTGTAAATAAACGTTGTCAACCGAAGCCGAGACATGCGCAGTAAAACGGTGTTTTTATATGGGTTTCTTATTCAAAAATGATCGCGAAAAAGTTTTAACATGTATTTTCGCGAGTTCATTTAGTGTTTTTTTTCATTTTCGAGGGGATTTTTTTTTCAGAGATAGGGGAAAAAAACATACTATTTTGATAGGGGAATGGGGCCGATATTCGGCCCCAAAAAAGGCCAAACGAGTGCCCTGAGAGGTGATAATATTATAATTATTGCATCTAGAAACATAAAACTTAATGATACACAAAACATTTCTTATGTACTATTAATCTTTAAAGTCCTTTAAATTTATAAAGCAAAGATGTATTGATATTCTTGAGGTATTTTCTAATCTACCACGCTTGACTTAATAGCAAAAATTTTGATTACTTTAAGTATAATATGCTTAATTTTATCATTATTTGATGCCTAATAAATGGACATTTTAATAAAACAACACTAAAACTTGTCTTTACTCAAGCTTTTTGTAAAATAATGGTCTGAACAAATGTGATTTTGAAAAGTGTCACACTTTTTTGTCACACTCCTGACATTTTTTGCCCATTAATTTAGAATATTTTTTTAACAGATGGTGCTATTTTGATGAAACTTCATAAATCTTTAAAGGACATAAATGAGACACCTCTGCAAAGTAGGAAAATGGAAGTAACTGTTTGTTGTATATTTTTGTAACAGGAATACCCAAACCAGCCATTTCTTTTGAAACAGCCCAGTTACAACTTTACCACATACCATAATCACCCCATCTACCCCTCCCAGGGGGCTGAGAAAATCGTGAAATGGTGAGCGCTTAAAAGGGAACTAACATTATGCTTATGGAATAACCAAGAAAAACATCGTAATATTTGATAATCGAAAGCTAAACCGAAACCAGAAATTACCTTTTGCATATAATAAAATCTGTCCATGCCTTTCCAAAACAGAAAAAAAAAAGAAACAATTTACAAGTGTTCCATCTGTTGTGTACCTACAATATTAGCTTCTTGGTCAGATAGAGCCCAATGATTCTAAGCAAACAGTGTAGATCCTGATCAGATTTCACAGTGTAGATCCTGATCAGATTTCAAAGCTTGCTTCACCGTTTTGCCCATACAATAACAGCCATATCCCATGAAATGAAGGGTTAAAGTCCCATACCATAAGGATGCTGTAAGAATCTGACCTATTCATGGAATGATCAAAACACAAAGGTACTGGGGAAAATATTGCCTATAAAACTGACAGAAACTGGCGAATGACCAATGGTTAAAACCAGTGGCACATGTCTAGAAAAGCAATCACTGTTACATGCACTTATCTCACTATTCTATCTACCATCATCTTCAAGTGTAAACAATCTACAGAGGTGTCCAGTGGGAAAGTCAGCTCACATGGTCTGCCTTCAATATTCTTTCTTACATAGACTGCATAAAAATAGAAAACTGGAAAACTTTTGTACAGCTCAAATCATATTAGTGGCCAGTGTAGATCAAGATCAGCATTCACATCTTTTCAGTCTGACCTAACTTAATACACAATTTGGGTATCAGTCTGTAAATATATAGAGCTGCAAAACACTTTAAAGAACAGTATGGACTGGGTCCATACTTAACACTGAAATAGAAGCTTATTCAGCAAGTACAACATACAAATTAAAACATAAACATTCTTATATCATTAAGTCTCTGCATTTTAATGTACCAGTAATGTGTATGTTTTAAAAAGTTTCCAAAACATGTAAATAAATAACAAGTTTGTATATGAGTAAATTTAGTGTATCCGCTTACCAATGTGTCAAATTCGGGGGATATATCCATAATCATGTCTTAAATTTATTAACATGATAACAGTACATTCAACATTCAAGTATTCACTAAATGAATTTAAGCCCACCAGTCTGAACAGAGATACTCTAATCCAAAAGGACAAAAGACTGATCACTAATTGAGAACACCACAAAGCAAAGAGCATTTTAAGAAGCTTGAGCTATTCTGTGACAACAATCACGGAAGAACACCACGAAGCATTAATGAAGCGTTGTCAACTATACCGCCATCCAGATAACAAAACCCTCGATCAATGACAATTAAATTAAAACAGAAACAACAAAATCCTAATTAAGTATTCACTTTTTTCTGTGAACTTACAATTACAGCTAAATGTGGTATCAAATTGATTGTCTCAAACTTGCACAAAGATTGTTCATGATAAAGGTAGGCTTGTCATGCAAATAGCTGGCTATAAAAATTCAAGAAAATTGGGAGATAGCATCAGGCGAAGGATGTTGTTCTCATAAAATAAAATAGCTTCACTTAAGATTATTTTCTGAATTAATAATTTATGCAAACTTATTACAAAAAAAATTACTTGCATTCCCAGAGCTCATAAATTTCCATATTTAGGCTCACTTTTTAACCTGATATAAACAGGTCCCAAGGTTATAAAACTGAGAATGGAAACCAGTGTCAAATCTCAAGCATCTGATTTGCTGAAATGGCAACCAGTCGCCATTTCAGCCAATCACATGCTTGAGATTTGAGACTGGTTTCCATTCTCAGTTTTATAACCTTCAACTCTGGTCCTGCCAGGCCAGAATCATCATCTCTTATACAATAACCTGCTGAAATAACATAATGCACTCATGAGCCAGTATGTTTCCTAGTTTCCTAGTATAAGTTATTTTTCAGTGCTCATGCTGTTAGCCGACATTGTTGCCATTGCAATAATTTTAAACTATTGCCTATAATTCTCATGAATTGGTTGTAAATCTGGGATCACATAAATGTAAACAACTTCTGACCAGTTTGCTGATCCAGCTTAGAATTGCACACTCTGAATGTGATATTTCACATGGAAGGTAGTCAACTGTTTTTGCCACGACTTTTTGTGACATTGAAGTCTGACATTATCTTCAGTCTTGCTATGATCTGTACATGCAATATACCCATTAACCACTTACACATATAAATACATCCTCAGTAGAAAATTGATGCGTAATTTACTGAAAAGTTCATTCCATTTCCTTCAATTGATGTCTTTTTTGCATATTGCTTTATTCTAATGGGTATAAAAATGTAAATGCAAACAACACTTAATTGATCATTGAGTGTAACTTCGACTCAGTTTAGATCTGAAAGAAGATTGCCAATGGGATAATAAAATCCAAACAAATGGCTGAACACTCCAACCAAAATACTGTGCCAGAAATTTTAATGAAACCCCTTAAGCAGTTGGTCCCTGCATGAGGAAAGGTAAAATTTATGGCTGAATCTGCTAAAAAGCCAGTAAAATGCCTTGGTCTTCTTTACCAATTTCCATTTGTTCTTTTTTCACATAGTGAGCATACAGATAATATTTCAGTTACTGAGTTAGAAAACATAGTTATAATTATTATGTAATAAGTAATTATGATTCCTGTTTTCCCCCTCAAACCCTGGCATTAATTAACAGGACTAGAAACTATTGGAGGAAAATGATGAAATAACCAGAAATTGCAAGTAGATATTCCTACAGCAGATTCTTCAAATTCTTTATGAAATTAATGATCAGGCCTCAGGGTAACACCCTAATAGACTTATACAAGATCAAAATTTTTAAAATACCACAGCTCAGGCTGCTACATAATAAAAAAAATGTGAATTCTGTTGAGTCTATTTCTTAATTAAGTGATGTCTGGATTTGTAAAAATGATCAGCTTATAAATTCAAGACAATCCTAGTTTCACAGTAATCAGTCTGGTTGAAGTGATTTTCTCTCCGTAAATTCTACTTACTGTCAACAAACAAATGAAAGGAACATATTTTACTTGTATGCTGCAGGCTGTTTTAACAGTATTTGGACCAGGGCTGGAAACAAGCTGACACTGGCTACTGAATGCATGCCTGTAAGGCTGTAACTGAGTCCCAGTCATGAACTGGTAACTAGACGAGCAACTACAAACACAGATGTGTAATGACCTTAAACAATCAAATGCAAACAAAATTAATGGCTGAACACTCCATCTGAAGCAATACCACATGTTACTACACAAAAAATGGTATTAAAGTAAGTTGCTGCTCACCTTGAGGACAGACTCTGGAAGCTTGAGCTGACCACTCTGTATCTTCCGGAGACGATCTCCTTTAGGATCCATGCTAGGTTCTGAAAACATACATTACAACATTGGTACTCATGTCAAAACACTGTAGATAACATTATGTAGCCTAAAACTCATTACTCAAAATATACATTGTTTTTTGCATGTGGACCACTGTAGATCAGGGTTTCACTACTCGTAGTTGTACTCGTACTCGTACTTACTCGAGTACCAATTTTCAAGTACTCAGCAGGACTCAGTACTCATCTTAAATTACGAGTACAAGTACTCGTACTTACTTAAGTACTGTCGAAAAATGGTCAGTACTTATGAGTACTTTACGAGTACTATACGAGTACTGTCACACTTCAAGTCTTCAATGAAATAATATGAAATTAAATCAACTTAACCTAATGAATTGTTTAATATCTCATATTGGGCAGGGCAATTAAACAACTTTTGTATATGCTGTTATGTACTTACTTGTTGTTTATAGTCTATTTCATGCATTATATTATATCAATAAATAAATCATTATAATTGTCAATGGTTGAAATACATTTGTACCTTAATAAAATTTACTGTGCATTCAGTAAGACTGTAAGATTTAGCAATGGAGTCAACAGAACTGATTATCACCTTATTATAATACAATGGGAGATGACAACATGTTTTCTCACCTTTGCAATTATGATTATGGTGAGACCAGATAGGTTTAAATGACACTTTTGAAAGGCTAATGATGTCACTATGATATACCTGTGACTATTGTCAGTTGAACTAGTTGTTGATGGTCACTTTGTTCAATAATGGAATACTTTTGATTTCTGTGTGTGTTTATATATTTTTTGTCTAGTGACAATACTCAATAATAAAATTATTACTACTTCAATATAAATAAAATAATACAATTATACAGATCTGCCAAAACATCCATGCCATCTGATCAGGATCTAGACTGAATGCTCATCAAAACAATATGGGACGTACTACAACTGACCTACCCAATCCTAGGAGGCCAGGACTTAACACAAATCAAATTAACAACACCATACATTCAGCAGTACTTTTAATATGGATTAGAGCACAGACATCTCTGAAATACAGATTAACATTTACTGAACATTTATTTTGAAAGGTCAATATTAAATAATATTTACTTCACTTTTTAAATGCAAAATTTGGCTCTTTTTTTTACAAAATTTGACAAACTTTTGCAAAATTCTCCAGCATCATAATGACCTAAAGCTCAGAATAAGGTGGGGTAAATGTATCAAAAATTCAAAATGCAAGAATCGGCATCGGCATCGAAATCCCTGAACTAGAATAAATCTTCATCACAAAAGCAACTAATCATGCACATGGTGAATTTAGAATTCAGTAAATAAATAATGCTGGCATTCTCATATGACTGGTCATTACCACTTCAACCAATAATCAATTATCTCCGACACTAACTGCTTTACTGTCAGCAACTATAAGAATCCACAGGAAATATTTACCAGTAATGTATGCTGACAAGGTTCCTCAAAACATAAAAAACAGAATTTGTTGTCAAATGCCAATAAATTACTATCATTTCAGACAAAGATGATTAAGAAATTAAAATTAATTATTTAATGAAATGATTGGTATCTTTACCACAAATCTTTTTTTAAATTGCTCATCTGTTAATCATCAGTAATAAACTGCATTTAACCGATGATATATTTGTAGAATTTACCTGTCCATTTTACATGATCATTATTAACTTTTACTCCATAGAAACACCTTTAACGCATAGGCATAGACAGTGTAGATCCAGATCAGCTGGCACATTCATGCCATCTAATCTGGATCTACACTGGAAGCACATACATGTGTTAAACATGTAGAAATGTAGTAAAGGGTTTATATTAATGAGCAATAAAGTACTTACTTGAATATCACAGATTTCCAACTACTGTAAACATGCCTGGATGCTGGCTGATGCTGGCTTCTTTTCACTTCATTTCCATAACCTAATGAAACAAAGATAACACAAATCTGTAGATGATGTGACTTTACCAATGCCCAAGGTTATAAAACTGACCATGGAAACCAGTCTCAAATCTCAAGCTTCTGATTGGCTGAAATGGCGACTGGTTGACATTTTAGCCAATTTGTACTTGAGATTTGAGACCAGTTTCTAATCTCAGTTTTATAACCTTCAGCCCAAGTTTTAACTAAAATCTAGAACATCAGTAGAAGCAAGTACCAATACATTCAAGTACCAGAATGTTAACTGAAACTCTCAACATCTGCATCAATTTGAGATTCAGAGAACAGTAGCAGAGTTGGCAAAAACCTCTTAATTAAAACTTGCCAAACATTTACAGGCTGGTGTAATCTCTTTAAGACTTACAGTATGATAGCTTCATGTATTGGATTGTAGCCAGTCATATTAAAGTTTTAGAGGAACATCAGTGGGAACAATATATTGACAAGATTGCTCAAGCCTGTATCAATTCATCTAACACGTTCACATCTGTTGTTGCAATTAATGCATCTTGTTGTTGTTTCTTTTCTTCATCTATGTAACTGTTTTGTAATAATTTCTATTAACATTACCTTACCAACTCACTTTATTATAAATAGTCTCTAAAACTTAAATCATGAATTATGATTTTTTTTCAAGAATATTGTCAATTTAAACATGGCTACTGAGAAGAAGCAAAAAGATATGTGATTTTAAAATCTACATATTTAGCCATATTCTGACCCAATTATTTACAGCAAGTAACTCATTAAACAGTTTATACAAATAATTGTATTTATAATGGTTATTCGTTTGTTTGTTTTTTGTTTCATTTTTTTTATTTGTATGTATATATTTCAGTCTATATGATAATTAATTTGTTACTTTACATCTTTACATGTAGTTGAGCTTTGTAAAATGTTTATGTAACATTAAATTTTGTACACTTGTCATATAACAGTTGCATACTTAATTGTCTGTGCCAGACTGACTGGGTTAGCTGTAAGATCATGTAATATTCATGAAAGCCCATCAATCATGTTGTGGGGGAGAAGCTTCCAGAATATTGAGAATTTCATATAGATTAAATCAATGATATAAGCACAACAACATTGCCATTTATACATGTTATCAAATAGGTAACTGATTTTATATTGGCACTGTTATCTGTGCAAGGGCAGTCATTCAAGTCAGAGACTGTAGATATATGCTTAAGGTGGAATGCGCCGATTTTTCAACTTTCGAGTATTTTTATAAAAATTTGCATGTAGTAAATTGATCATATTTCCGATATGGAACAGAATATCTTGTAAAAATATTTTGATTTGTCTCAAAGATACAGGTCTTCAAAGATGGCCACTAACGACAGTTTTTGGACATGACGTCAAAAGAACCGTAACTGAATGTTTTCTGCTGTAACTTTAATGTCTTTCAAATGTTCAGTTTTCTGTTTTGATAATATTGTACAGAATCTAATTCTCTTTCCACTGGTGTAACTTTCATGAGTTTTCACTCAAGATTTACGTGTGACGTCGCCGAAAAGCGCCTTTTCGACCTGAAAAATGACGTAGAGTTTTACTAAATTTTCGTCGCTTGTTTCGGAATTGTGAATTTGGTGTCAACCATAAACTTTTTAAAGATTAGAACTTTTCAGGGTTGCCAGCACCAAGGATGAAAAAAATTCCCTGACTTTTCACTGACCAAATCAGGTTTTCCACTGACAAATAATACCGAACGTAAACGGCCACTAACACCCCTACTGCTGCCCAATCCACCCATAAGTACATTTTAATTATTTTAACAATATATTATTACATTATTTAAAAATTAAAGCATCATTTATATATCAAGTATAAAGTTCGATAGATTTGCGTTTAGTGAAATATTAAAATATGTACTCTTACAAGATTCAACCAATACATCTAAGATAATTGGCAAATAATGTATTCTTATTCTTCATACAGATACTAAATAAATAAACAACACAGTATAAAGCAAGAGATTATCACAACTGAAGCTTAAGTATTCATTATTCAATAATGACTGGAATATAATAATCAAATGCAGAGTAAAAGAAAAATACATAATTTGTAAAATGGGCAAGCAAACAACATACCATTTTACACAAGTAAAACAACCCCAGACAGAATGCCCATACATGTTTCCTTCATGTTGTAAAAAAAAAAATTATACATAACTCAAACACAATGCTGTTTACACCATACAAATGGAACAAAAACACAGAATTTAGCCTGTGCTTGGATAAACTTTGAAAAAAATGCATGTAAGTTTTGAAGATCCCCGTTCCAATCCAATAAATATTAATAATTAATAGTCTGATCCAAATGAAGAATATGTCAACCAAATATACAATGGGCCTAATGGAAAATAGGTCAGTTGATGCAGAATGTATGCTTAAATTTTCAAATTAATCTAGAGAAAATTTTTGAAGTTTTTGTCACAAGATTAAAAAAATCATGCACCTGTCATAAAAATGATGGACTGAGCCACATAAAAAAATGTCAGGCATCTATACGTGATACAAAATACCTCATTTGTTTAAAGTTTGAAGTCAGTATCTTGAAAACTGTAGCAGTAGTTTGTGCCGCAATATTTTTTTAAAATCCTGCCATTATACAAAAAACTTGGTTGCTGTGAACTGAATGTTGGAAAACAGATTTTGTACACGAGATGTTCACATTATGATAGTCACTTCTGCCAATTATTTTAAAATCCAACCATAGATGAAAATCTATGGGCAAAGACACAAATTATCATCAGTAAGGCCTGTATAGCAGAAATAGCAGAAATTCAGAGTGTTGCTGTGAGCTGGATCTTGGAGGGATGAACATGGGTTTTGTGTGTAACACCTTGTTATTATAATTTCTGGAGGCAGGGGTTGCAGAGCCTTTCAGTCTTCAGGCAATATTTTTTTAATATAAGAACATTTATTATAATACACAATTATTAAAAAAAAGGTTCACAACAGAAAATTTGTAAATGCAATCTTTAATAAAATAGAACAATTTTTTCTTTCAAATTTATTTTTTCCCTGACTTTTCACTGACTTTTCAGGATTTTTATTTTTCACTGACCAAGTTTCAAAATTCCCTGACAATTCCCTGACCTTGAAAAAAAATCAAATTTCCCTGACTTTTCAAGTCCGCTGGCAACCCTGCTTTTGGAGTCTATTTTCCTCATTTTCTTTAAATAATATTTGCAATTTCGCAGTTTTTTTTCTACCAGAAACAAAATTAAACTGGAAAGTGACTGATAAATCCCTTCCAGTACCGTACCAAAACAAGCTATATGGACTCTAGCCCCAGGTTTTTATCTGCATCAAATTTTCAACTTTCAGATGGGATTTTTTGGAAATTGGACAAAAAATTAAAATTAGCATTTGGAATGGGTCTGATAGTTGGACCCGTAGTATACACAGAAGAAGGCCTGTAGGTATGCAGACTTGCCCCACACCATTGTAGATTTAGATGCAATTCTTGAAAACAATTTCTGTATAAATTCTTTGTTACCAAAATAAATACAGTGGAGCTCCGCTATATCGCGATCCGCTTTATCGCGAAATCCAATATAACGCGGTCGATTCGTGGACCCCGTTTTTTCCCATAAAATGATACCCGTATTTTGTCTAAGTCTTCAGACGGAAAAAAAGAATAATTATTCTGGCTAAACGAATATTTAGAGACAAGAAGTTTTATTTAAAGAAAGATTTCCAAACATTTAGATACATGTTCATTAATTAACACGTCTGTAAACTTAAGCCAAGAATAAGTCAACACCTGTCAGACGTTTCTTCCTTTGTAATTTCTGCTTACCTTTTGTCAAGCAATTAACTCCATAGTTGTTAAATAAACATCCTATTGTTGTATAATCAACAAAAAATGTGCTGGCTTCGCAAATAAGGGTGCAATAGATTAGTTGCAAACTGCCAATTCGGCGCAAGGCCGGCAATGCAGACACAAACACAACCTGATCAGCAATAATTATACTAGATACGATGTCAATCAATCAATCAACTGATTAAGAAATGAAATCATCCTAGTTTGTTGACAGGTTGATCGATTTTTGAGCGGTGGGCACCGTTTCAAGTTGATGTTTCCTCTTTGATGTTAAATACGATGTTAAATACACAAGCATCAACAACATTTTAGATCAAAACGGTCAATAAACAGGTGTTGAACAGGTGTTCATAGCAGTTCTAAATTTGATGATTTTAGTCAATGTACATGTATCATTTCTCTGATATTTTATGGGCAAGTATTAGCACGATTAAAAATGTACATCTTTCACTATATTTCTTACTCATATTAAAAATTGTGAACATCAGACTTGAACATCATAAATTTAAATCCTAGGTCAGAAATTAATGTCGTTCATATTAGTCTGTGTTATTTCATGTGACGAAGCTCTGCATATTTACTGGAAGAAGAAATGTTGTTTTCGTGTCCCATTTTTAAGAGGCTGAAAAAAATAATTTTGGCAAAATAATTTTGTTTCCGAAGACTTAGACAAAATACCATTAAAACATAATGATAAATAACTGTGTACATGTATTATAATACATCCGCCACATACAGACTTATGATTAGCGCAAGTTCCTTTGTCCCTCCAACATCGTGGATCTGATAATAACGCGGTTGGAGGGTCAAGACCCCACGGACCGCATTATACGGCAAAAGCCCGGGCCCAAAGCGCCCGGGCGTTGCCGCTTATAGTTAACACGTAATTTATTTAAAAACAATGTAACTTATTGAAAAAAACTAATTGTGATAAGTTGGAGGGATATTTACCCGTGTCCTTTTCTAGCCGCCATTAACTTACGGAAGTTTTTTTTTCTAAAGATATTTAAACAGTCTCTACCATACATGCAAATTTTAACCATTTTCGATTTTCGTCATAAATAAGCAAGCCGCTACTGAAATTGAATTATCCCACAAAAAATTTGTTTTTCTCGGTTCAATGTATTTCGTTCTCAAAAAGAACGCCGGCACAATTATTTTGCTACACAGTCAAACAACGTTGTTTGCTAATAACCTGATTCCCGTTAAGGTCCGTGTAACGGTGTACGTCTGCTGAACATTAGACTCTACCGAAGTAGTGGCATACCTATTTTTTGTGGATAAAATATCTACTGCAGTGTACAATTAATTTAAAATACTTTTTTTTCATGAAAATAACACATTTTTCTGTACATTGACGATCATTTCAAATCTGTTGCATATGAGTTTCAGCCATGATCATTCTAAGACTTAGGCATAAGAGCATTTGTAATTCTTAGGTCTATAGTCGTCCTATTAATGTAAATGTGAAGATAAATATGCAGGTCGATTCCATCACTCAAATTGTTTTTTTTATTTCATTTTTATTATAATTCTTAATTAATAACAAATTTCAATACATGCAAATATGTAAACTTAACATTCTTTATGATTAACAGAATTTTAAGAATGCATTGCACCATTTTGAATGAGCATAGTTACTAGTTAAATCCAAGTGTTATTGAAAGAAGGGTTTCATGCATAAGACCAAAACACTTTTAATGCTATAAATGAACAAAGTATACAACAAATTGACACTTCAATATTAACAGAACATAGTTACAGCAAGTAATAAAACAACCAGAAAAAAACAACCAGGCCACTGCAACAATAAGTGTATTAATGGAGTTCAGTATTCAAATATTGATGTTCCAGGGAATGGCAACTGTTTTTTTTTCATTGTCTTAGCATGGCTCTACATGGAGTTGTTTCTAAAACTTTTCACTACAGGATTATGATCTGCAAGCATATAATTGAGAACTGGGTTCTGTGAAAGATATTGCTACTGTCACTCATGGCCTAACCAATGGTTCCATCACTCCGTATTACAATTCAATGATTCTAAGAAATGGCTGGGCAACAATGAGTAAGATTAAAGCTGCACATGATGTTTTGCAAATTAACATTGATACGGTGTTAAAGAGAATATCAATTATCAATGTTACTATGCAGAGCCAGACACGATATACATATCAATCATACACACCATTAACAAAATCAAAAATACTATATGTTTACTCAAGGACTCTGGAACAACCATTTTACAGTGCTGACTGAAAGAGTTCAAAGAAACCAGAATATATATTATATGTAGATCATGATGGACACATGATCAATAAAAGAAATAAAATGTAACATTTGGGAGACTCCTCAATATCAGAGTCCATCTTTAAACATGTATTGTTTTGATCCGCTCCTCTGGACTTGGGTTTGTTCATTTGTCAGTGGTCTCTGAAAAAAATTCCTGGCTTGCGTATTTTTCTACCACAATGATTCTGCATATGATTCTGACTGTGTGCTTGTGATTCATTACCTTAAAATCGATTAAGGTGCTTTCCTGACAACTGCATGTTTGCAATTTATTTCTTTCTTTCTTTAAAAAAAAACAATATAAAGACTGGTGGTATGACATTCTTATTACAGGTTGGTTCCAGTACTGCTGACTGCACCTAGTATTATGTTTTGTAATTGTGAACAATTGGTTCGTTCAGTGCTACTTGTACCAAATCTAAATCCATACTAAGTCCAGTCAAGATCAAAGATAGGTTGAAAAGACAAATTCTTCAATCAGAACTCAAGGAAAGTGAACTATATCAATGAAGTTGTATTATTTGGAAAATGCTTTTGCCGTACCTAGGCATAGCCTAATTCATATTATTGGATCTCCACTGTATAGGTTTCAAACATTTTCAAAAAGTTAGCAGTGTTATAAGTAAATCATGCCATTAAAAATCTAGTTTTAAATCAGTCCCAGCTTTTTCTTATTAAACGAAATCTTTGATTCTTTTGTGTAAACACTTTGCCTTCACTTTTGGAGGTTTATTGCATTAGAGACTTTTATTCTGTAGAAGATCATATCAGGAATTGAATGTTTGAAATCAGTAAACATGATCAGGATCAGAATATTGGGATATCACATGTGTCATGATGATGTGTGTGTAGGGATCAGACCTCTGCATGTTCTCCCTCTAGCCACTTCCACAAATTCCCTGCAGATATTGATGGTTCTATGTTAAATTCTTTTCATTTATAGGGCGAG
Source organism: Corbicula japonica (assembly GCA_038501625.1). NCBI lineage: Eukaryota > Metazoa > Mollusca > Bivalvia > Venerida > Cyrenidae > Corbicula > Corbicula japonica. Next base: position 5,659,078 of record JAZAYU010000043.1, on the reverse strand, counting down.
AATTGGTAAAATATTTAACGTTCTCAATGAAAAATGATGATTTCTACCGTATACAGACAAATATTCAGTTTCGGCATTCAATCAGTTCCGGAACATGTTCACAATCTTGAATTAAAAACCGAAAATTGGTCGGTAAATCATTGTTTGTTCTAGCTACATCACTCTAAATAAGAGAAATGCTGCAAGAACACAATGATTTCTTAAAACATTGTCGATTTATAACTCAAATGTGCCGGAACTGATTGAATGCCGGAACTGAATAATTGTCTGTATTCATCGGACAAATCTTGACTGAATGACCGTGGCAGCGAGCCAGTTCAAACATGAATAAACACCAAACACATTGCTACAATTTGGTTTTGTTTGTGATTTAGACGTATATATATTACTAAACTGAACTCACATTCTTATTACATTACGATGAACTGTCCAGGTATACGCTAGATTTGCTGTACAAAAACAAGCACAAAATCAGTTATTTTCTTCCTGCAAAAATGGCGACGTTTGTCAAGGCCAAATTTCATTGGATACGAGTTTGTCCGGAAAAATACCCGTGGCTTCCCGTAAAGCAAACAAGTTAGAGCTTTCCGGTAAAAGAATTTTAAATGTTCTAAACTTATCCTAAATACCCGGCAGTGTTTTTGGAAGAAGTTATATAAAAACAGACAAACACATTATGAATAAAACGAATACTCCCAAAACGGTATCAAGACAAAACGTCCCCAAGTAAAAACGTCCCTTGTTTGGTCAAAACGTCCCACATAAAAAGTTTAAACGCCACCATGTATATATAGATTTAAATATTAAATTAAGTTAAACACACAATCGAGTTCCCCATTAACTGTGCTGTGTGTGCGTTTTCTACAAAATATGTCTTAAATTATTTGTTTAAAATGTTTCTTAAATGAATTAATTTAAAACTTTATTTTATTCTTAGCTTAAAGACTAATCTAACATTCACTGCACTACTTCCAATCATCAGTCCAATTAAGATATCGAATCAACAGACCTATGACAGTTGATTCGATATCTTAATTGGACCTATGACAGTTATTTGCAAATCATCAGCACATGCTTAAAAATCAACGGGTACTCGGATACAGAACTAAATACATGTACCACTGTGTCACGTCCGATTATTTGATGTGGCATTTTCATTACTGGATCTTTCAACAAGTATAAAAGAAGAAAATAAAAGATGATGTGTCAAATGGGTCTTAGTTTTCACAAATTGTTGTCTTTCTTCCAAATTTAAAATGGTATTTTATCAGTGCATAAATTGTAACAAGCAAGAGACGTTTTGACTGTAAATACTTCAAACTCATATACTTCAGTTGGTATCAGAACATCTCGACCCTAACCGTTTCGACCCCTACTTATTTCTTTAGAAATCTCGACCACTTTAGGGGCAGATATAGTAATTAATTCGGAAATTAATAACTAACCATTGTGTATTTCATGTAATTCGTCTAAATAGACGGGCGATATCAGTTGAATGAATTTGGTTGTTTGTTATATTTTTAAAAAGTATAGGAATGTAACACAAGCAATGATAAAAAAGCCAACAGCGCTACGTTATATAACTAGTGTGTAAAAAAGTGAAGCATGCATACCGATAAAAACAGCCACAGTAAGAAAGCATAGTCTCACTTGAACGCCATCACATGCGACGTGCAACTATGTACTTTTTACTTGTGTAGTGAAGATATGAAGTTGCACTCAACTTGTGGCTTGGCGGCGTGGGCAGCAATACTATCCATGAACAGGTTCATAAACAGGGCTTGCAATATTTCCTTATTTGCGATTTTCAATGGATTAAAATGTTTTTTTTTTCATTATTCGCGTGGGCGGTTGAAACTTTTTCACCAATAAAACATAAAAATATTTTTTTTTAAATCTTAATAACTGCAAAATACAGTTCAATAAAACTTACGTACAAATTTTTATAATCGTTATTATTGTATTTTTTAACATACGTTAAGACAAGTTAGACCATTCAAGAAAAAAAAAACAATACCTAAATTTTCACTTGAATTCTATTAACATCTAAATGAACATTTGAGGATTATGATACTGATAACAATGTGCTATGTCCTTTTTAAGAACGTAGTTCAAATGCGGTAACCCGAAGGCTTCTCTTTGTCGTTAATTGTTTGTGGTGTGTTATTTGAAACTGATATTCTTATAAAAACATGCTCTGTTTTCCTCTCTACATTTTCGCTGCATTTGGACGCTGTTTTCTGACAGTCGCGATTCCGGATATGCATATTTCACTCTTTTTTCAATTATGAAAAATATGAAATATGCATCTCAGGAACTGCCACACTCGGAAAACATAGAAGAGAGAAAGCAACACTATTTACCCATTTACGCGATCATGAACCGACCGGGAAATTCCAAAAAGTGAAATACGCATCATGAATTGCCACATCCAAAAGACACAGCCTCACCACACAGCAAAGGAGAAGAGAGGAAGATAGAGCATGGTTTATACAATAACCAGTTCCAAAACAGACACCACGAATAGTTAACGAAAATGAGAACCTCAGTGGCACTGGGTTTTAAACCAGGTTCTAGGGTGCACCAACTTCACACTTGCCCTAACAGGTTCTCATATGAACAAACAAGTACAAACTGTCTTGGTGATAAAACTCCAACCCGCCCATCAACTCTACAATGTTGCTGCAAAGGCATAAAACATACAAAACATAAAAATCAAATAGCATGTACAGCAAATGGGCGTGTACATGCTTTTCCATGCAACATTGTCGAGCCACTGACAATTCCAAGGCGGTAAACCCTGGTTTCTCACTTTCGTTAATTGTTTGTGGCGTCTTTTTTTTAAACCTTTTTTTAAACTGATTGTATAACCTTGCAGTCGCTGCCTCTCTTTGGCCAAATTCTATGAAAACTGAAACTGGAATACCTCTTGGCTTTTTTTCGTATATATTGCTACCGATATTAATACTTTTTTTCTTCTGTACTAATTGGAAATTCAACCAATGAAATCGCGAGAGTATTTTATTTTACATTTTCATGGTATGCTAATCCAGAACAACTTATTGAACATTACATAATATCTACATGTTGAGCTAAATACTAAAACCATGCACACTCCGCTTCTTTTACCAATGTCAGATTTTGTTCCAATAACACACCAGTAACTATTTCCCCTTTAAAAAAAATAATGGTAACAAAAATTGATACTGTTTGTGTTTTATTTTCTTAGTGAACACTAATCTTTTTTGTAGCCCAAGCAAAATATACGATGACTTCTTTATAAGATACATTTGCTGGATTTAGGTTTGCAGGAGTCTAATACAACAACAACAACACAATCTGCAAAACAACAAAAACTGCCGGTCGGACGAAAATTAAAAACAAGAAAGTTATTTTTGTAAGAACAACTTATCATGAACTTCTAAAATTAAAGCGAAATTCAGTAAGAGGTTAACTTTGCATCACATATCTGAACAAACTGGCATTAAATACGCCCCGATCGCGATAGTATTCGGATAATAACAGATTCGGATAGTGAGATAATCATAATGATAATTTAGGCTGGTAATGAAACACAAACAATTTTTGTTTTATATAGACGATGACCGCCTTTCCAACAAAATCATATTAAGATTCAAAGTCTCGTGCTGTTGATTTCCAAGTTTGTAATCCTGGTAGAGGCCTAAATTTTCTCCCTCCTGTTTCACCTACAATATTTCACATACACTCAATTACTCAGTTCTGGCACATTTGAGTTATAAATCGAACATGTTAAGAAATCATTGTGTTTTTGCAGCATTTCTCTTATTTAGAGTGATGTTGCTAGAACACACAATGATTTCTTGATCAATTTTTTGGTTTTTAATTCAAGATTATGAACATGTTCCAAACTGATTGAATGCCGAAACTGATTAATTGTCTTTACATGTAGTTTAAAAAAAATGTATTAAGGCAAATGCCTTGGTTACTCTAAGCATGGTAATGATAATGTGTTGATAATGTGCTGAAAAGGTTAATACAGGTTTTTTTTTAGATTCATTCAATCATTGTAGGTTAGAATGGGAAAGGTGAGGACAAAGAAGTCAGGAGAGCTGAACGAAGACCCAGGAGAAGATACTGATGTGATTTCCTGCATCCAGACAGTCTTGAGGAAGAGGTTAGGACAGAATTCAACTCCAGCAGAGATCTGTGGATTTCAGAAGGAGAGACGGTACAAAACATTTATGTGCTTGTTATCCCTTGACTTCATGGCTTTCATTGCAGTGCTCACCCTGTCAGTGACATTGTCGCCATTTGCGATAATATTATGTTTTTGTCCATTAATTTAAAGAATCGGCGTTAAAATTTGGCGATTAAATAATTGTCAAAAAGAGAAGATATTGTTAGCTAATTTGCATTCACTTTGCTTTGAGCGGTCACCAACAAAGTGTCACTTAAGATAACCACCTGGGTGGGGAAGGTCTCAAATGCAGAATATTGTGCAGAACGCAGAATGCAGTCTGCAAATTAGGGGTCTAAAATGCAGAACAAATCTGCAGAACGCAGACTGCTGATAATGTATTGGTAACAGGAACAAGGAGTCTAAAATGCAGAACGGTTCTGCAGAATGCAATGTGCAGAAAATGTATTTGACACTGCAAAACGCAGAATGATAATTAAAACTGATGCAGAACAATTTGCAGATTAACCTTTTGTTAGATCAATAAAGCCAAAATTATTCACACCTTTTCAATGTATAGTGCATGCTTCGAAAATTGTGAGGTTTTATTAAAATTAAGCATTTCATTTAATTCAAAACAGTGATGTCTTATTGTTTTTTAAAATTATTAAATAACTAAGAAATATTAAAATATAGAATCTCCACATAAAGCCTTACAGATATAAACATGTGAAATGCAATCAGTTTTAATGATTTATAATATGTCTATGACATTTTAAAAGTCAAAATTAAGAAAAAATAATTCAATAATTTAATATATTTTTAAAACGGTTAGTTTTGGCAATAGACTGATTGAGTGGGGTGTCTTTTGACAAATGATGATCAGTATGGTGCTGAAACTTATTACCCGGTATACACTATACAGAATGTAACATCATGTTTAAAAGACATCCTGATCATTATCATTCTCGACTAACTGTCAGCCCAAGCAATCATTAGCACCAGCATCATTTTGGTATTGCAGGTGATGATGATTAAACAATTGAGTGATTTATCGATGATTTGATATCAATCCTCAATCTTACATTAAAGAGAATTTATATCTTTCATATGCTCTTTACCCTAATTCTACAATTTGTGCAGTCATTACCTTCTTCAAATTGTTGTTCCTTTTGTCATTTTATACAATGATTGGTTAGCAGCCCAGACAATGAAGTCTTACTATGAAGATATATATGCTGATAAGGGTCTGCACTAAGTTGTGACCGTCACTTATTTAACTTAAACAACTTGAACAAAATTAAAGAGACAAACATTTATATATAATACTAATTCAAATAATATAATTGTGTTTAACTCTCAAATTAATATTACAAAATTTATAATGAACTTTTATTGACGTTTTTTTTTGTTTTCTAATTTTAATTTGCAGAATTTATTAAACATGTGGCACAAAAGAAAACATTACTACACAGTTATCTAACAGGTTAAGACTTCCTGTCATAAAATAACACTTTCACAGATCCTACCAAGTGTGACCATGACACATTATCAGTTTATCAGTTTATTGGTATGACACTTACCAGATAGAGGCCATAAGATCTATAGATTTAGTTGTATTTTAAAGAACAAGCATTATTTTTTTAAATATTAATTTAAGTAATTTGTTTTTTGTGACCTTAATTTAAACAATTAAACAAACTTTAAAAGTTAGATATCTGAATTTCATTTTTTTTCAGACCAACTCGTATCTTTTGTCTTTTATTTGAAATTATCCATGTTGTCCTTTTACTTATCATGCATTTTATTTATTGTGTTTCTCTGGTGATAATAAAATTATAAATTCATAACTATCATTTACAAATGTAATGAGATTGCAAAAAGAGTGTCAGATAATAATACAATTTAGATTAAAAGCCTGAAGTCTATTTTCTTGGTGATAACTAGCTCAAAATTGTCTATCATAATATTTCTTTAGTACTCATTTGTGAATGGCCATCAGTGTAGACCCTGGTTAGTTTATGAAGAATGCAGGATGCTATGTGTATACAAATGTGACCAACACTGTGCTCAGCACTTAAAGGGTTTACATAAGCCTTAATAATGGTATCATGTGACTGTCCAGGTATAAAAAAAATAAACTGTAGTTTTGATAATAAAAGCATTACAGTTTTAATAATGTAAGATCATCACATGTATTACTGTTTCAAAGGGAAAATACAAAGGTTTGAATAATTATGGCTTTAATGATCTAACCAAACAAATATTGATCTGCATTCTGCTTACCTTTCTGCGTTTTTTACTATTGTTCTGCATTCTGCAGTGTCAAATGTATTTTCTGCACTCTGCATTCTGCACTTTAGACCCCAATGCCCTATTACCAATACATTATCTGCATTCTGCGTTCTGCAGATCCGTTCTGCATTTTAGACCTCTAATTTGCAGACTGCATTCTGCGTTCTGTGCAATATTCTGCATTTTAGACCTTCCCACCTGGGGGGTGTCCTAGCCTACGGGTCAATTACGATATTTATGTTTGTAATCAGTAAGCTTTGGGTATTTCCTTTACGTCATGCCAAGGGAATTCTTAGGTAGTTACTGTTGCTATTTATAGCTATTACGGATTCCCAATTCATATGTTTAACAAAAGCAGACATATTTTTTTAATAAGAAAAAATGATGTGTTCTTTTTTTCTAACCTTATAGTAAATACTGGCCAAATTCTAAATCCATTCTCTAAGCAAAAACCTAGCCGGATACTGTACCTCAAGTAATGAATAGGATAGAAATTCGCGGTATGAATTGCCAATCTTTTAACCATGTTGACGGAGAAAATACTTCCATTAAAATGTGTTAAATCAGTTGCTTTGGTTATTCTTTGCATGGAAATGTTATTTCACATTGCAATTTTCTACTGGTTTATTAGTTATTATTGTCATCCATTTTCGCGACATCTATCTTTGACATACCATCAATCTAGTCCGGAATCGTCTCTGCAACTACCCAATAACATATCAAGTCATTCTAAGCAGAAAATTAAAGTGAATTAAATTATTTTGCTCAAAACTTTAATGCAATATTTTACATGGTTTGGTTTGGTTAAGACTGCCGTGGAAGTATAAAGACCTTTTTTGGTCTACAAATAACACGTTTATGTAGCAGTGAATCCAATTGATTTTGTCTGCAATAGTTAAGTGAAGAATGCCTTATTATTAAAAATCATCAGTAATTTATTTGCATAAAGCCAGTTATTTTCACTGAGGTTAAATTAATAAAGTAATAATTAACAGTTTATCTTCATAACATAGATGTCATCTTGGATAAAATCATATGAATTAAAAAACAAAACAAATAATTATAATGCTATTTTCCACGCATGTGGAAATAGTGGGTGAAACTTTGGCTATTAATTTATTTTTCAAAAAATTTGTGGCTATAATTTTAAAACAGCCAGCATGAGCACTGCACTGCATGTGAGACTCTGTAGATCCAGATCAGACTGCACAGATGCCTGCAATAGTCACTTTTAGATTCATTTGATGACTTCTCTGTCTGCGCAGTTGTGAGGCTGATCAGGATCTACAGTGGAATCTAGGTATAGATAACAGACAGTTACTATCAACCTATCCACCAGGTTAAAACTTTGTCCTAAATTTGCAGTATGTTCTCAATTTAAATACAGGTTTCCATTTATTGACATAATGTTCATTGTGAGCCTTTTAGTCTCTGGTAGGTTTATGTAGGTTTTATTGTTGTAGTAATTTCCAAGACTTAAAGTCTTCATTATGTTTTTAATATCACTACATCAGTTGTTTTGACAGCAACAAAGTAATATTTTTTTATTATGTATGTAACACTTACTTTTAAACTTGAAATTTCACAAACAAATTGTATGTTCACCATTTAATCTTCATCAGTAACCAACATTTACTACGTTTAACTTAACTATTGTGTAAATTTTTAGAGAGTTATTGGAATTAATAAAGAGAACTGCAACAACAGGAGAAAGTAACTCTGTGCTGGTCATTGGGCCAAGAGGAAGCGGAAAATCTATGGTAAATCACACTTTTGTAACTAGCTGTATCAGGATCACATGAAAGATTTATAGAATCTAATTCAAAATTCCCATGAAAATCAAATAATTATATAAATGTTGGTTCTTGTAGGTTCCCTCTGATCCAGCTCTAAATCCGCCCCTGGCTGAATCATCAAAAATGCAGATCTGTTTCAAAAATTGAGTTGCTGAATAATAATTTTCATTTGTTTAGTGCAGATTCATTTTCTTGCTCTCAAAAGTTTTATAATTTTTTGGTTCATATAGAAATTATGGTAATAGTTCACTGTTAACTTGAACTGTTTACTGCATCATATAATTGCAGTTTCAAATAATAAGCAAATGATCAAAAATTAAACTTTGCAGGTTTTAAGATTGTTTTCTATGATGCAGCATTATCCCTTTAATCCATATAATTATATGCATTTTATTGCATGTGCTAACAGTGTAGATCCAGATCAGCTAGCACATCCAGGATCTGGATCAGCACTTGTCACACTTTGGTTGTAAATAACATAATGAAATTTAACCCTTCCCTCCATATTTACACATTTTTACGCATGTGTGACCAGTGTAGATCCAGATCAGCCGGCACATAATTATGTGCCATCTGATCAGGATCTGCACTGGTCGCATTTTGGTCAGAAATAACTTGATAAATTAAAAGGCAAACAGTTTAGATCCTGATCAGACGCCACTGATGTGCCAGCTGTTCTGGATCTAAACTGTTCACCGCATGCAATAAAGGTGTGTCTATGGAGGACAGGGTTAAAGCAAAAAGACGGCACTGAAGTGGTGGCTAGTTTGGATACACTATTTGCCCATGCATTAAAGGTGTTTCTAAAGAGTAAAAGGTTACATATAAATGCTTGCACTAATCTAACAGGAAATTTTGCTAGTGTTAACAGCGTTATTTTTCGTTCTTTAACTACCTAACCAAAAGGGAACCATTTCCAAAGCTGACGGGAGTCTTTCCAATTCAATCACTGGACCTTTCCCAATCCCCAAAACTACTGTTCCTAACAACAAACAGTGCCATTTCCCTATTGACAAAAGAGTTTTTTGGAAGAAATGTCACACAGCATAAACAAACTGTACCGTACAAACGGCCCCCATCCCCTTTGGTTACAATTTTAAATGCAGATTCATTTCACATTAATTGCAACCTCGGTAAATGACACTTCTCCTGCCAATGGAAATTATTTTTCCATAGACAGGCAGTCATTGGATTGGCAGTAACTTAATTTTGGCATAACATTTACATCACTAAGGCTTTCTTGTTCAGGAACCAGACCTATGATTCTTTGTGAAGCTGATTAAAACCCCTAGTGTGAATTTACATGAATTATGAAAAAATCCCAATTGCGCTTATTTTGCAACTAATTTTATTTCCAATTTCAAGATTTTACGATGCAAAATTTCCCAATTGTAGGGGAAGGAGACCCTTTCCCCGTTTGGGAAAAGAACGCTGGTTAAGGTCATGTCAACCCATTACTGCACATATAGGGGTTTTATCGTAGTGCTGTCTGATCAGGATCTACACCTTTCACTTTTTGGTCAGAAATAACCTAAACATTTAAAAGATGATCACCTTAGATCCTGATCAGATGGCACTGGTGTGCTGACTGATTTTGATCTACACTGTTTGCCCATATTCTATGCGGTAATGGGATAAATACATGTCTCTAAACTGTAAACATGCTTGTCAGGTTATGATAGTGAAGCATAACAATTGCAATAAATGAGTGAAATATGCATATTGAGAATGGCCACATCCAGAAGACAAAGCCTCCCCAGAAACAATAAAGAGTCCAGCTGTCTTGTTTGTAATACTCCAGTCATGAGCTGAGAAATATGTGCTATCATGAGATTTGAACATGATATAAGTGCTTCCTAATGGACACTATTCGAGTTACTTGCACTTTTCTGTTGCTTATTGTAAGTAGATGTATACTTGGACACTTTCTTGATACCGTATTATACTATTCCTGCAGTTGCTGAAAAGTGTTCTAGAAGAACTACTCCAACAGAAAGACATCAGAGAAAACTTGTTGCAAGTTCATCTTAATGGTAAGAGTTGTCCTTCTTTCTTTATCACTTTACTCCATGGGTGATCGGGATAAATCCAGATCAGCTCGCACATCTATGCCACCTAATCAGAATCTAAAATGTTTGCTTTTAAATTTAACTGGTTATTTCTGACCAAAGAGCAAACAGTTAAGATCCAGATCAAAGGGCACAGATGTGGTAGCTGATCTGGATTTAGACTCGTTACCCATGTGAAAATGGAGTTCATTAGAAATCCATAGCTTAATTAGGGGAGATACGTGCAGAAATCAATGCTGTTGAGTTAAATCAACTACTTCAGCAGAAATTCTGTAATAATTATTTGATGTGAAGATGTTGACAAAACAAGAGAGCCATTATGGCCCTGAAGCACTCACCCAACCATACTAACCATATACCCTCTGGGATATGGCTGATATCCTTGGGTGAACAGTGTAGATCCAGATCAGCTGTCCAATTCCAAGCAGGATTTACTTTTAAAATCATTAGGTTATTTCTGACCAAGAAGCAAACAGTGTAGATCCAGATCAGACTGCTTAGGTGCTTAGACTGATCTAGGTCTATACTGTTCGCAGTTTTGACCTTAGCTTTGTTTAGGAATAGTGTTTTACATGTTTTCAGGTTTACTGCAGACAGATGATTAGATACTGTGTTACATGTTTTCAGGTTTACTGCAGACAGATGATTAGATACTGTGTTACATGTTTTCAGGTTTACTGTAGACAGATGATAAAATACTGTGTTACATGTTTTCAGGTTTACTGCAGACAGATGATAAGATACTGTGTTACATGTTTTCAGGTTTACTGCAGACAGATGATTAGATACTGTGTTACATGTTTTCAGGTTTACTGCAGACAGATGATAAGATACTGTGTTACATGTTTTCAGGTTTACTGCAGACAGATGATTAGATACTGTGTTACATGTTTTCAGGTTTACTGCAGACAGATGATAAGATACTGTGTTACATGTTTTCAGGTTTACTGCAGACAGATGATTAGATACTGTGTAACATGTTTTCAGGTTTACTGCAGACAGATGATAAGATACTGTGTTACATGTTTTCAGGTTTACTGCAGACATATAATAAAATACTGTGTTACATGTTTTCAGGTTTACTGCAGACAGATGATAAGATACTGTGTTACATGTTTTAAGTTTACTGCAGACAGATGATAAGATACTGTGTTACATGTTTTCAGGTTTACTGCAGACAGATGATAAGATACTGTGTTACATGTTTTCAGGTTTACTGCAGACAGATGATAAGATACTGTGTTACATGTTTTCAGGTTTACTGCAGACAGATAATAAAATACTGTGTTACATGTTTTCAGGTTTACTGCAGACAGATGATAAGATAATGTGTTACATGTTTTCAGGTTTACTGCAGACAGATGATAAGATCGCCCTTAAAGAGATCACAAGACAGCTGCATCTAGAAAACACAGTTGGAGATAAAGTTTTTGTGAGTTTACTTAATATTGTTTTCTGGTTGTTGAACAACATGTTTTGAACTTTTTGAAGTTTGTTTGAGGGAAGTAGGATACTCAAAGTAAAAAGTAATATTTAACCCATGACTCCATGGATACTTTCATCGCATGTGTGAACAATTTAGATCCCGAACAACTGACCATCCTTGCTGTCTGTTATGGATCTACACTGTTTGCTTTTAGATTCATTAAGCTATTTCCACTGACTGTTCAACAGCATCATCAACTCATAACCTTTTCAGTTTGTGGGATCAGCTTGAATTCTTATATATTTAACTCTTTCCTGCATACATATGCTCTTATTCATTCTGGAACAGCCTGCTCATCTGTGTCATCTGATCTGGATCTGCACTGTTTGCTTTTTTGTCAGAAAAAATTTAATAAATCAAAAAGCACACAGGTGCATGGATGTGCCGCCTGATCTAAATATACACTGTTTGTCCACGTTATGAAAGCTTTTACCAGGTATATGGAGGAAAGAGTTAAAACAACTGATGAATTAAAGATTATTGCATTAGTTTCTGATTATAACAAATTTCAAATTATACCTGTGCACTGTTTGGTCACAAGGAAATATAAGCATTGTAATCAATTTGCAAATTGGTAAATAATACCTGTGAATCAACTTATGATGGTCCCAAATTAACAATCCAGTTTGGAGATTGCAATCGATGCCCTCACAAAATTCATAACATGTGCGAAATTATAAAATACTGCAATTGTCTTAATAGTTTTTTTATGATCCCACAAAGTGGGAGGCATATAGAGTTGCACTCATCCGTCCGTCCATACATCCATCCGTCTATCTGTACGTCCATCCGTACGTCCCCAAATCTTGTGGCATCAACTCCTCCTAAACTATAAGACGGATTTCTTTCAAACTTGCAAGGATGATCAAGCAGGATGTGTAGATGATCATAAAGAAAGGATTTTTTCCTGCGACCATTTTTACCAGAGTTATGGCCCTATGTTATTAAAACATTTGTTGCAGCATTGGGGGCATCAGTGTTCGAGGACACATTCTTGTTATAGAATAATATTGACGCACTAACCAATTGTGTGCGGACCTAGGTCCTTACATGACTGGACTATTGGTGATTTACTTTATGAACACTTGCATTTCTTTACTTTTCTGCAGGGTTCCTTTGCTGAGACTTTACAGTTCTTGCTCGATGCTCTCAAAAGTGGTAAAGTATACATGTTGTAAATTAGGACACACTTATCAATTTTTTAAAATAAATATCTTATGCTTAATATACATTTTATTAGTCATTGATGATATTTTCATTTTTACAACTTCACATCCTATTCTAAAGCTCATGAAAGCTTTCAGATTGATGAAGTATGTCTGGTAGTTTTTTGTGGATCAAAAATGACTAAACTTGGTATGCAGATTGGCCAAGTTTAGTAGGTAACACCTTTATTGATTTATGTGGTCAGAAGATCAAAGGTCACAGTTCATTTCTATTAATTCTTTACTCCACATATGCGCCTTTTAACATGTGTGACCAGTGAAGATCCAGATTAGCTGGACATCTATGCTGTCTGATCAGGATCTTCACAGTTTGCTTGTTGGTAAAAAACAATGTAATAAATCAACAGATGTGCCGGCTGATCTGGATCTACACTGTTCATCCTTGCCATAAAATTAAATTTATGGAGGAAAGGGTTAAATTAAATTGTCATGTTGATATACTTTGTGTTTATAGGCTAATTAGAATAAATAGTGCCTGTGAACATTGGGCATGGTGCATGACATATGTCTTCCAACAATGCTGAAAATATTTGACATGGAATAATAAGAGAATTGGGGAAATTACAAAACATAAAAACAGATTGACACAAAATGATCAAAACATCTGTTAGAGCAGATGATGCACATGTTTACTCCAAACTTTTTTTGTTTATAAGTGGTAAATAAACAGACATAAATAATGATTTTTGCTTTGTTATTTCAGGTGGTCAGACCAGCAAGCCTGTTCTGTTTGTGCTGGAAGAGTTTGACCTGTTTGCCTTCCACCGTAACCAGACCCTGCTCTACAACCTGTTTGATATCTCACAGTCCGCTCAGACCCCAATATGTGTCCTTGGCATTACCTGTAGACTGGTAAGTTTAACACAGAGTTCATTTACTGAACCTGCTCTACAACCTGTTTGATATCTCACAGTCCGCTCAGACCCCAATATGTGTCCTTGGAATTACCTGTTGACTGGTAAGTTTTACACAGTTACCAGTCTTGCTCTACAGTCTATTTGAAATCTTGCAGTCAGTGGCAGGTTTTAATTTGGAGCTGTGTGCAGACCTTGTTCTGCAAGTATTTACGAAGATGGCCTTAGCTGGTTTACTTATCACAAGTCTAAGGCAACTACCAGTATGGTCAACAGATTTGATACTAATAGTAATTACATGTACATGAACCCTGTTGATTTTGAGGTCAAAGGTCAAGGTCACGGTGACCTTCAACACAAAAACCTTGTCTGACCAAATTCTAGACAGCGATTATGCCTGCAGTTCTCAAATTTGGTAGAGGTTTGTAATAACATGTAGATAACCCTGTTTATTTTGATGTGAGTGGCTTAACTTTTGGCTGTCATCACAAAATCCTTGTCAGACCAATAACTAGATAGGGTTTTCACCTATGACCTTGCCTTGTAAATACTGTATGCAGTTGTTAATTTCAGGATGTGATAGAGTTACTGGAGAAGAGAGTCAAGTCAAGATTTTCTCACCGCCAGCTTCACATGTTTAACAGTCTGAACTTCTCGGAGTACCAGCAGCTGTTTACAGTACTGCTACGACTGGGGCAGGATTTCCCCGACCAGAAAACAGCTGATCAATGGAACACTAATATACAGGTGCTTGTCAGCTACTTAAATCTTTTATTTAACCACCTTCTCAGAAGCTTTAAAAAGTTATTTAAGTAATCTAAATAAAGCGCTGGACAGCAAAGATTAAGGAACATGAGCAAACTTTCTCAGGCTTCGGAGCAAGAGCGAAATAACATTTCATTGAAAAACATTTTTAGACTTGTTATTTCACCTGATGTTTGTAACTTGTATTGCTGTAAAAGAAAGCTACACCAGATACTAGTGGGAAATTTGTGATTAGGTGCATTTGTGATTAGATTTCTTGGTCGGTAATTGGTACTGATGATTTTGCAACCAATTTATGGTTGTTCTCTTGCTATGTCTTGTACTGCAACAAATTTAATAGACCTTGAACAGACTGCCAGGATGTCCAGGCTCAGGTCAGTCATGATCAGTCTTGCCTGCAGGTACCATACAGATGGGAATTGTTCAGTTCACTTGAATTTGTAAGAAATTTTTTATTGAGAAGTATTTTCTTTTCTCTTAGTATAATGATATTTGCTGTATATTTCCAGAGTCTTTCAGAAGACAAGAGTATGGTGGACATATTACACAGACAGTATGAGTACAGCAAGGATGTCCGCTCACTACAGCAACTGATGGTAGGTTAACTTTGGCTTGTACAAAAATATCTGGTCACTCCAGACACTAGATATGTCATTTATTTTAAAAGTTTGATTATAAAAGGTCCGTGAAAAATAACCCACAAAAAATGATCTAGACTACATATTGAGACAGAGTCAATCACTCAAAGCTTCTTTCAGATCATCAGATATAACAACTGTGTCTGTTAAATCAAGCCACTTGCAGCAGTAATTCTAGAAAGTAATCTGAAGCCCCTTACATCTATACCTTACATCTTGGTATTACTGTAAGTATTTGAAGCTGACATTGTTAAATGCTTATGATTCCAGATGTATCCACTATGCCTGCTGTCGGAAGATCATCCGTGGCTGACAGCGGCAGATTTTCAGGACTCTATAAAGCTCCTCACCACGGACTCCAAAGCCTCCATGCTTCACGGTAAATAGATAGAATTTTGACAAATTTGTATATTCTTTCGAAAATTCTAAAGTAAATATTCACTCCTTTGTTCAATTTTTCCAACCTACTTCCTTTGTCAAAAATAGAAACCATTGGCTAGAAATATTCAGTTAACTCATTGATTGTAGACCATGTTCTTTTTCCTTAGGCCATTCCTACTTTTTCTTTGTGATAAATCTATGTTTATAACCAAATAAGAAGTTGAAATTGATTGATGGAAGGTATGATATTGTTACTTGCTTGACTGAACTTCAAGGTCCTATTATTTTTATCCTGCATTGCTGCTCACCGTTGACTTCTTTGAGGTGACTGAATTAGACTAATGTAGAACAACTGGCACATCTATACAATCATAAGCAGGATGTACACTAGTCACTTTAGATTCATTATATTATATCAGACCAAAAAGCAAAAAGTATAAATCCTGATCAGACTGCAAGGACACTTGTTGGACATGGGATGTTAGTCATACTCATGGAGTAAACAGTCAGCCCTCTACTCCATATATATGCATTTTATCACATATGCTACCAGTGTAGATCCAGATCAGCTAGCACATTTGTGTTGATTAGGATCTGCACTGTTCGCTTAATGGGCAGAAATAATCTAATGAGTCTAGAGGCAAACAGTGTAGATCATGATGGCACAACTGTGCCAGCTGATCTGGATTTACACTGTTCGCCCATGCAGTAAAAGTGTATCTATTGAGTGAGGGTTTAGGAACTTTTGTCTCTCAACAGGTGTTTCCATATTAGAACTGTGCCTGATTATTTCCATGAAGCATCTCTGTGATATCTATGATGGGGAACCTTTCAACTTTGAGATGGTGTATAAAGGTAGGCTACGTTATTACTCTCTTCTAAGGTTAGCTTAATGAACAGAAAACAGTCTTCTCAGTAAAATGATGTATCGGTGATAACACTTAAGTTTAAATTGTCATGTCCATTAATTCTATATAGAAAACAAGTTGTTGTTCTTTGTGATAGCCAACCAACATGACAAACAAGAATATTGTGAAGCACGATTGAACACTTTCCTCCATGGGATATGATCCTTATCACATAGGTGAACAATGTTCACTCAGATCAACTGGCACATCCATGCTGACTGACCAGGATCTGCAATGTTAACTTTTTGAATCATGAGGCTATTTCTGAGCAAGATGCAAACAGGGTTGATCCTGATCAGATCATGTTGTGTGATAACAACTGGTGAAACTATGCAGAATAATGATTTTGATAAATCTATGAATATAAATCCTGCATATCACGGCAAATTATTATATGCAAAATAACAGTATCTGAAAGCACATTGTAAAAATGATTGAATGAAAGCTTACCTAGCTAACATATTGAAAAAATGTATTATGTGTAAAATGTCTGAGTTATACAGACAAAACAGTTCTTACTGTATTTGTAACCAACATAAGTATTTGTGCTGGCTGACATATGCAGCCTTGAGGACTTATAGAGTGCTATTTAACAGGGTTAATAATAATGTAATGACTGATCTGCTATGGCTTAAGGCTGTGTGTGTATGACCTTAAGTGTGTATGACCTTTATCTAAACAACAATAGCTGTTAGTTTCCTTTTCACTATTTTATCAGAGTACCAGAAGTTTGCTCAGAGAAGATCCTCCATGCAAGTGTTTGATAAAGCTGTTGTTCTCAAGGTAAGATATACATCAACCGTGTTTAAAAAATGTAATACACATATATAGTTATTTGGATTCTTGACATGCTATGTGAGGGTTAATGCAGGTGTAAGTGTCATATTACCCGAGCCATAGGCAAGGGATAATAAACCACCCAGACAGGCAACATATCCTCTGACACATACTGAAGGAACTATTTTTTTTTTTACTGCAAAGCCTTTTTCAGGCAAAAGATAATTAGACACCATTGGTTTTTATGCCCTCACAAAGTGGGAGGCATATAGTGTTGCACTCATCAGTCCATTTGTCTGCCCGTCTGTAGGTCCCCCAAATCTTGTGGCATCAACTCCTCATTAACTATTGGGTGAATTTCTTTCAAACTTGCACAGATGATCAAGCAGGATGTGTACATGATCGCAAAGAAAAGATTTTTTCCTGTGGCCATTTTTACCAGAGTTATGGCCCTTTGTTGCAACTGTTGTTGTAGCAGTAGGGGCATCAGTGTCCTGCGGACACAGTCTAGTTTCATGTATTTTGCTCAAACAGCTTATTTCCCTACTGAGAACCTCAATACTGCATGTTTGATGTCATTGATTTACCTGCTGAAATCACTTCTTTGATTATATGAATCTTTTGAAAAATTTAAGAATAATCTGATCGTTTTCAAGTTTATATTCTTGTCACAACTATTTTTTGTAAAAATTTTAAGTAATCTATTAGCATATTGCTTAATAAATTAGGAGATAGGCTTAACAATATGAATTTTTAATGAGATTCAGAAAAAATGGCAGACACCAAAAAATGTGGGAGGCCAGAGAGTGAAACAAAGGCACATATTTCTCATATACACAGCCAATCTGTAAATATGGAAATACATCAACGGCAAATTACTCAATCAGATTCCAAGAAATTTCTTTGCAGTATAATAAGTGTTTCAGATTGTAGCAACATTCTTGTCAAGTCCAAATGATTACATTTGCTAGTATAAAAACTAAGTTAATGCTTTACTCCATGGATACAAGTTTTATCGCATGGGCGAACAGTCCAGCTCCAGATCTAGCTGGTACATACAATCTGATGAGGATGTTTGTTTTTAGACTTATTAGGATATTTCTGACAAAGAAGCAATCAGTGCAGATCAAGATCAGATGACACAGATAAATCGACACTCGTCTGGTTGCCCTTGTACTGTTAGGAATACAGCAATTTTTTCCATGTATTCATCCTTTCTGGAAAATAAATAATTTACCTATAATTTTAAATTCACGTGAGCATTTATAATTTAACAGTTGTTTTAAACCCGTTACATGCCAGCTAATATACTATTATTATACACATTATATTGTGCTGCAGTTGTACACAGGTACCCAGAGAACAATACATTTTAAAGCTAGAGGTCATCTGCGGTGTTATTATATCCATAGTAACTTAACCATTTACTCTCTCTATATATATACAGGGTTTATTGCATGTGCAACCATGGTAGATCCAGAGCAGCAGGCACATTTGTGCCATCTGATCAGGATCGACACTGGTCATATCATTTTCAGAAAAAAAAACCTTATAAATCTAACAGTGATGATCCTGATCTGGATCTACACTTTTCACTCATTGACTCATTGATAACAGTCATATCCGATTGAGTCACGGCTTAGTGATACTTGTGACAGCATTCAGCTGTTTCCTTTTTAATTTCAGGCCTTTGAACATTTGATAGCATTAGAACTGGTACGTCCCTTGGAGAGCAGTGGTGGTACACGTGTACAGAAGGAGTACCGGCTAATGTCCCTGTTAATCCACCCATCACAGATCCTCACCGCGCTACAGAAATATCCCAACTGTCCAACAGAAATATCCCAGTGGGCCTCTTGTGCCCTCGCTGTGTAGATAAAGAGAGATAAATCTGGATACTACAAGATCAACAGAGTAAAGCTTGTCATATAGTAAAAAGGAATATGACTGTTCAAACAAGTTTTAAATCTAGAGTGAAGATTATGAATCTTAAATATTAGTTGAACACGTCACGTTCATGGCTAAAGTTGACTAATAGGAAGCAAGTATGGTACAGGAATGTTTTGCATGATTTCAAATACAGTGAAATTATGCTGTGACATAGAGCTCTTTGTGTTCGATCAATTATCTGTGTTCTCTAATTTTTGACACTCATTACCTTGTGTTATCAAATTTGTGTTCATCTGGAAATATTTTCCAACAGCACAGTGACATTCAACAAACCAAATACATACTGTTCAGAAAAAGCTGCGGCTAAGATGAGCTTGATGTGCTGAAGAGTTCTGTTCATACTACATATTACAAGAACTTAATGCTGCTGAGAAATGGTAGAAAGTTCTGGTGAAACCTTTGCTGTGTATTCACGCAGCATATAGTCGCTGTAATTCTAAGAAGACGTAATCACATTATATGACATTTTGGAAGGGCAGATTGAATGGAAGTACTACAAAATATCACATGCTCTGTACGGCTTATCTGATTTGTTACCGAAACGAAGGGTTATCTTAGTTAAGTGCTTCTAAAGACAAACAAAAAACAAATTTGTGCACATTTATTGTAAAAAAGTGTAGAAAGTGTGTTTTTTTAGAATTACAGGGACAATATAATATTGAAAATTGAATCTCAGCAGATTGATTTGTCAGCAAATAAGTTTCTGCTGCCACAAAATTTAATGATAGCAGTTATTGGTTGGATATGACAGTTTTCTGATGATTTCACACGATTGTTATGTTCATGAGATTACAGCCACCAGATTTATGTGTTCTAATGACCTTGTATTTATTGCTCATACAAACTTTATAATTCTTACTTTTGATATGAAATCAATACTCCAATAAACTTTCGGTGATGTTACAGCATTAGTTCTGTAAAATGACTGTTTTCACTAAAACTGAGTTATTTAAATATAAAAATCAGTTGTTTTTGTGGATTTTTTAAAACAAGAGGGTCCATAGGCTCACCTGTCAACAACTGCTCAATGGTTGCAAGAGTTGTGTGCAAGTTTGGTAAAATCAAATAAAAAAATAATGCTGCTAAAATTTACTATATAACAATATATAATAAAACTAGTGACCCCCGGGGCAGGGCCATTTTTGACCCCAGGAGAATAATTTGAAAACAAGTTTTGTAGAGGACCACTACATGATGACACATACCAATACAAAGGTTCTAGGCCTTGTGGTTTTAGAGAACAAAATTTTTTAAGTTTTCCCTATACAAGTCTATGTTAAACAAGTGACCCCTGGGGCCGGTCCATTTTTGACCCCAGGGGGATACTTTGAACAATTTTAGTAGAGGACCACTAGATGATGCTCTATACCAAATATCTAAGCTCTAGGCCTTATGGTTTCATAGAAAAGATTTTTTAAAGATTTATTATATAACACTATGTAATAAAACTAGTGGCCCCCGAGGCTGAGCCATTTTTGACCCCAGGAGAATAATTTGAACAACTTTTGTAGAGGACCACTACATGATGACACATACCAAATACCAAGGTTCTAGGCCTTGTGGTTTGAGAGAAGAAGATTTTTTAAAGTTTTCCCTATACAAGTCTATGTTAAACAAGTGACCCCTGGGGCGGGGCCATTTACTAACCTTAACAGAAGCAAATATATAGTCATTTAGAAGGTTGAGTAATTTAAAGTTCATGTTGTTGTATACACAGCTTTACAATATTTATGATAATAAACATTAAGACTATTTCGGGATTATTTGATCTGTATCTGTCAGGTTGTTTCTTGGTCAGAAATAACATAATGAATCACAATGTGAACAGTAAAGATCCTAATCAGATGGCAGGGCTGTGCTGGCTAATCAGGATCTACACTGTTTGCCCATGGAAAAACAGCCACATCTGAGGGAGGTAAGGTTAAGAAAAATACAATTTCAAGACTATTATAATTTCTCTATACATGTTATTGAATTCACAGTAACTGTTAATACACTTTTGGAAAAAGGAAACAGTTTGCAAAATTAATATGTTTATATGACATGTTGTATGAGCTTCCTTGTATTTAATGATGAAAACTAGATTTCCAGGGGTGGTTTCAGAGGGGCTACAGTAGGATTGTTTAATAACCCAGTTTGGGAAGCAGTATTTTAATTTAATAAGGATATTGGCCAGAAAGTGGGGAATAGCATGCAACTACCCTAAAAATGCCCCAAACAAACACCCTTTCTGGAAATCTTGCATCCGACCAAGATTTCAAACGTATTCCTCTGAAGAATGTCAGTTATCAACAGTGAACAACTGTTGAAGTTACACACACACACACACACATATATATATTTGAAATACAAATAATGAATTTTGTAATGCCTGCACTAAGAACACCTATCAGAGACACTGGCACAAGTTCTTGAAACAAAATTCTCTTGTTACAGCCACACTAGATGTACATTCACATTTTTATGAATGTCTCTGATGAAGTTCAATTTGACTAGTTTTATCTTTATCACCGGCTGTGTTACCACACCATGGGAAACAACAAGAAGTTAGTCGGGGTTTAGATGTTCTACACTTTTTCAGCTTGGTCACTGGTTTCTTGTTATGAGGTTCAGTTTTAGTTTGATCAGTCCCTGCTGATCGTTTCCACTCTATGGTCACTCTGTTTTGTGCCATGTTCACTCTCACTCTAGGGAATGTTCTGGAGCTTGGTTTCTCCGGTGCTGGCGGCACCTTAACTGGTTGTCGGATCATGTTCCGGTGATAACTCATCATCTGTATTAGAACATAATTATTGCTATAAATACCTTAATTTTTATCTTTTTAGACAGATCAGTCTTGTGCAATTTACTTAAGTGAAAAATTATTGGAGTTGCATATAATTCCAGAAATTAAAAATAAAGAATATGTAATAGAACAGAATATCATTAAATCATGTATTGACATGATACAAGACACATATATCCACATTTTTATGGATTTTTACTTGGTTATTTCCCAATAGTGAACCCATCTCAGAACAATTTAGAAGTATTTTGTAGCTAATTATTTTATTTGTAAAAGTTTAAAAAAACTGGCAAAGATGTTAAATAGGATGTCAAGAAACTCATTTGATTACCATGTACATGCTTTTGCACTTTTTAAGGCTTCGAATAAAGTGATGAATGGAAATTCACCCTACCAGTTTAGGGTTATATAGTGATCTATGAAAATTGCCCCTACCAGATTAGGGTTATATGGTGATCTATGAAAATTGCCCCTACCAGATTAGGGTGATATGGTGATCTATGAAAATTGCCCCTACCAGTTTAGGGTTACAGATTTCTGTCACGTGATAGGTCAGTTTTCTGAAGGCATCAAACACGTGCTGTCCGGTCTTTGCACTGCTCTCAAAGAAACCAAAGGCAAGCTCTTTGTCTGCTAACTGTAAACAACAGGGATATAGTTTGATCATTGTCTGGTCAGTTGAAACTGCAGATTAATCTTACAGATGACTTGGCGTATATTTGCATGACTTGATACTAGTTCCTTTTAAAGATACCAGTAAAATATGAGCTCCAAATGCTTGATACTTGAATGTTAAGTATTTCTCACTGACTAGAAGAACAAAGAGGGCAATGTAATCATTATAACAAGGGGTCTGTACTGTGGGTTATAATACAAATGACACATTTAAGTTGTGGATGAAAATTTCACTTGCATACGCTAATACTGTGCTGACATTCATTCGATTCATGAACAAACTAACTTATGACATCACTGATTTGCAGTTATTTCAGTTAGATAGGTCTCCTTGAAACCAATGGAAACTTGTAACGTTTAATGTTAAATTATTTAAACAAAAATAAGACTTAGTATAACGTAATTACAAGAATGGTATATTTATAAGTACCTTTTGGCCTTCTTTTATTGTGACGTTTCTTTGAGTTTCAAGGTCACATTTGTTACCTAGCAACACAATCGGAACCACCTCGTATTTGTTGTGTATTTGCGACATCTCCTGCATTAACATACCAAAGGTCATTAATGACTTATTTCAGAAACGCGCCTTATACATTATTCTATGCCATTTGATAAAGATCTTCGCCGTTCGCTCTTTGACTCATTAGGTTATTTCCGGTCAAGAGGCAAACAGTGTAGATCCTGATCAGATGCTTCATATATAGAGTCAAGGGTTAAACAATTTGAAAGTTCTTTTTTTTTGTTTTCTTACATAAGTTTCTTTACTACATAAGTTTCTTTACTACATAAGTTTCTTTTCTACAAAAGTTTCTTGAAAACGAGAATTTCATTTTCAAAGCTATAACTGTAATAAGCAAAGATGAAATTTTACATTGTTCACGCTTTGCATCCAGTATGGCAGGTGCGTGAATGTGGACCTGTCTGTGATGTCATACACAATGACAACGCCCTTGACCCCTCGATATTGCCATCTGTTCATAGAATGGAATCGCTCCTGGCCCGCCGTATCCCTGGAAACATAATCAGGTTAGATACATAGAGATATGTCATGTTGATATGCAAGCAAACCGAAAAAAAAGTTTCTATAACTATTTGCAGGTACACATGCTATAACCATGTAAGAATTAACTTGAATGCACTGCTATAAATCAGAAATCATCATTATTTAAAATGTTTATGCACTTCAAGTTGATGACGCCACCGTTAAATATCAGTAATTAGATATTTAACAACACGTACACAGAAATGTAAACAAATACATAAATTATTTTGTACTGATTTGAATGTTTTTCTGTATCATGCACTAGTCAGCAAAAACTGAAGGTCGTTCCATCCCTCGTTTTACAAAGTCTACAAAATCGTTTTGTCTTTAGTATAATAAGTATGAACCCAGTTCGCTAAGAGTTAGACAACACCAGGGTTGTTCTTCGCAATTAAGCCCTTTATGGAATTCTCCTATAAGTATAAATGTTGATAAACAAGCGAAATTTTGATGCCGAAAGTTCATGATACAGGGTGTCATACGGTCCAATTTTCAGTCCAAACATTCACGGAGATACAAAAATTAACAATATGTATTATTATTACTGAAATAAAGCAAACTTATTCTATAAAATATTTATTCGGTTTACAAAAGTGATAAAAATATTATGAAATAAACTGAAATTTAATTAAGTTTCTTCTGGGTAAAGACCGTACAATTCGTAATTCGTATATCTTTGCTGAAAAGGGTAGGTTATTGACAATACCATATAGTCAAATGAATATAATCTCCCTTTATAAGGCAATATGCGTTACTCCGGTCCTCATCCCCTCCCCCACCAAGCGTTGTTTGTAATGCAGCGGCAATACGTCTTGAAATTTTGAAGGTTTTTTCTTTGGTTGGTTTCTAACTGCATGATATGTTGATGTTATAAGGTAACAGTGTTCATTCTGGCGTACTGGAACTTCGTGTCTATCCTCATATATATATGAAGACAGAGATCTCCGGAAAGAACCTACCATATCTGCAGTTCAACAAGAGCGCCATCTACTTCAAACTTCCTCGTCACAAAGTCAGTAACTGAAGTAATATCATTTAAAATAAAATGAACTACAACAGCAGCAGCCACAACAACAACAACAAGATCAAACTAACACGCATTTCTCACATGGAGATAACTATGTTAACGAAAATTCACTGATACACGTGTTGCAGAGAACCACCAGAAAATTTCTTTGATAACATGAATCCAATTTCTTTTAAATGCAGTTCACACAAACACACGTTGTTCTGCTGCTATTTGATGCGAAAAGCAGTCCAATTTTTTTTTTCTAAATCAACCTTATTGAAAAATTTCAAGCCGTCTCAGATGCTAAGTTATGCTGGCTTATCGCTCTTCTCGGTTCTCACAGTTAAGCGTAAATAAGTTTTAAAGGAGAACATTTAATAAAATTTACTCGGCTGTCGGATTACCTATAGTAGGAAGAAGTTTTTCCTGGAACGGTTTTCCGGTCAAGCACCTGAGTATGGCTGTTTTCCCGACGGAAGCGTCCCCAAGAACGAGAACTTTGAACGTTGCTGCGCAGTCCGAGTCACTCAGAGGCATTGTCTAGGTCGTAAGTCCATTCCGCATCCTGTGCTTCTATATTTCAATATTCCCCTCCCACAGTTTGTGAACAGCCACTGAAATCATAAATGACTATACAATGTAATTCTTCACCTCTCCTATGCCAGCCAACTCTGGTTGCGTTCGTTAAAAACAGCGTACACATTGTTGTATTAAATTTAACGCATTAATTCTGGTGTAAAAAGCCTATTTCTTATGTTTGTCACTCAGACTAAGGCCCTTACCATTCGACAAGAACTCTTCGAGGACAACATCTAGGGCATTTATATGAAAACCATTGATGATTTATTTGGTTTTCTTGTGTAAGGCTCTCAGTAATTCGTAATACAAGATCATTAGTTCAAGATGGTAATTTTCTGGGGACTTAAGGTATATTTTAATCCAACGGCTAACTTTTGAAGTCATTAGCCTGCAACATGAATAAAATAGACCACTTATTTCTTTTTTATTCATTGCTAATTTTATTCAGAGGCGTTTTGTAGAAACATCTAGACTGAGCGGCCATTTTTTTATTAATAAAAGCTCGTAAAACAATCAAAAGTGATAATACTCGCTTCCTGAATTTCAAGGTATTTGCTGATTTTTGTTTTAAAACAATACACTATTGTTGGAAATTGAAATTAATAATAAAGTGCCTGAAGAAAAAGATAGGCGTATTGCTAAAGAATTTTACACAATCGATGTTTACATCAAGTTGCTTATGCTTGAGCTGCAACTGAGAAAAGATTAATGTAGTTATTTTTGTCACAGTTTAATAAGTGGCAAAACTTATACCGATTCTCAATCTAATCATAATACCGTCTTTTTACCAATTGCCCAAGATCATTAAACTAAAATTGTAGACCAGTCTTGAATCTCAAGGATTTGATTGGCTGAACTGGCGACTGTTCGCCATTTTAGCCAATCAGATGCTTAAGTTCTAGTTATTCCCATTATTATTTCTTGATAACAGCAGTTGATTTCTTAATAACAATATAACATTTTAACATTTGAAAAAAGAATCTTAGTATTGTTTCAGTATCGCAATTTCAAATTATTTATGCTGGATCACATAGAAAAACTTTTTATTTAATAGACTTTAGCAAATATTTTTGTTTATGGATGCCATGCAGTGTGCAATGAGTGAAAAGTTCTAATATGTAAGTTCCAATTAAAAAAACAACAAAAAACAATCAGAAGACTTGTTTAAACTTTTTTTGATAAAATAGTGAATCGGAGGCTGCGCGGATAGGAATATAAACAGCATAACTTCATCGCGCTAAAGTTTGACCAAATAATAGTGCAATGTCTCTGCCCCGCTTAAAATTGGTTGTCGTAGCGTCAGGGCTGAAACCCGGTCAAAATGAGCTAGATCAAAGCGATTTTTTTAAATCCCGCTCATACTAGCTTGACCGTAGCCTAATACGCCAACGCAGACCCGGCTAGATCATAGTCACTCTCATCATAGATCATAGCGTCATAGCTTTAACCCGCTCAGACCCGGCTAGATCGTAGCGTCATAGCTTTAACCCGCTCAGACTCGGCTAGATCATAGCGTCATAGCTTTAACCCGCTCAGACTCGGCTAGATCATAGCGTCATAGCTTTAACCCGCTCAGACTCGGCTAGATCATAGCGTCATAGCTTTAACCCGCCCAGACCCGGCTAGATCATAGCGTCATAGCTTTAGATCCTAGCGTCATAGCTTTAACCAGCTCAGACCCGGCTAGATTATAGCGTCATAGCTTTAACCAGCTCAGACCCGGCTAGATTATAACGTCATAGCTTTAACCCGCTCAGACCCGGCTCGTTGCTTCAACCCGCTATAGCTTGGCTCCATCTTAGCGCCATTATTCGCATCCCTTTTCAGGAAGCCAGAAATAGTGCCACAGCAAACTTTACTACACCAAATAGTTATGCAGACATAGATGGAAGACAAGTCCAATCATCTAGCAGTTTAATAAATTATCGGTAGATCTATATTTTCCGACGATATAAAGTCAAAGTAAAAAAAAACACCATAAAACTAATTTTGAAAAATCCTGTCTAATTAGTAGATCTACATGTAACAGTTCTTACCTGAAATAATGAATGATAAGAGCTGGAATCGTTCCGAAACCATATGCCAGAATATCCAGAGAGCTTGCTGTGTGTCCGATATTGAACACTTTTAAAAGTGAAGTTTTATCTAGAATCCACGGTACAGGTGCATTACAGTAAAATAGATAACTCACCGGTAGTCGGTACGTCAAAGGCGAATTTTTATTGTTTAATATCCATGGAAATTAGAGAGAAGTCAGTTTCGGTTCTGGAAAGTTTACGTTAACTCCTAAACAGCTGACTCTAACATATACAGAAAGTAACCTTTCCGTGAAATCTTATTTTCCAACTGTTCCACAAAAACAGAAAATAAGAGAAAACTGTATCGTTAGACATCATCGATAGATTAATAAAAGGTCTTATTGTCAAACACAATACAAAAACACTTGCTCTTCCGCAGTTTATAAACTTAAGAAGCTAACATTAACAGCAACATGGAGATGTTTTTGTTAATGGGCAATCTGCGTGATCAATCATTAATTGGACAATCAACACGACTTACAACGGCAACTGATAGAATTTTAATTAAAGATAGACATTATGGTAATTTGGTAAAATTAAGGCCAGGCTATCAAGTGACCACACCAAATCAATTTAACAATGCTGGTGTAAGGATGGTAGAAATGCCACTGAACTGACTCACACCGAATTTCAATCATTTTCTTAATGTGTATGGTACTGATAGAGGGTCATATAATGATAGTCAACTTCTTATTTAGTCTGTCTAGGTGTCAAACAAGTATTATCATCAGATATTTCATACGGCCAGGGCTGAAGGTTATACAACTGAGTTTTGCTCAGTTTTATAACATTGGGCACATTGCAAAAGTATATTATCTACTAGATATTCAGTTTAAAGATAGAATGGTTTTGCACAAATGTACCTCTATGTTACAGAGTATGGACCTCGGGATTCCGCAGTTGGAAAAAGAAATACGGTGCGGCCATTGAAGTCATTTCGCGAGCTGTTAGCTACTATGGCCGCTTGTGGTTGCAGGCAGCCAGAACTACTCATAACGGACCTTCTTTTATGTCCGAAACATTTTATTTTAAGTGTAAAATGAAATTGAAACGAAAATTACTTTGTGAGAATCTGTACTGTAGTCGAAAAATAAATCTGAAATATTCATAGGTCGCGTAAAAAGCTCGCGTTCAGGTGGATTAAAGGACGAATGAACAGAGAGAGGGAGGAAGGGATGAGAGAAAGAACGACCGATGGACGATCGGTTGATGGAAAACGAACGATGAACGAACGGACGAACGAATGAACCGGCGAATAAACCAATAAATGGGCAAGTGGAGTTCTGTGCTAAAACTGCAATATAGAATGTACATAGGCTATACATATCAAATAAGTGTTTTAACCTTGTTATATTTTGTAAAGGTTTATTATTGTTAAACATATCTATTAGCATTTTCATAAACATTTAGCAATGTATGCATTAACCTTACATAAAAAGGATACTAACACAGTTGCGATAAACCTTAAGGTTTCTCGTTCAACTTCGAAGTCCCCTGCTCATGTAACGTTAATTTACATTCTAATAAGGAGAATGCAGTGACAAAATTCTAAATTGTCCATAATACAGTGAGTAAACAGGTGCCTAAGTGGTCATTATCGTTGAGCCTACCTGTGCGCAATGCAGAGAGTCAGCCTGTGCATCAAAAACTGGTGAGCAGAGAGGCCGCCGGTGCCCCAATTAAACCGAAAGTAAAGGGTTTTGGATAAATCTTTTAATATTTCTACCTATTTGTAAGTATTTTTTGGAAGAATATTGAAGAAATGAATATAATATATCGCTTGATACGTTAGATATCAAAGCAAACACTCGTTATAGACTGCAGAAAAGCTGTATCTGTGCTCTACGTCTGTGTATCGTCAACTAGTTTCATCGAGATTTCGGCCACAATCGCCGATATTTAAAAAGTAAACACTACAATGCATAGTTTAGACATTCTCATGTTCCGTGCACAACCTTTTTTTGTACAATATACCTTATATCTGTAACATTTGAATCTGGAATCTTCACATATGCTCTCCATCAATTGTTATTAGCAAAGAATAGCCGTTGCCGAAGCAAAGAAACAGCCGATATGGATAGGCACCGTGAAACGATGCTGCGTATTACAGGATGTGGTCATTTCGGATACGATTGTTCCTGGTATATAATTAGATTATTCCGGACACCTTATTACTTTAAGAAGTTGAACCAGTACAAAAGGTAGATATAAACTTCCCTAAAATATATTTAATTTACATCCAAACACAAAAGATAAGCTACACAAAACATAAATTAAAATACCCACAATAATAACCCGATACCGACAACACTATTTTAGAGAATATTTAGGCCAAGCTATTTTCTCTACCGTTTTAACTTTAAAATAAAGATACACTGATAACATTAATTTGTGCGAAGTTTATTGAAGTTTATTGAAATCCATTTTGCCGTTATATAGATTTTGAAAGTTTTCTTTTTTATCGATCACAGCCTAATGACGATCGACTGTACATGTATACGGCCTTTAAAGTATATGTCACATGCAGTTGCTGTAAACATTCAAGCAACGTAATGAAACACGTGGAATCTAACAATATATATAGTTGATTTCCAACATGATGCTCTGCCGCAATAGGCCATGTGAAACCAATTTAGTCATATTTGCCCGTGACCTTGGCTCCAACATGTACAGCTCCATACACAGATAAAACATACATGCTGATACACATGTCAGTCAGATCTTGCCGAGCCTTGATAAAGATTGGTTCACAAACTTGACTGCTATGGCATACAAGGTCACTGGCACACAAGGTCAGTGACAGGTCACTGAAGGCTGTTTTGAATGGGGAGAACTCAAAACAAACCCCTTCTCATGAATCCCTCGCGAGTCTGTCCTATGCCCCTTTAGCTCAGTCGCATCAGTCAATTACGCGAGTTTAACATTTGCAGACTCCATGTCCTTTATCTCTCATATCAATTCCATCTTAATTAAACAAGGTCAATTAAACACTCTAAATTAACACTTCTTTAACATATACCTATATGGTAGCATATCTCTACCACGTTCTTGTTACCGATAATCAACCAGCTGATACCAGCTAATTAACTGGCAGAAATACGCCAGCATAAGCCTAGCACTTTATCAAATTACCATATTGCAATACGTAATTTGTGCATCTCACAGTTGAAAAGTGTTTGATTGCACGAATGATTATTTTAATTTATGTATGAGGTCTTTATATATTTTGTAATATTTGAATGTCTTACTGTGATAAGTTACAGCCAAACAGTTCACCCTAGGTGAGAGATTTTCTACCGTAAGATAATGTCTCATGCAAGATAATTTTTCTTGCATACCATGAATTGTTCGTAAATATTTTCACATGCTGCTCGTGTTCTTGCTGTGCTCGAGTCTCGGAAAGTTCATTCTGTTTGAAAGTGCCATAAAAGATTCGTGTATAATTTTGCATTCAGTTCCATGCACTATAACGAGTATGTGGTCAAGTTGGAGCTAATTCACCAAAGCAAATAGTAACATATTGTTCTTGTGAACCTAACATGCGACGGTGTGTGCATAGGGCCAGTTTTAACAAATAGGATACGCAACTGAAAGTTCCAAGAAGGCAACCCATAAGTATATTTTTCGTTTATTGTTTGTGATGCCTTGTTTTAAAACTGAACGTATTAATAAACTTACG
Source organism: Corbicula japonica (assembly GCA_038501625.1). NCBI lineage: Eukaryota > Metazoa > Mollusca > Bivalvia > Venerida > Cyrenidae > Corbicula > Corbicula japonica. Next base: position 5,627,927 of record JAZAYU010000043.1, on the reverse strand, counting down.
GTCTCACTTTCTTCGTTTTATTAGCACTATATAATTATGGGGATTTGTTTTTATGGTACATGTATTTACGTTTCGTCTTTTATCGTTGGCTGACTTGGTTATGTGCAGTATAAAAATGCCACAAACATGGCACTTTCCTACTTTTCATACTAGATGCGACGTTTCACATCGTCAGTTGTTAAGAACTTTGTAATAAGTCATGTACACCAGCCTTATTATAAGCCTAACAGAAGAAGAGCCGTACTAGGCTATGATCTGGTGCAAGGGAGACAACACTGTGAGGAGATGGTATTAACTTCTCTGTGTAGTTGTCTTTCCTGTTACAATGGTTGTCGCCTAAAGAAGCATAATGAGTCACGCATTATATTTTATATTTACATTTATGTATAAATTCATCTTGTCCGACCCAAGCAACATTTTAGGGTTCCTAAGAAAGCAGCTAAAATAATTTGTGTGACAGATAAAAAGAAACTACGCACTTATGTACACGTTGAAGTGAAGAGTAGTATACCCTCGGGCTAAATCTGTTTATTTCTGAAATAACAGCATCGTCTAAGCCTGAAATTGGAAAACATTTTAGAAAACTCTCATTCTAATTAGTTTCTTGATGCTTTCTTTACCAAATAAAAAAGTACGTGCAAATAAAAACTCGGATGCACAAGTGAATCTGTTTATTTCTGAATTAAACGCATCATCTAAGCCTGAATTGGAAAAAAAACATTTAAAAAAACTCTTATGTACTCGTATGAGCTTCTAGAAGTGTTCTTACCACATGTCCAGTAAAGTGGAATTATTGTTTTGATAAATAATGTTTCTGTGAAGAGAGATGTTCAGATAATCTGGGGAGGACTTACCATTTATTTCCCAGGGACTCTGGTCCTTTCCAACTGTCCAGTGTGATAAGTAACATTATTTTTATACAGGTTTGCTGTTAAATAAAAAATACATTTCAATAGTAAGGTGTGTTTCCTTCGGCTAAAAATAATAAATAAGCGAAAAGTGTCATAATAGCGTGCTTTTTACTTTATATAAAAGAATTCATAGATATTTTTTGTTTATTATTTTGGGCTTTTTCACACAGTTATTAGCATTGTTATATGGATCAATGTATAAAAAGGTATAAACATCTTATACAGCCTGTCTCTGCGGAGGTCCTGATGTGACCTGGGATCAGCGAGTACCATTTCTGTTCAGATTAAGACTTAATGTGCTCCCAATTCTTAAGCGCTTAAGACGATCAAGTTAAAATGTATTTTAATACACATCTTTTATTTCTTTTGATGCTTTTCTATCCGTCACAGGTTGTTTCACTGCATCAATAAAATCATATCGGTTTTCTACACCACGTGGTTGTATAACGCAATCTTATGCACTAACGTTTTATTATTGACAAGAAATAGCGTACTGTCAGGTGTGCATGTAATGTGAGGCAACTTGTTTAACTTCTGTATGGGATAATTGGTTATTGTTTTATTGCCGAGAGAAGACAGTTTTGTTGTGTTTTGTGATGAGAAATTAATTCCGTAATTAGTGTATGTTTGTTATGTCGTTATGTGGTGATTCTGTTTCCATTAGTGTCTGTGATTTCTTGAGAAGTTTGATCGATAAGCAGAAGTCGATGCCGTTCCGTAGATTTTCAGGATCATTCAAAATTCAAATCAGGATTTACTAAACAAAGTTACCGAAATGGAAATTGTGGGAGAGTGAACGTAGCCGGTGTCTCGGTGTTTTAAGTGAGTGTTCGTGCAGTAATGTTGCATGTTAATGTATTTCTTGTGCATTTGAAGTGGCTTGTCCTCACTATGATTGTCGCGTTATCTAATGGCGCTTTCTTATCGTTATAAATTGGCATGATTTAATCGAAATACAGAGACATTATTACTATAAATCGATACAGTCGACAACTACATGTTGCCATACTGAGCTGTCAGAGATAAAAGAGAGAGTAAATTCATTCTCTTGAGTAAATAATTCAAATGAAAAAACAGTAAAACACTTTACAGATCAAGATGAGCACAGTGAAGCACTCGACAGTCCAATAAATCGCAATAATGGTATGATGAATCAATGAAGTGTCGCAAACCTCCAGTACTAGAGAACCGATCCAGAAACCTCCAGTACTAGAGAACCGATCCAGATTTATGTTTTATCGATATGGGGCGATATCGGAATGACTGACGGAATATATTCTAATGGGCACACCAATAAAGAATATGGAAGAAAGTGCCCTAGCTTTGTCAAAGGTCAATGCCCGCGGCATACTAATAGTGATGCGAGTGGGCGGCACAGACGTTCTCTCTCTGGCGGAGATCTAACGGTTATCTCAGCGACATCTGATCGGGATCTACAGATCTCAATGTTTGACGAAATCAACAATGTAAGTGCCTTCGTGGCTCGTCCAGGCGGTGGGCCTGGTACAGACATGTCCGACTTTAACCCCCGAACCCACAGTGCGGGAACGTGTAGGGACAAGCAACACGTCGACTGGGGCGGAGTCATGCAGGACCTGTTCTACAACCTCGACAATATTGACCTTGGTATGTATTAAAATGTTGGACAAAAAACTGTCCGTGTTTCAAAATGATAACAACAACAACAACAACAACAACAACAACAACATCAAAACAAACAGTCAAACACTTTAAACCTTTATGTTTGAAGTCCGCTATATGTGTGTATGCACTATATGTGTGTATGCACAATATGTGTGTATGCACTATATGTGTGTATGCACTATTTGTGTGTATGCACTATATGTGTGTATGCACTATATGTGTGTATGCATCTGTAAATGTATTATAATGTTACGTCTATGTACAATTTGAGTTTACCATCCAAACCGACCATACGATTAGATTGTCTCGGTACCGATCAGAAGTCCGCACAAGACGAATTCCTACGGTGTTCTGTCGCAAATAGGCGTGCACCTCGTAGATTAATAAAGTTAATTAGATCAAAAACGCATGAAAGAATGGTGTGATTGCGATTCGAGCCATCTTTTCAGAGGGTATGCCGGCGGGGCACTGTTCTTAGGTTAGTTTTCACAAATTGGTTACTGCGAACCCGCAGTCCGGGATATTATGTTTGTTCGTGATTAACTTTCATAATTCATTTATAGTATGACATTGTAACTGTGTCGAATACCATAGTAATTATAAACGAAGTTTTCATTGTTGAATTTTCGTTTCTTACTTATGGATAAGTAGACAGTGACGTTATAATCCATTTATATATCCTAAAATGGTCGAAGGACAGATATGAACGAATTGAATAGATTTTCAGCGCTCACTACTCATCAAAAAGGTTGGCGATATCAGAATGTTTAAAACATTTTTGCTGCTAAACCACTTTAATGGTAACCTTATTGTCACGTGACTGTCTAATTGTCGATAAGGGACTATACTTTAGTGGGGAAAACGAGTTGAATTTTATAATTAATGTTAGCTCTATCGGTATATTACAAATATTCTTTATTGGTGGCGTGACGCTGGTTAAGCATATTAATTATTAATGAAATAGCTCGTTCACAATTCTTAGGTCCTGTGCTTGCCACCTGTTCTTTCTAAAGCGCTGAATTAATGATTGCATTAGCAATTTTGGATAGTTTAGCGTGATAGCAGGGTGTTCGGCTAATCAGACCCTGTCCTAACTGACGTCATGAAAAAGGATTCATTTTGTATACAGTAAAAGGTACGCTGTTTGACTTTTCCGCTTAGCCCTGCATCGTCTTTGACTTATGTCACAAAATAAACTAGGTATAAATGGGAAGGAAAATTCATTCTTAATATACAAAAGATTTCAGGCAATGTTCTATTATATTCGCTAAGCTAAAGAAAATAAACTGAGATTGGAGACTATTCTTATTACTCTGGGTTGGGAGTCCGGTGACACTTGGACAAAGATCATAAAACTGCTGCTGATTGGCCAATTTTGAGACTGGAAACCAATCTACCAATCAGCTACCAATCAGCTAAATGAGGTCGGAGACTGGTTTCTATTCTCGATTTTATTATTTACAGATCTAGTCCCAGTTTCAGCTAATCAGGCGCTTTTCTCAAATCATATGCCTAGGTTTATCTCCAATTTTATTCTAGTGTATCATTATTGTTAAAAGAAATGGATCTGAGATAAAACTAGGTCTGTGATTGGAGAAGAGGGCCTGATTATCTGAAGCTGAGACCAGAGTTGTAAATCATAAAACTGAGAATGGAAGCTATTCTCATGTCTCATTTTGCGGATTGGTAAATATTGATTCCAGTCTCCGAACTGAGTGTTATATCGGAATGACATAATCAATGAAAATCGTAACTTTTCAATGGCATGCATGCAGGTATTCAAATAACGTTTCTTTAATGGACACTGAATAAAGAACTGCCGACAATACAGATTGCAATATCTGACATCTTGAACAAGTAACGACTCTGAAGCACGCTGTTCCTGCAGCGAAACCAATACACCATACAAAACAAGAAATATTTTGTTTTCCCAAACTTTTGTTTTGAAGTCAATATCGGTATGTGTAATCAATATGTCCCCCGTTTCACTTTACAAATTGCCTACTGTTTTATTATTGTTAATTGAAAATGAAGCGTGTTAAGACCAATATATTTTTCATCGAACCTCGAATAAAGTAGAACTTGCTTGAATGCACACACGTTCTCTATTTCATTATTTGATTGTTTTGTTAACAGGTCGATTTTGTTAGTTTTGAGAGGAAAACATAAAAGTGTGGGCTTTAATGTTGGTCTTCACATTAGTCGTTGGTGGTTTAATACAAAACGTAGTAGATTTCTATTTCAGTTGTTTTCACAATATACTGTGGATGTCATGAATAAGAATGGATAAAATGCAACAATTCTGTGAGTTATACTGGAGTTTTTTATGATAGTTTGGGGTCGGTTACCTTATTAGTTACAATGTTATGCAATAGTGTTCAATTTCTAATGAGATTACATTTTGTGTTAGGGTCAGTCCCCTTCCAACTGTGAGGAAAACTTGACATTAATGTCATACGAAATATAAACTAATGCAGTATAGAGAGGCTTAAGCATTTTTAGATTCGATAATTTAGTGACCAAATGTAAGTGTCAACTGCAGCATTCCAACATGCATCAAAAGCTATATAGTTTGTTAGAAAAGAAGAAATAATATATTCATATTCTCTTAAAAAAAGATATGGTTCCGTGATTATAAAAAATGAGTTTGGAGTCCATTCTTAAATCTCATGCATCTGATTGGCTGATATTGAGACTGGTTGTCAATTGCAGCCAATCAGATGTTTGAGATTTGAGAATAGTCTCCAACCTCAGTTTTATAATCTTCAGCCCAGATTCAGTGTTATAAAACCAATCAGTCTCAGGTCTCAAGATTCCCATTGGTTGGTTTCTGACACGTTTTCTTCCAACTAAATTCATTTCTCAGATCCGAGTATGATTTATAGCATTTGTAGTCCAGCGATAGAAATATCCCTAAATGGGTTTCTTTTGTTCATTGTCGCTTATCGTTTTATCTCCATTTAATTTTAATCTTCTTTATCAGGACAATTTGTGAGTTTGTTTCATGTATTGATAAACGGTTGATGAATCACTCAAAGGGAATGTTTGATTGCAATAATGCATGTAGTTTTCGTTGTACAACATTACACCCAAATACATCAGCAGTAATATATTTACGGTAAATTACATTTGAAATAAAATTATCATAAAGTGTTTGATATATGGCTTAAACATTCCTAATATGTTGTAATTATTTTGATTGTGCAAATGACAAGATTGACAAGAGTTTAAATTGTCATTTTCAAATATACTTATCTAGATTTTCGTTATATATAGCATTTTGAATTGAAAGGAATAAAGATTCGATGTCTATTTTCATAACTATAATTATAAGTATAATTATCCTTTCTTTTGAGTGAAGTCCGAATATTTATTATTATTATATTAATATCCAAATACGGATGTTATTCTATATTTGGATAAAGTGCATAATTAAACATTTGTTTGGTCGAATCACGATAATAAAATGTAAAATCACGATAACTCATGGTTGCATAACAATAACTCATGGTTGAACATGATAACTCACGGTTGAAACACGACAACTCATGGTTGTACGCGATAACTTCATGGTTGAATCATGACAACTCATGGCTGAATCACGATAACTCGTGGTTAAATCACGATAACTCATGGTTGAACACGATAACTCATGGTTGAAACACGATAACTCATGGATGAATCACAATAACTCATGGTCGATTCACGGTAACTAATGGTTGAACCACGATATCTCACGGTTAAATCGCGATAACCCACGGTCAAATCACGATTACTCATGGTTGAATCACTATAACACATGGTTGAATCACTAAAACACATGGTTGAATCGCGATAAGTCATGATTGAACTACGATCATCCATAATTGAATCACGATAACTCGTTGTTTTGAAAATAATCTACCCGAGACGCCGGGATCGATTCCGTTCCTTCGGCTCACTGATATATTATAAGTAAGCAGAACATCGCATTGTGCTGGTATATATCGATAATGTTCTAAAATATGTCCAACCAAGACAAAAAACAATGTACGCAGTTTCTTTTCAACGTCCTTTTCACTGTCAGACGATTTCCAGAAAGGTTATCGTTTGTGGTAGCCGTTGGGAAATTGCATGATAATTTCCAACTTTCTGGCCAGATTAAATTTCTGCAAGTTAAATATTGCTGCCCCAAAACAGACACCCCCTGCTTTTATCATATTGTGTTATGTGGTCAGCTGTATGCCTTCTTCAGCAGTATTGCCGTCCAAGTAATCATAGGGCTTTTACCTGTGAAGCTGACAACCTGGAGCTCTCACAATTATTTTACTTGCCAAAAATGTTATATGAGTAAACAGTCCCGAGCTTCTATATATCTAACCTCATAATCCGACACTTCTATTGGAAAATATGAATTTCTTTACAATATTAAATAGCTCTCGGGTATTTACTGAAGTTGAAATGAACTTTCTGCTATATTTAATGGCTAAAGATTTATGTTTCCTTAAGAAGATTAGCTGGTTTAGTAGTTACATGTGAATGTATTGAGGCGCACACATTAATTCAAATTTTATTTACTTTCAAATTATGAACTTTAAAGCAGTTGTAAGAATTTTTGGTGTGATTCGCTTCTAGGCTCGAACTTATTGATAAAAATCTAATTATTTTATCGCAAGCATCTTTTTCTGACCTAATCCCTTACCTGTCTGAGTCACACCCAATCGAATAGCTTTATAAAATTAAGCTCGTGAGAAGTTTATGGTTTAAGGTTAAGGTACAACTCATCATCATCCTCATCATCATCATCCTCATCATCATCATCATCATCATCAATGCTTATTAAGTTCTCACTGTCTAAAACATAAAAACAATCGGTGCAGGTTTAGTAGATGGCTGGCCGCAGCAGGATGACCTCAATAGAATTTTTTATTTCAGACAGAAAGGAAAATTTGATCAATTCCAAAGCAGTATGACAAAATTAAATATATATAATTACTGGAATTTGCATTATCTTAATGTTATTGATGATTTCTGAAAAAAATGCCAAATTTCGGTAGGTCATTCGTTATTATTTACAAAATCTACATCAGAAGATGTTATTTCCGTATGAAGTTCAGAGAGTAACATTCATTTTTATTTTTATTTTAATTAGTAAACTTGTTTTGACACTAAGCCTTCTTGTAGGTCTCGCACAGAACAGTGCGGCATGGCTTTGTGCGGCTTTGAAGCTTGTTGTTCACACGGTCTTTGTGATTAAATTAATTTACTTACTTTTCCTCCACTGACGTTTACTTAATCATAAACTTGCGGATTAATAAGTACTTATAACATAATTCTATTATTTACTTTAATCACCAAAATCGCCTGTTCTAACTCGAAATTTCGCTGTAAAAATAATATTTCTCTTTGCTTAAGGCAAATTGACGGACAAGCAGAAGTTTTGCTATCGTTGATTTACAGCCATTATCTCAATAATGAATTGATACGAATTCATGACATTTTATGGAGTTTCATATTCGATGTAGAACCTTTATCAGTGACTACGGGGAAACTAAATGATTTGTTTGACATAGTAGCACAAGTTGATGGCGTATAATTGAAAAGTGTTTCAATTTGTTTGCCATGTGCGTTATAAACGAGGACCGCGTGTCATAAATAAATCTCATTATATTTAATAATAGTTATATGGATATATATGGATGTAGAAATGTCATATTGGGTGAGTTGTCGAAGTATCCTCATTATTTTTTGTAAAGCTCTGATAGCAACAGCTGTACGATCCGGTGTCAAGGGTTAATGTTTTTTATCGTCATTATATCGTGCATCGTGACCAATTAACGAATAATATTTCTTGTGGATATCCACAAATGTGCTTACATTGAAACTCCGTTATTAAGATCACCATTGGGGCTGGAAAAAGTCTTAATAGCAGGATGGTCTTTATTTCGGGGTAGAAAATTGTGCAAAACTGTAAAATGGGTCAAATGAATAGTGGTCTTATTAGCGAGGTGGTCTTAATTTCGGGGTGGTCTCAAGAAGGGTTGTACTTACCAAGTATATACTCTTCAATATTTTGACTAACAATAGTTATGTGCAATGAATAATGTGACACTGACATCAGGGCAAAACCATGGCCATCAAGAAGGAAGAGGTTCTGTTGATTGGGTTGGGGGTAATATGCGTGAATGAATGGGGATGGGATGGGGTGAACAAGCTAGTTTCACATATTATAATCACTGAATTAATAATATTGTAGAAGTTTTTGGGGTAATATGTGTGAATGGGGGTGGGAAAGGGAGGGATGAGTAAGCCAGTTTCACATATTATACTCAGGGAATTTTTAATATTGTGCGAGTTTTGTTGGTAAATGAGTACTTTTGACCAGGACTCGAACCTCGGATCTCCCGTTTACTGTTCCGTCGCTCTATATATTGAGCCACCGAGCTCCCCCTGATTCGAATACTGTCGCAACATATAGATTTTTGAAAGCAATTATCAGCACGTGCTACCGAGCCCTGTTTAAAACACACGGGTCCATATTAACTAATGGACGGAGGTCTAGTGGATTTCAATTACTAGCCTTTATTATGCCAATGACTTTTATCACTTTTTCCTTTTTTAAGTAAATAACGTTATTTTAGGGAATCGGTCGAACAAGTAACGAAAACACAACTGTATTAAAGTAGACTTGATAAAGTAGGAGACAGTGGTATTAAAACACTTGTGAAATGACAAAGCATTATCTTGAGTTCACTTCTTGGTTTGTGATGGTCGTCAATTTTGTTCAAACTGACAGTCCAACCTCACCTGGTATGTTTACACAAAATGACATAAAAGCTCAACGACCTAAGTAACGTGTCCCTTAAACAGGCACGATGTTTCAATTTATAATATTCACTGTCAAGGACAAAATACCTTTACAGATTTCAAGATTCTAACAGTTACAATCCTCACAATAAACAATCAATGTATTTTAATGCCACGTCACGGTCTTCAATGACAAGGAATCAGTACTTCAGGAACAATCAACATCACACTTTATTGCATTTTGCCATTTATATGGCTTGCACAAGAACAGTGAACATAAATGAAGTGTTCTTACTTAAGAGGTAAAAAGTGATTCGCATTCTTCAGTAAGTATAGTTGTATGATTATAATCAATTTAGTTACATGATTTATCGGAAGACAAAATAACATGTGGAATACTTAAATAAAGCTATGTAATGAAATAATGAATCCTCCCTTCCCTCCTCTAGACCATAACTAAAAGTCTTGACGAGAAGTGCGTTGAAAAAAGCTGCTTTCCAAGCTTTACTGTTTAGTCATTTTGAACCCTAGTGTTGTATATCCCGAGGTGTCGCTTCATGGCGGGACACTATGGAATGAGATTTCTTTATCAGCGCCTTCGTGTGCTGTAGGTACGCGGATTAGACAAGCAAGTGGGTCTGGATTAAAATTGAATTGTAACTTTATTGAGGTGGATTTAGGCCCAATTTCTAGATGATAACACATGCTCCTAATCTATTTCTGTAAGAAGAAAATGTTGATTTTCCTTAACGTATCATCGAGTATTATGTGAATGAAGAGGGCACTTAACTGTGCGGACTTTTTACTTCATTTGATGGTTTATTAAACAAGATAAATGAACGATCAGCAATAACATGGTTATGATCGTAATCATCATCATTATCGTCGTGTTTGTCATCATCATCATCATCATCCTTATCATCACCACCATCGTCGTTGCAACTACTACCACCAGCGCCGCCGCTGCCACCATCCTCCTCCTCATCATTATTATCATCGAATACCGTAACAAAGCAATTGTCCGAAACGGGTGTACCCAAAACAGCTTTCCAAATGAGTAATTTAATTGACTTTCAATTTTCTCCTCAACCTAAAGGGTTAAATGAGGTTGAATTACCAGAAAGTCAAATCATGGACAATATAATTGGCGCAGATTTTATAGTTCGTTTGTTATGTTGTGGTCAAATTTGACTAGTTTATAATATATGTTAGACAGTATATAAAGAGACAGAACTGAATTTGTTAAGTATGCAGGCCTTTCTCTTGATATTACTCTATAAATTGGTTGGGTGCAGGAGTGTGTGAAAGGAGCAGCGACCAACGATCTAACATGGATCGCAAAGCAAGTCTTTTTGGTTTGAAATTATGAGAATGTTTATCTTTCCCTGTCACAGAAATTGTAGGCTACTTCATACAGCACTAAGAGGACCAAACCAAACCAAGTATAGATGTGTATTGGCCACAAGTAGATACAAACGATTACATAGAATCAGTGACAGTCCGACAGATATTGTCCGATAAATGTTGAGAATGGACTAATTTGATATCTATCAGTTAATCAAATAACTAGAGGCTGTTTTATTAACATGCCGTTTTACAGCCCCTCTGATACCAATGACAATGTTGTTATAGTGAACCACCCTGCTTGACAAGCGTGCCTACATCCTCCACTGATTCTCTGTTATGAGCGATTAAAACTCAAATGATGCAATTCAGGCCTAAATAAGTGAAATGCAAACACTCGTTGCATGTATTCTGCACTGCAGTAGGTATTATTCGTGTCATCTATCTATTATCAACTGCCTCCTTTCACAATCTATTATGTGTATTCTAATATTTACTTAAAACCGAGGAATTTCGTTGTGAAGTAACTTGACACGGAGCATTGTTGGAGGCGCCTTAATAATGGCTTTATTCTATGTCAACTTTTATTACATTCAACATAATAAAAAATTACAGTGTTCTGTTTTATAAAATTTGAGATGCCCGCTGTGTCAATGGAAAGTCGTTGTTGAAGAGCTTAGTAAACATTTATTGCATTTGATATAATTGAAAAATTACAGTGTTCTGTTTTATAAAGTTTGAGATGCCCGCTGTTTTGGAGGGCTAAGTGCAAAACGTATTCTGCATACTGTTATTTGTAAGAGGTAAATTAGCTGTTGTTCTAAGCCCTTGATTTTTTCTTTCATAGCATGCTTCAAAATTTAACCAAAATGTATATGCGCTAATCAAATATATTTTGCAGGTTTTATTTGTGAAATGTTTATGAATGCATAAACCATTTTACAGTGAACATAGAATAATCACCGGTTTCTGTCACTCATGTTGAAAGTGTCAATACCATCTCCTATTACATAATTACCTACCAATTCTAAATGTGAATACTGGTTAATTTGATGTCTGTGGCTGAACTGACATTAATTAGAAATTTGAAGGTGTTCAATTTTTCAAAGAACAACGTAATTATTAAAACAGAACTTAGACGACAAAGGTAACAAAAAATAATTACTTTATTTAAATTTCAATATTTATTGCTGCAGGGCAGTGCAGGTAGTTGCACAATGTGGAACATCAAGGAATTTATGCAGTATATTCATACAATCATTGCTGTGTAAGGCAATGTGCCGGGAACCAGGGCACAACAACAAAAAAATCTCGACATAATAATTAAATAAATAACATGACAACACAACCACAAACACCACCCATCATAGTAAATCAATCATTCTTAACCGTCCGTCTTAACTGAAACATTTCTCCCTCACAAACTCCGTCAATTCACGTACCACCAGGAGCGAAGTCGCGGCCTGTAATGCCCCGCAAACACGCGACGTTCTAAACGCCCGGTACTGAAGGGGCCGCGTTCAGTGTGATAGATGCGCTCTTCAGTAAAGCCTGAAATATCTTAATCATCACTTACAAAATAGGGACTGGTTTCGAATTTTAAGGGGGTTATTAAATTACAGTTCCGCTTCTTAAATTACAGATAAACGTAAAAGTGGTATAAGGAGAACTTGGTCTCATTGATTATGTGTATAGTTACAAATCATTCGCTAACTCGCTGGACGATCTATGTATGTCAGGAGGATTACCCCAACGGAAACGTTATGTAAGTCAAATGTAACCGTACCATTGTTCTACAGTATTAGAAGGAACATTCATCAAATGATACAATAGTAAAAATATTTAAGAAAAGTACTTAAGGGGCGAGTATCTTGATGATAATTATAACGCTGTTTCATAAATTACTGTAGTCGTCCCAAATTCATAACTGCCTGCTGAATGGTAACCAGTAAGACTTGTGCACGTGTAAACGAAAAGTCGTACTTTAAAGCAAGTATTTTAATTTAATATCTGTTTTAATTTTACATGTGATCTGACGTACTATCCATTCGACATTCGACATTTTTTTTTACATTTTGTTGGAAGAAACGAAATTGATGTTCCAAGAATTAAATGAACTCATATCATTAAAAAAAAATAAAGTAGCAATGAAACAATTAAAGATTAATAAATCAGGGAATCCGGACGTGTTCTTAAATTTTCCGGAGGAGAAATTTTTCGCGGATTTAATGTTTTCAACATGATTTTCGATGTTCTTTACTTTTCCGAATGATTGCCGGAAAGTGATGTGATTCCTTTCCATAAAAGGAATGTACATCATCGTCGTGGTTTTTACTCTACTCTATATTAGATTTTTAGGTATAGATGACGAGGGAACTGAAAGTCGGCGAGCACGACAAACATGAACATATTGCAGGCTTTGATTGAGTCTGTTCTTGGGCAGTAATAGAAATGTGAAATATGCATATCAGGAATTGCCACATTCAGAAAACAACAGCCTCCCCACACAGTCAAGAAGAAGAGAGGGGGAGAGAGCATGGTTAATAAAATAATCAGTTTCAAAAAGGACGCCACTAACAAAAAACAAAAATGAGAACCCGAGGGGTTACCGCCTTGGAACGGTCAGTGGCAAATCAAATTGCCACTGGGGGTTTAAACCAGGTTCTAGGGTGCACCAACCTCACACTTGCCCCAACAGGTTCTCGTATCACAAGACAAGTACAAATTGTATTGGTGAAATAACTCCAACCCACCCATCAGCTCAACAATGTTGTATGCAAAAGCATACAAACATAAAAACATAAGAAGCTAATAGCATTGCAAAGCCAAAGGGCGGGTACTCAATGATCTTTCCGAGACCAGAGCATCTGGAGTAAAATCAGCAAGAACACGATGACAGGGATAAAAGAAACAAATCGAGCTTCTAGGTTCTTTTAAGAAAAGATTTCCCCATTAACCTTCATAAACTCTTAAACCCCTGCCACCGTCGTGCAATCAAAGAGGTAAGCATAATGATCAACTGTAGAAGGGTTAATCACTAGGCCTGCAGAGCGCTGTAAAATATCATGTTGGTAACCTTTCTTTTTAAATTTACAGATGGTTTTTACGAATAACCGGGAGAAATTAACACTGCCTTTTATCTTTTTAAGTTTATAAATTAAATCTCCATAAAAAACTGGTTGTGAAATACCTTGTTGCAAAAGTGATTTTAAACTGCATTTGTATTTATGAATTAAATCTAGAAATACATATTACTGTCCATGCCGTCTAGTTGAGTTAGATTTGAAAAAGGGCTTGAAAAACCCCGTTTCAAACATTGTTCTTTCTCGACAGAAACCTCGATAGTTCTTTTTTTAAATAGGGCTAATAATTGACATTAGTCATTCTTGTTTCTTGATATGTTTCACAACTCATTTGTTATAATGGAAAATAATTTCAATTTTTGATATTGGAAGAAAATTACATCGAACTAGTTTGTATTTCTATCTAATCATACAATCATTAAACTGTATTTTTTTTGTTTGAAGTTACATGCATATTTAACCATAATGATTTTCGATTGTAATGCAGTTTAGATGAAATCTCGAACCGATGCCCAAAGTAATTTTCCTCATTTACAATTGATTAACCTGTTTCATCAAATAAACATTTTGAATTGTTGATAAATTTGTGTGTAACTATCTATAATGAAAATCATGTTTAATACGTTCTGAAATGAAAATCGCGTTTAATAACTTCCATTGAAGCTGAATGACTAAACAATAATATTTGTATTTATATTGTATGAACTGGCAATTATTACTGAGCAATCCTAGATATTAAAGAATACCTGAAATGTTTTATACAATCATTCTTACTTAAACTTTCGGCGCTCAAACATTTCTTTTCGTTTGAAGTACTATTGTGGCCGCATTTTTCAATTGACTGAAGCAATATTAATCCAAGTGTCAACGGCGTTGTATTGACTTTAGTTTAAATAATTTACTTCTGTTTGGCATTTAATATAGTAACTATAATGTTTGAACAGTCGTTTAAAGAAACATAATGGCGAGTGTTTGGGAAATTGGACAATGATTAAGTCAGGCATTTTCGATGTTATCTTTGGCTAACCCTGAAACGTCAGTCATTCACATGACGGGCGTGAGAGTCAAATAACTTGTGGTTCTTTGTTCAATCTGGAATTCCTTATCAAAGTCACTACCTGAAATTTGGAGTATGAAGTTTGGACACTTATGTGAGTAATGTTATATACAGAATATTTTTATTTTAGATATAACTACAATAATTATAAGATTTGGTGTAGAATAAGAAGGAAAATTTAATATAATTATGGTTTACTTGAAAAGGCGATTCGGTATTAAAATTCTTCTAAATGCAGATTATTTTGATTCATTAATCTGAAGTTTTGAAGAATGGAAAACATTATCTAACATAACCAACTGTACTTAAATAATACATACATAATAAACAAAAATTTTAAAATTCCCAAAGAATACTTAAGCTTGATGGTAATAATATTCGATAGATTCTATCTGCTCATTTGTACACTATTACACTTTGACGGGTGATAATATAAAACACATATGATTTATATGAGGAAGTTTATAAAACAAGCAGGATTTGCATGACTCAACGAAAATAAGAAAAATCTGTAAATCTTGAGAACGACAATTTATCACAAAGACACAGACTGTAAAGTATTGAAGGTGGAGAGTTATGAATGAGATAATTTGCACATTAAATGCGAGAAATTCTATACAGTGACATCATAATTTATCTAGCTTTAGATGACATTAGGATAATGGTGTCGAATAGAATAAATACTTTACGAAGAAAAAAGAAACTAAATCTGAATGCAGAATGTTTTGAAAATTAATGAGTGCACAGATGCATTATGATGATTATCACTCGTGTATTATTGCTACTGCGCTTTTGTATGCGTTTCAGATACCAGCAATCAATGTCGCAAACAAATAATCACATATAAACAGTGAATCAAGTTTCAAACGTTCTGGTCAGTAGGTGTAAGTAATTACTTGAAGTACTTAAATAACAATAACGTTATTACAAATACGTTAATTTTAAATATCCTTCTCACTGTAACTTAATAGATTTTATAACTCTCGTATACTCGTCATCTTATCTATCTACTACGAGATAAGGGTCACAATATAACATGGAGAAAGTTGGTGGTAACTATTTCATTTTAATAACAGCTGTTCAAACAGCTGTGGACAGATTCGACAATGTGAAACAACTACACATACTTAAAGAGAGAGGGAGAGAGAGAGAGCGAGCGAGCGAGCGAGCGAGAGAGAGAGAGATAGAGAGAGAGAGAGGGAGAGAGAGAGAGAGAGAAAGAGAGAGGCATATATTAAAAGTATCACTAACGTATTGCTCATATAAAAGAACTGATATCTCGTCATGTTTAAACAAATATCTTTACATTTATTTACATTTTCAAAATTTAAAACTTGTCATGTTACAAGACTTCTTACAGCCTATATTTCAAAAAGAGCTTCACTTTAATGCGTTATATATCAAAATTTTCCAAAACATTGCTTTTAAAATGCTATCATTTAAGATGTTACGCGTCAGTTTTGCCATATCATATAATTATTGCTGTACTTCCAAGGAAGTGATGTTTGTTTCCGATACTTTTACACAATCATACAGCTTGATGAGTCTTGAGCTCACTGTAGACCATCAAACATCTACATTTGGTTCTTCATAAACCTCAAATTCGATTTGTTTTCATTTATGAAAATAACGTTTTCTTTTGCTTCATTTTTTCTGGTTATTAAAGCCCTGTTTCACTTTTGGGTCTGGTTGCAAGCCGGGAAAAAAGCTGAACATCAGCACCTGTCCTTAATAGGCTATATTACATCATTACAATATTCATGTATTACGTGCACGATCTGGTTGTAATGCATTAGTACATAACTATTAGTGAAATGTATCCTGTTATGAAACCATATCCCTTAATCACGTTTAACTATACGGGGATGGGTAATCCAGCCGACCACCGCGCCCCCTAACATGTAATTTCCCTGATATATGACACCATGATCCTATTTGTTGAGATTATATTTCCATTAATTCTCCACCAGTGTACACTGTGTCACTACAAATAGCTTGACATCAAGACTACAATTACTTGCAACATTTCTATATCTGATATATTCAATTTCTCCAAAACTGATTTCTATCTGTTATTGTTATCTAAAGACAGATTTTTGGACCGATGTTCTCTGCTTTCAAATACATTATGTGATGCGATATTTCGAATATAAAAGAAATAATTTCTAAAACGATTAAGATATAATGGAAAGAACTTAAATAAACACAAATGTTCCAGTTGAGATAAAAAGTAAATTTAGTCCGAGTAGATAATATTTGATAAAATAATTATTGTTTCTTTTTAACCGACTTGAATAATTAATGTAGTAAAACCAGTCCAAATAGTTTCTTGCCGAGCTATTTTAATGAAGGATACCAAACGTTTCAATAACGAGGAATTATTATAACTGATAAAAGTGTCATTCTGGTAGGGGCAGGATTCTGATGTCACTTTTCCGCAATAATGATTGTTAAACTGAGACAAAACGAGTAGCCTAAATACTCTACGTGTATTTTACTTTATACAATTTCTTAGAAAGATCTTTTTTATACCAACTAACACAATGTACATAAATTTACATTTGTTTGTTCTTTCAGATGCCGGTGTGACGCTGGAAAATGCCCATGATTCTTCTTCCGGTATTGCTTCCGACATCACGAGTACACACAACCAATCCACCAAAATGTCCGTGTTCAAGGGAGACAATTCATCTCTATCGTCAGCTGACCACCGATTATCAGATTCCTCGTTTGACCGTCAGTTTTCAGACTCGTCTGTTTCTGTGGAAAGACCGTACATTAAGAAAAGACAGGGGGAGGGGAAATTTCCCTGGGCGTATACTCATGGTGCTAAAGTTGCTCAACAGAACAAATCTAATTTAGAACATTCGTACTTCTCAGATTCCAGCGTTCACTCGGAATATCGAAATCCTGTGATCCCAAACAGTGCTCCGCCATCTTATGAATACCATGTTCTCATGAAACAAAAACGAAACTTAGCCTACAATAAGCTGGATTTACAAGATACGGAAAAGTTAATGCTTACTTCCGGTAAAGGCAGATCAAAAGTGCGACCTTCACCTTTCGACTTGATGACCGATGACGTCATCGTGAATATTTTCTCAAACTTGCCAACGGACCAATTGTGTCGGTGTTCATGTGTATGTCAGCGATGGTACAGACTTGCCTGGGACCCACTGCTGTGGAAGAAAATTGTGATTCATAATGAAAACGTTCATATAGATAGGGCGCTAAAATACCTCACCAAGAGGTTAAGTTATAATACGCCCACAGTATGTGTAATAGTGGAAAGTATTAACTTGAATGGTTGCGAGCGGCTCACAGACAAAGGACTACATGCTATAGCAAAGAGCTGCCCGGAGCTACGGCGCCTCGAAATCCAGGGATGTGGCAATGTGACCAACACAGCACTGTTTGAAGTGGTGTCGTACTGTGTAAATCTCGAATACCTCGACACAACAGGTATATTCCTTTGTTTTTCTATAAAACTTGTTCTGCGATTTCATGAGAAACTCTTAGCAGCATTTAATGTATATTTCTTTATTCTATGAAACTTGTTCTGAAATTATCGGCCTCTATTTGCAAACACAAAAGCCATTAGTCCCCGTATATCAATTTGAACAGTTTTGTTAATTATTATTGCTTGTGTCTAGTGATCGGAGCCAGCCAATTATTTCGACACGATACAGTCCCTCTGTTTCCAGTGCTATATGCGGGAGGGGGTGTGGGCGTGGGTGGGTGCTGAAATATCAAGAATCTTTATGATCGCACTCGAGCAAACTGATTCTGCTGTTTTGCTGCATTTCCATTACTGTCCATGAACAGGCTCAATCAAATCGAGCCTGCAATATTTTCATATTTGTCGTGTTCGATGGCTTTCAAAGTTCCCTTTTCATCTAACTTCTTTGTGTGTTCTATGATTTCCAGAGATCAACGTTATCAAAGAGTCGCGTTGTGTGTCAGTACGATATTTTCTGTCAAGCATGTTGTCTTATGCTGAAGGCAATTCCTAGCTTTCTTGAATTGTTATTTTATAACGTAATTTAACGTGTCAATATTCACTCATTGTTATTTGATTAAACTAAAGTAACTTTAGATGTATTTACTTAAAGGCTTTGTTGTGAAATTCTGAAAAATGTCCGTAAACGTTGCCATTTTGAAGTATTGTACGGAGAGAAATACAATACGCCCTTAATATGCTGTGCTGATTTTGGAGTGTTTGGTTGTTCGTGTGATATATGGCGGATCTTGACAACGTCAAATAAACTGTCCTTTAATCTTGCCCTTATACTGTGACCATAACTGGCAATAATTAACTGGTTACATTTGATTTTCTTACACAGTCGTCTACAGTAATACAAGTTTAGAATGCTATGGTTGTTATTTGTTTTAATTTTGTTTGTAATATTAGATTCTTAAAATATTTTGACAAATGCATATCTTCCAAAAGGGAAGTCGCTAACAACTATTTTAAATGAATACTCTTTATTTCCAAATTTTCGGACACTTGTCCTTTATTAAGAAAAATACAGAAATTTCTATAACTTATGTTATGTTAATATCTTTCGTGTTGTTAATACATCCCGTAAACTTAAGTTACAGAACATTCTGTTTTCCTGTAAAGGACATGTGTCCGAAAATTTAGAATTCAAGAGTATAAATGTTACATAGTTGAAATTCTTTGTGTTGAACTGGATTCCGATGGCGGGATTCCAGTGAGTCAATAAAGACTATTGTTAAGTTTGGATACCGGAAGCTTTCGATGTACATGTAATAATATTTAAACAGGAACGAGCTACAATCAAACAAACGTATACTGATGAAGTATTGCATCGATTTAGTATCACATGACACGGCTCGTTCATGGAATTCTAAAAATAAAATGTTTGCCAATCAGCAGAAATATTATATGATTTGAGAAGAAAACTGCTGAAGGATAGCCTGCAGCCTGTTATATGTAACATCTTGTAAGGTCTAGCCTATTCGAGGTTTATTACAATTATGTTTTGACTCAGACATAAAGTCCATAAGTGACACCAGGATACATACTTTGAAACGCCCCCCGCATCCCCTTTTATGTTTTTTACCAGCAGCCATCGAATACAGTCATACGGATGTAATGGGTAGTACAAAAGTGAACATCAAAGGAAATACCTCTTGATCACACTTAAGAAGGCCTTTAAATTAAAGGCAGAATTTGGGCATCAATTTGAAACTCACTTCTGTTATTATTAAGTCAATTTTTTTATTTTACAACATTGACAGTTCAACTTGTACTTCGTATCTGTTCTATATAAAATTATCAAATCACATCAGTTCTAAACATTAACCTTAGGTACCCATGTTTGATGAAGATAATCGCTACTTGAAGTGTCTGCAATATCCTGACGTCGGTAGGGTGTGGTGGGCTAAAACTGAAGTGACTTCTTCAAGTGGTTAGAACCCGTTGTAAAAACAAATATTTCACGAATGCCCGGTATCTCAAAAACAAGATAAATATCACAATATTGTTACTTAAGAGGTACATTCTATAGATGTACTCTTAGGGACCATATAATCAATGACAATTCATTATATGAACACTTGCCACATGTTCTGTTCTCTTCTGTCGTTTTTCATAATAAGTTTCTTCAGCATTTAACAAACCTCCCAAATGTCGCCATGATTTCTTGATTATGTCCATTCTATTAAGTACCAATATACCCACGGTCAGAGGAAACAAAATGAACATGTAGGTATTTGTGATTCTCGGTGTTTAGTGCTGGGCGGAAGCCTAATCCTGGTATGTGATGTGTTCTGCGTTTAATTAAAATGTATTAATTATCTTGTTCATCTAGTATTAAGAAGCCAACGAACTTTCCTATTTGGTTTTGTAAAGACTGTTAAAGGAACTGCATGCATTTGACTTCATGACACATCAGCAAAGGGCAAAGATGGAAAATGAGCCACCATTTACAAGGGTTTATTGACTGAAAAATGCATTACTAAAAGAGTCTTTGTACTTTTTTCTTTTAAGTGACCGTGAACGTTAGAACTTTTAATTTTACTATACCCCACCACACCACACCACCACCACCTTATAGCCTCTTTCGTTCTTCCTTATCTGCCACTTTCCTCGTTTTAAGTCGAGCGGAAATTAAACAGCTATTTCCTTTGTCGTGGTTTAAACATTTGATATTTAGCGAGTTACGTGCAGATTAGAAAAAGATCTTTCTATTGCGTATTATTTACATAAACCCCTTACTCTTTTCATACACACCGAATTCAGATTATAACAATTATATCATGCATTGTGCAGATTTGGGATTAGTAAACGCATTGATATCTAATTTGAATAAATTCCGTTCTCTTTTTACTTTCGCTTCGTTACTTTTGCATTGAAGTTTAAAGCTGGTTTATTAAGTTTTAAGTAAGGCAAACTTGAAGAAAGAATCAGCTTCTATCTTATATATGCTATGTCATGCTTAAGACTAACACTATTATATAAATAGTTCTGTATGTGCAATAGTCGTGTACATCCGATAATACATCCTCACTAACCGCAAACACCTGCATCAGTATGGTTAATTAATGCTCTCGTGTTATATTTGTCTTCAGGTTGCCCTTGTGTCACGTGTATCCGACTGACAGACAAGTTACTCGTGCAGGCGACAGCTCCGCACCTGCGTCAGATCTACCTCCGTTACCTCGACATGACAGACTGTACGGCCCTGGACGACCCGGGGCTCTCTACCATATCCACATACTGCTCACAACTCCAGTACCTCTTCTTACGGCGGTGTCTCCGGATAGGAGACCAGGGGGTTCAAGCCGTCTGCAACAACTGCCAGAACCTCCGCGAACTCAGTGTCAGTGACTGTAAAAAACTGACAGACTATGGTGCCAGTGAAATCTCAAAACTGTCCGAGAATCTGCGATATCTCAGTGTTGCGAAATGTGATAAGGTTTCAGATGTTGCAGTGATTCAGATAGCAAAAGGCTGTCGGAAGTTGAGATACCTCAACGTTCGTGGTTGTGAAGCCGTGTCAGACGATTCATTAGATACTATAGCTCGAAACCTGACTCGATTAAAGTCTCTGGATATCGGTAAATGTGACATCACAGACGAGGGACTGGTAGCTCTCGCATATTGTAGTCAACTGAGAAAGCTCAGTGTAAAATCCTGTGATGCCGTCACGGACCTTGGCATTATAACCATTGCACAGCATTGTCACAAACTTCAGCAGCTAAACATCCAGGAGTGTCACGTGACTTTGGAAGCTTACAGAACAGTGAAGAAACATTGCAAGCGGTGTTTGATAGAACACACAAATCCAGGATTTTGTTAGCACATTGTTAAATTTAGAAACCCGCCCGAATACAGTTGTCAGAACGGCTCACTTGTGATAGCATATAAATTATTAAATTTTGATACTTTAAGGCAGCATTTTATTACAAAGAATCACCGGTTACGGCACAGACATGACAAATTGTCCATATTTTTATCTTTGTTTTCTTCTCTGTAAAAAAGAAGTGATAGCCTATATTCAACTACTATCGATAAAACAGCACCACCAGCCTTTCCGACTACAGTGGTCCTCCGAACCTCCCGGGTCATCATATTTTTTATGCTTTCCAGTGATATAAAATAAGAATTTTCACTGTGTTTAAAGTGTATTGTCATTTTTTTACCGAACTACTTTAAAAATAATTACCTCTGTTTAATTTTATCAGATTTGTTTGACAAAAAAAAAATAAGTTACAAGTTTTCTAAATCTTGAAAGTCTCAACTTGTCTAAAACTAGTAACAAACAGCAGGCCTTTGCAAAATAATACAAAATTACTTAAACTTTTAAAGAAATCATGTACATGTACAATCTGCGCACTGTTGTTTACTTCAAGTGTGCCGGTCAATAATTAATAATTTGCCATACTCTGAAACTCTGATGACCCCTCAGTCATATCAGTGCTTCAATTATGGTTTTGTGTCCATTATTTTACTTAACGTACTTTATTACACAACTAGTTAGCGTGTATTATAATTCACCGGTAATAAGAAACAAAATCAAATACAATTTTATTATGATTTATAAATATAAAAAATGCGTTAAGAAGATTGTGTAAAGAGCCTTAAAGTTTTCTTTTAATATTAATGTTAGATTTTTAGACGAAATATATGTTTTTATTCAGTGACCGGTATACGAAAACTAGTACTAGTATAGGCCCAGTATTTGTATCGGTCGTTAATGTTTCATGTTTTGTAACAACCCTCTTTCTTTATTGGTTATGTATTTCAAAAGAATCTCATCACTGAACAGTATCTTAATTAAAGTGCTTTTCTAAGACGTTTAACCTTTAAATCGCGAAATGCAAATTATATTTTGTTGTATGATACATATGTTGTTGATTATTAAAGAATTCCAGTAAACCAATAAACAAGCAAAGACTTTCCTTTTGCTGTTTACACCAATGTTTTGATACAGAGGCGACTTTTGCACCAGTATGTTTGAATTCTCGAGCATCGTTTGGTTCGATACTTAGAATCCGTTGGCGGGTCTAGAAGCTGTTGGTACGGTAGGAATGACAGTCACAGTAATGCAATATTTGCCCTATATGAATGTGTAATAAAAAGCCGAAAACTTCCATATCTTCAAACCTCGAGACAACAACCCCTGTATTGCAATGAGACGAACAAACGTACTGGTTGTGTGCGCCAGATGGTTGGCGAGCTCGAGCATCGTTCGGGTCGATACTTAGCAATAAAGGGGAGATAACAACGATATGTTTCAGATGTTACGCCAATGAACACCATGTTATTGTATCTCTGAAATGCCCTATGCAGAATTATCTTTGCGACGAAAGTTGTTTCTTCTGAGAAAACACGAAGCCACTTTTGCGGAACCTTCTGGCACTGAACGAATCCAAATTACTGTATGTCGTATTCATATAATGAATTTATGTTTGTTATGAATTAATTTTTCAAGAAAATGTTTGAATCCTCGCTGTTATGTGGGCGAGGTCCTACTCGAGCAAATACATCTAAATCTCCGGCCAAGGACGTGCCTAGAACAAAGTGATACTGTCAGAACGCCATTTATAAATATGTAAAAAAACCCAGAAAACTTCCCTTTCTTTAAACCACATAACAACAGCTCCTGTATTGCAATGATAGGAACAAACAAAGTTGTCTTGTGCGCCGAATGGTTGGCGGGCTCGAGCATCGTTTGCTTTGATCCTTTACAATAAAGGTAAGATAACAACACTAAGTTTTCAGGAGTTACCGTATGCGAATGAACACCGAGTTGATTTGTATCGCTGACAAATTCTATTTTGAAATCTCCTTGCGGAAAACGTTGTTTCGTCTGTGAAAACACGCAGCCAGTTTGGCAAAGTTAGAGCTGATGGGCCTGATTTCCGGTTGCTAGAATCTACTGATGTCGTAAGAACGCCTTCCCTTTAATCCGAATATATATATAATATTATTTAATGTTTTTATGTATTTAATTTTAAAGACAATTCGAATTTTTGCTCTGTTATGTTTACAATTCGCGCTGGTATATGACCACACAAACTTTTGTATGCTGTATTTTTCTGTGTTGTACATCAGTATGCCCACACATCCGCATTCAGGCTGTATTGGGGGATTTTTTTCTTGTGTTAGAACGACAAATATTCTTACTTAATTTAGTGCGTATAAACGTTTAAAAAGGGTATGGAAAGTAAGTAAAATGTATCTCCTCATTAAAAGAGAACGAAAATAACAGCTGAATTTAGACAAAAAAAACGAACAATACATCTAGAATAATTTAAGCCATTTTGATATTTTTAACTTGAACACAGAGTAAATCTGCGTTGTGTAAACAAAGGGAGATAATACAGCATTCAAATGTGAGCAGTCTGGTGCATGGTTAACGTTCCTCTGATTGGTTGGTCTTTACGCTATAATTCTACACATCGTTCTTTGGAGAACAGCATGTGAGTTTTTTCCACGTCTTATTTCTTGTTTCTGTACACCAAGTGCATTTTGGAGAGTTTTCACCAAAACATCCAGAAGCTCTTGAGATCCGGACTTTTTATTGTATCTTTTCTGGAATATCACGTATAAATGCAAAAATATTCACCAATAAAAATATTGTGACATGTTTTTAAATTCAATCCAAAAGTTAAGAAGCGGTTATTTACTTTCGTTTCTACAGCCTGCGCGCGTTGAGCTCTCCGTTTTTTACTTTGCTTTGCTGGACGAGAAGAATGACTGATGGCAAACTAAAAAAAGTTTTTTATGTATTCTTTTGGGTGGGGGCGTGCTACCCTATTCCAGTCGGTTAGGTAACAAAGTTGAAATTGAAAATAAATACTGAGAATTAGCAGTTTTGGATTTTGACCTTTGAAGTGCGTTATCGATTTGGACACAACATTTTGGCAATTTTGATTGAAGTGCATTCAGTAGTAGCAAAGTTATGCCTGCAATATTTGTTGTGTTCGGCGGCTTTCAAAGTTTCTTTTTCATTTTTATCGATCTACCCGAACATGTTTTTTGCTTTGCAGGGCGGGAAGAATGACTGAGAAATTTCCAAAGACTTAAACATCAGTTTTAATTTTGCGAGTTCAATAATCCTGGTGTTGCGCCTCTCTCAATACCAAATGTTTTTACAATGAAAAACGATTTAACTAATAAGAATTTATTCATAATTTTTAGCCTTACACAGAAACATACATGTACTTATTGATAAATGAAATTCTTTCTTTCGTGTTTTTGTTTTCTTCTTGTGCTACATAAAAATATATATCTGATATTATACTAGATGGGTGTTCAGTTGAACATTTGTGTCGACCTCTGGTACTTGGTCAGAATAAAAAATCCAAGTACAAAAAGGGCATAACTTCATCAAATGAGACTTTGACCTTAAGAATTTGGGATCATCATGATTGTGTTGACATAAGGAATTTTTGAAAGTTTGATGAAGAAACATTAAGGTATCGCAAACATTGCAAATGGCGAAAACAGGCTAAAATTTCAAACAAATGAATTTTGGGGGAAATACTTATTGCCACCTAGATTTTAGTAAAGAAATGTATTTAGCTATGGATGTAGTAAATGTTTGCAAGCTCAGTTTAGTCTAATTCGTGTTCTAATAACCAAGCACATACTAAAACAAAAGAAAACGCGTTTGCATGAGAACTCTGAAATTCATGAACAATATACCAAAGCAACTCATACCTGAAATAAGTATATGCTGGTCTACAATGTTTAGTGCCAATTCGTCAAAATAATGTTAGGGTTTTCAAGAAATTCAAGGAAATCTTACTTCCTGGTTCAAAGTGAAAGTGCAATGTTTGCGACCTCTTAAGTAATTACAAAGTTTTAGCTAACGCTAAATGAATTTGTAGATCAATTGGTAAACACAAAGACTTCAATTGTTACAGAAGACATTACGTAGATTTTGATGCCTGTTTCGCAATTTTCTTTCGGCTATAAAACACAAAAGTTTACTAAATAAACTCCCTAAATAACTGTTTAATCTGAAACTTTCAATTTGTTCATGATTATATGAAAATTGGTACTATCGATGTTGTCTAGAAAAAAAATCAGAACTTCTGTTTTAGATACATTAAAGCGTAAGCTTCTATTATAGCAATAATTGGCTTAAATGTTCAAAGCATGTAAAATTTACTGAGCCAGCAAAATGATATGTTGCTCCTATCTGATAATATTTTATGACTGTCAATTCATCCTTAAATTAGTATTCGGAAATTTCCTATTTGTTTTGTAAACTTGATTTTAAATAAAACAAGGAATCACGTGTTTCGGGTCTAAGATATCTAAGCTGACAGTTTGTTAACTTTTTACCAAAATACAAAGTTCAATCGACATGAAAAAACATGTAGCTTCCAGTTTGGTAGTTTTTTTAACAATTAATTATCCATTTTTGAATGTTGGTACACGGCGAGATGCAATGGAAATATCCTATCCCCACACAAGATGTCTTCTCTTTAGAATAAGTCACTTTGCTAACACAACGCATGCGCTTAACGTCAGAAGTAAAAATGAAACGTCTTCAACAGTTCAGTTTTTGCAGGTGCAGTAAGTTAACGTAGAGGTTAAACTTCACGACCAAACACTTATGATTTCATAGATGAAGTATGGAACACGTCCTCGGCAGCCAGCTCGTGAGGTACCACGGCTCCAACACGGACCACCGGCACTTCCTCTACAGGTACTTCCGCTGTGGAGACCCACTTCAAGGTTTGAACGGGTTCCGGGTAATAACTAGACCTACAAAACAAGTCAACACTTAGGATTTACATTAACTTTACTGTTTACCTAAAACATAAATGTTTTTCAAATGTCTGCATGCCAAGAATCATCAACCAATATAAATGATCATTGGTATTAATACATTCACTTATTAATTTAAGCACTTGTCGTTTTTATCGAAACAGCTGTTTGATTGAACGAAAGCAGTTTGTATTATCAAAAATTCAAAAGTAATCAGCAAACTATTAATGTAAATATTTAGAAGGACTGACATTGTGCTTAGTTTCCCGGAAAAGCAAAACCCCGAAGTCCACACTGCGTTAATGAAGTCATTAATATATCTTACATTTTACCGTACGAGCTCTCCGTGAACCGTGGTAGAATGACAGGAAAGGCGTAAATGTTCTCTCTATTCCTGGAATATCATAAATATTCGTTAGATGGTGTAGGCTACATGTACAAACTGACAAGAGGCTTGAATCTTATTAATTTTTCTTACATTAACTTTACAGGTGTTTTATTAACTGGAACCAAGTTTGCTAATATCACTTTGGCGCAATAGGCCCAGGAAACACTACTTGTTTACGTCAGTTTGCATACATACGAGCAGGCAGTAAATATGAAACGGAAATGCCCTACATATATAAACTTGAAACTTACAAAATATAATGATGATTAAGTCCGCCATTCGTACAAAGTATTTGTAACACCATGTTGTTAAATATTTAACGAGATTTAGTAACCCGCCAAGAAAGTTGTTGTTCTATTCCCGGACATCAGACAAAGGAGACAACACATTTAGATTTTTAACACAATTAAACAGATCGATCTATGATTTGGTGTTATGTTACGCATTCATTTCGGCGAATAGATAGTACTGGAATTAAACTATCCACAGAAAAGCTCGACCATATTCACGCCCCTATTTTTTTACAAATTGTCCATAAAACACACATATAATTATGTAATAAATATATATTAAAAGAAACGCATAGATAGACAAATGACGTACAGGCTTAAACGCAACATGAACGACCAATAATTTTCATCTACATTTTTTCAAGCTTCTCATCACAGCGTACCTTTCTAAAAAAAGAGAGAAAATATTCACGTATAATAATTTTGTTCACCCCCACCCCCGACACACACACAAGAACATGACGATGTCTAGTAAAATGAAAGCTCAGCAAATAACCTTACTGGTTGTACGTCTTCTCAATGTGTCTGTATGGTGGCTTCCTGCAGCAACAGTGGTTCCGACAGCCGCATACGCACAACAACAGTAGCAGGGCGGAGCCAATCACAGCGAAGATCACAGCATAAAATGTACCTGTAGGGCCGCAGTCTGTCCCCTCACATCTAGAATGTCCACATATAAAGGGCTTGTAAGCATGTTTTGAATACAAGGACTATATTTATTTCATTATTTCTGTATATTCTTACAGCAGTTTATCAAACGTCGTCAAAGACGATCGCGGTAGTTTTTGTTTTCAAAAAGGTTTATATTTTACGTGTTCACCATTTGCATGACATTATCGAAACTGTTAAACTTAGTCGTTAAACAGAGTTGATTTACAAGTATTATTGAAGTCTCTTCTTTGCCAATAGACATTTCCTCCATATATACGCATTTTTACGCATGTGCGACCAGTATCGATCCAGATCAGCCGGCACATCCGGTCGCGTTTTAGTCAGAAATAACCTAATAAATGAAATAGCAAACAGTGCAGATCCTGATCAGACGGCACGGATGTGCCGGCTGATCTGGATCTACACTTTTTGCCCACGCAATAAAGGTGTGTCTATGGCGGAAAGGGATAGATTACGCAATTTACAAAACATCTTTAAAAGAACGTAAAATATGCAAACAGTGCTCATGTTAAAACTCTAATATGTGTTATCGGAAGCTTCCACAATCTTTAACTGTAGATACAGAATTAATCTCACAAACATTTTGACATTTTTGACACTATCAGACCAATCAGCAACGGACCATCGAATCAACAAGCCAAAGTAACAACATTGCATACACGCACGAAAAATACGCTAAAATCGTCAAGGCTATCTACAAAACCGTGAACTCTTTTTTTTTAATCTAGAATAATAATAGATTGGTTATGAAGCGAAGAAATTCTTTGTTGAAATTTGTTACAAAATTATAAAATTATCGACTGACTAAATTTGCATTCCTTAGCTTTTTTTGCAAATATTTCAAACGAATGCTAAGCAAAACTGATGCCACAGTTATTACAGCTAAAAAGTAAATGAACAAATATATTTTTGTTAATATTAAAAAAAAATATCAGCCATTCTGGTAAAATTTCAACTGAAAACACTTACTTGCAAACTTGTTTTCCATCAACAAGGTCACAAAGACCTGCCTCTACACAAGAGCCAGTATGCTGGTACCAGAAACATCGTGATGTGATCGGCGCTTGAAACCACAGAAGTCATATAACTATTGTCAGTTTGTGAACATGAGTACGATGAGTAGAGAATATAACATCTGTGTAATAGCATGAAAAGGGAACTTTGAAAGCCACCGAACACGACAAATATGAAAATATTGCTAGCTCCTTTTGATTGAGTCTGTTCATGGGCAGTAATTGAAATGCTTATTACTGCCCACACCGCCTAGCCCCGGGTTGAGCGCAACTCAATATTTATACCAATAAACAGTATAATTTTTTGTAAGTACAATTGAACATATTCTATACCAAGATGTGAACGTCGAATTCCATTGTGATTGCTGGGTACTCATCTCATTAACACAAATTTTAATACACTACAGTCTTTGCCAACCTTTTTTTTATTTTACTAAATTTACAATTATATTGTTTAATTCAATCATTTACAAATAAATACAACAACAGCAAAGACTGTATTATATGCTAACTTCATTGATGATACGACCATTTATTTATTTTTGTAGGAGCGCAAATAATAGATATAATTAGTTGAGGATTTCATACCTGATTCATTAGGACTGACAAGGAATTCAACATCCTTGGTGATTGTCAATGTCTTCCCTTGCACCTGTAAGGTGTTGTTTCTGTCTTGTAGATATCTGCGGAGCTCAACACCAATGTCTGTGATAACAGCACCACTTGACGCCGCAGAAGTGTTTAATACAACATCTACAATGTAACTTCCATTGTTCTGTAGAGCGACACTGAAAATTACGTTGTATTACAACTTTAGCATAAACCAAACTATAATCACTCGTTACAACAACTTATTTTGAAGTACAAAACTTGCGCATGTTAATACAATAAGTAAAAGGAATTATTTAAAGTAAACAAAAAAATAGGTGATTTAAATATATACCTAACAACTCTATAATTTACTGGAAAAAATAAAATAAAACAGCAACTTTAATCAGTGCTGATATCAGTGTTGTCTTTTGAAGGTCTTTGAGCACGATACCTATGCATGTTCGTAGTACATCAATATATTTTTGTTTTGATATTTCGGTCAGTTGTAAGATGAGTAGTTTCAATATACCATACATTATAGATTATAGATTTGGATATTGCTCAATCAGCTCTAGGACATATTCCGCCGGTGTACCTTAATGACAATCACTGTATCAGGGTATTCACGCAACACTTAGGCTAGCTCAATCAGACGTGTGCTGGACATTATGTGGATGGGCACTGTCGCCTTAAGGGTTCGACTCCCAGTGTAGATATATATAATCCTTCATTTGTTGGCTGTGTGGGGAGGCTGTGTCTTCTGGATATGGTCATTCCTGATGTGCATATTTCACTTTTTCCAATGTAAAGCTTTAAAATTAGAAAATGTTAAACACAGATTGGAGACTCTCGGTAGGTGATAAAGCAATATTATCATATTTGTACTAGAAAATATGTGCTGGATGAAACGTATCTGGTTATATATTTAAAGAGGAATTGTTCTAAATCAGTTTTTGATTCTGACTTATAACTGTAGAAATGTATGCTCTAATTAAAACGTCAATCATTTTTTCACATGTAGAGACCATTACCAGTACACCTCTTTCACGCACACACGCACGCACAAATTCATTTTTAGTTTGATTTAACAATATTATGAAGGCAAAAGCAAGCTAACATGATGTTTGTAACAGGAACACCAGCGAGCTCTGCATCTCCATTCATCAATTCATCATGGATGGCCTGCAAATAATACCACGGTGTTTATCAATATTAAAAAAAGACTCATTTTTTAAATAAAAGTAACGGAATTTCATAAAAAAATTCATAGCGTCCGTATGATGTAAGCTTATAATTTCGAAAAAAAACTAAAAATTAAATTAATTTAAAAGTTAAGAGAAATCGATCAACAACAATAGTAATAATAGTTGATGCACGTACAACGTTTACACAAAGTGTTATAGACTCTCACATTCGCTCTTCGTTGTCGAGAAAATGGGTTGGTTGGAGTTATTTCACTAAGCCAAGATGTACTTGTTTGTCCATAAGAGAGCACGTTGGGTAAATGTGAGGTTGGTGCACCTTACCTTACAACCTGGTTTAAAGTTAAAACCCCAGTGCGAAATTGTTTTGCCAATGACCGTTTAAAGGCGGTAACCCCAAAAGGTTCTCTTTCGTTAATTGTTTGTGGTGTCTTATTTAAATTATACTCTTAATATTCGATATTCATGTCGCAGGGTTATTTACCCCGATACATTTATCTATTTGTTATTATTTATTTTTGTTGTATTCGTCTATATTTGTATCGCCCAATCATCTCATCTTCATCTTACAGCATGTGCACTAGTCCATTAACCTGTCTATACTAATAGTGGTCGCGGGCCTTTAATTCAATTTACCCGTTTAACTCCTTGAGCATGCGCACTTTTTGAATAGATTTGAATGAGCGAGAGCTACCAAATCGTTGTCTCCTTTATCTTAATTTCCATGCGCTGTTGACCATATATTTACAGGTCCCTGAGAGTACCCACGCGTCCCCTAGAGGTAGGGTGATATTCACATTTACACTCTACTTTTGGGCTGCGTGGGGAAGCTGTATTTTCTGGGTGCGGCCATTATACTTTTTTCACAGAAGAATGATAGAAAACCCTACATTCTCTAGATATGGACATTGGTCTGACACCCTACTTAGCATGGTTGAACTACGGTCGGTATTTTGGAACACCTCATTAAGATCTAACAAGAGAAATTTGCTATAGTTGTTGGACTAATCTGTGTTCGTGCTTGGGCCATAGTCACTATAGTTGTTGATTAAACTCACTCTATTCATGTATCTTTGGAAACTCTTATAGATTGTTTACGCCTTTACAAATATTGTTTACATCACACAATCATAGTGTAAGAACACATGTACCTTCTTTATATCGTCTTCTGAAAGGCTTTCTTGACTCAGAACAGTCAGCCTGATGCGGGGATATCCCTCCGGCTTTGGTGATACAGATGCTGGAAGAGTAGACAATGCAGTAGATGATAATTACATATTCATAAGCTGGAAAACTAACACCACGAAACAACAGTCTCTCAACACAGTCGAGATTGTTGCAAATGAAAGGGAAATTAGAACATCTACCTGCTGGGTCACAGAGGACTAAATTTTCCGAGATTTCTGCATTTCGTTCATATAACTTAAAAAAAGGTGAAATATGCATATCAGGAATCGCCACATTCAGAAAAAAAACAGCCTCCCCGCACAGTCAAGAAGAAGAGAGAGGGAGAGAGCATGGTTAATAAAATGATCAGTTTCAAAAAGACACCGCGAACAATTAACAAAAATGAGAACCCGAAATGTTTCACAATTCGTGAAAACGAAAATTTGTGAAGTACATACTCATGACGATAGTGCCCGTGAACCATTTCTATGAAATATAAAACATTCCGTAGATTAAACAAGTGGAATGGGGATATCTTGAATAGCCAAAGAAACCACAACCTCTCAACGCACACAAAATCGAAAAGGATATTTCCACTAGGTATTGGCTGGATTGAACCATGTTCTATGGTACAGCAATCTTACATTTTGCTCGTACGGTTCTCGTTTAACTAAACGCATAAAATTAGGTTTTACGATTTCATCCTGTCACTCGATAATATTGCTCGATAACCAACCCGTCACTTGATAATATTTCTAGTTAACCAACCTGTCACTCGATAATATTGCATCCGAAAACACAAAAACGTGATGGCAGTGTCAGTACTCTGAAAGACCAAGATCAGAGGATTGGAATGTTACTCACCAGAAAGACACACGGGAAGGACAGTTGGGCTATAACTGCCCGAATCGGTGCAAGTGTAACTGTTGCTTCCTACCAATGTGAAGCCAGTACTGCAGGTGACGGACAGTGATTGAGCACTGTATGGACGGGATGGTCCGTACACGACACCGTTCTCCAGAGATAAAGTGGCACATTCTACAAATTGATGTCATACAAGATACAGTCCATTATAAAATGATTATCAATAATAATATTATAATTGTAAAATTTGCACTTATTCGGCAAAACAAAATGAAAAGTTTTTTCTTTAAAACTGCAACAAGTATTTAACGCGTACCAAGACTTGAAAGAATAATTGTGTAACCTAAACACTTAAAATTACAGAAATAATGTCGTATCGTATCATTGCTTGAATCTAAAGCGAACGTGGAAAACGATCGCATATAGGCTGTCAATGTTTGATGATTACACGCTAAATTTGTAGTCTTCAAATTTACTAAATTCATATGCTCTACAGGTATAACATAGGCTATCTGTATTTGTATGTAGATTTAATCAAACAAAAACGTGTCTATCGAGTGAATTTTAATCACCTCTGTAACATCTCGGCGGTTCGCCATCCCAACTCCCGTCTCGACACGTGATTGAAGATAGCCCAACAAGACGAAACCCGGTCGCACATGTAAATGACATGGTTAGTCCATCTGAGGAATAGGCCACCACTACTCCGTTAGGAACGTCGACACTTCTGCATGTTGTCACTGACATACAAAAATTGAGTTAAATTATATGTATTTTTGTTAGAACTTTTTATGGCTGTTGGTTGAATTGGTTAATTTCATATAATTTCACAAAAAAATATCTCGGGAACGACTCTTTTCCGTGGCCCAAATTTTACACTTATACAATACTATTAGTCCTGGAAGAGAGTTACACCACTAATTGTTAATCAGGTGAGCATTCAGGGCAATGAATTAAATAGTGTATGTATCATATTACTCATATTATTTAAATGAAACTAATGTGAGTGGGTAATGAAAAATAGAAAAATTTAAACTGTAGGTTGTGTCGACCTGTCGACTATTGACTCACCTTTTCTCTTTAGAAACCTATACAGATCTGACTCAACCGTCAAGTATAGCCACAATATAGTATACCAGTCGAATACAACCACTGCATTTAGGTCTTTAAAAAGCCAGATAAATGTATCTCAGAAGTCGCTAATGACCATATTACATTTTGCATAAAAATTACTATCACCACTTGACTATGGCCTTCGTAACAACCTCTCAAAAAGCAATATAGGTCTAGATCACCAGTTGGCTATGGCCATGCTAGATTCACTACTCAAAGGAAATATAGATGTACATCATCGGTCGATTGTGACCATAGAACGATCCTTTATGTAGCAGTATACATCTAGTTCACCACAATCTGGCCGATGGGACATGAAAAAGGCAAACATAGGAAAGTAAGGCCTGTACGGTTGTAAGGCAACATACCTGGTACACATTTTCTGGCGTTGTTCACGATATAATTGTCTTTACACTGACAGACATACTGGCCGTAGGTATTTGTTTTGCACACACTGTTTTCATCAAAACATTCTGTTGACTGACTACACTGCGAACCAACAACTGGAAAGAAAATCATATCTTTATTCTCATTATTTGTATGGCTGCATTTTTTTCCTTTAAATACACATAAGATACGTTTTTATTGTCATGATATGTGTGTCTGCACATTCTCAGCCTGATACACTAAACATAGGTTTTTTTTGTCGTCATGATTTGTTAGGCTGCACTTTCTCCGCATGATACACGTTGTTTATTGTCATGATTTGTCTGGCTGCACGCTTTCCACATGATACACCTATGATACGTCCTTTATTGTCAAGCTTTGTCAGGCTGCACGCTTTCCGCATGATACGCCTATGATACGTCCTTTATTGTCATGATTTGTCAGGCTGAACGCTTTCCGCATGATACAGCTATGATACGTCCTTTATTGTCAAGATTTGTCAGGCTGCACGCTTTCCGCATGATACACCTTTGATACGTCCTTTATTGTCAAGATTTGTCAGGCTGCACGGTTTCCGCATGATACACCTATGATACGTCCTTTATTGTCAAGATTTGTCAGGCTGCACGCTTTCCGCATGATACACCTTTGATACGTCCTTTATTGTCAAGATTTGTCAGGCTGCACGGTTTCCGCATGATACACCTTTGATACGTCCTTTATTGTCAAGATTTGTCAGGCTGCACGGTTTCCGCATGATACACCTATGATACGTCCTTTATTGTCAAGATTTGTCAGGCTGCACGCTTTCCGCATGATATGCCTATGATACGTCCTTTATTGTCATGATTTGTCAGGCTGAACGCTTTCCGCATGATACACCTTTGATACGTCCTTTATTGTCATGATTTGTCAGGCTACACGCTTTCCGCATGATACACCTTTGATACGTCCTTAATTGTCATGATTTGTCAGGCTGAACGCTTTCCGCATGATACGCCTAGGATACGTCCTTATTGTCATGATTTGTCAGGCTGAACGCTTTCCGCATGATACGCCTAGGATACGTCCTTTATTGTCATGATTTGTCAGGCTGCACGGTTTCCGCATGATACGCCTATGATACGTCCTTTATTGTCATGATTTGTCAGGCTGCACGTTTTCCGCATGATACGCCTAGGATACGTCCTTTATTGTCATGATTTGTCAGGCTGCACGCTTTCCGCATGATACACCTAGGATACGTCCTCTTTATTGTCATGATTTGTCAGGCTGCACGCTTTCCGCATGATACACCTAGGACACGTCCTTTATTGTCAAGATTTGTCAGGCTGCACGCTTTCCGCATGATACAACTAGGATACGTCCTTTATTGTCATGATCTGTGTGCGTTTTCTTCGCATGCTACCTGACACCCAATGATAAAAAGCCGATCAAACGAATAATCTAAATCCGATATCCTTTTAGAAACAGTGCTGGTAATGGAATATCGTCATTTTCCGAAGAAATAGTTTCCAAAAGGTTTGAACAATATTTTCTTTAGCAATTAACGTTTTATGAATGGACTTACATGGACATATAAAATGTAACAAAGTACAAATATTACCTTCATTAGGAAGTATATAACATTAAATATCTAATGAAAAAAGCAAGTAGTTTTTATTTGTTTGTTACCAGGTTTACACGATGGCGTGGTAGACCAGAAGCCCGTATCTCCACATGTTACTGATGAACGTCCCTGCATAACGTAACCATCCAAACATTTGTAGATAACTTCATGCCCTTGTGTAGTTGAGTTGTACGACTTACTGGCTAAATAAACTATATCTTCTGGGATTCCACAGTCTGTAACATATCATTCATTTTCCTGGTCATTGTATTTTAAGTAAACATAAAATCGCTAGATAACGTGCATTTTAAATCGTTAGATAACGTAGACTTAAAACACTAGATAACCTTAACTTAAAAAAGATTAGATAGCATACACGTAAAACACTAGATAACGTACACTTAAGACATTAGATAACGTACACTTAAAACACTAGATAGCGTACACTTAAGACACTAGATAACGTACAATTAAGACACTAGATAACGTACACCTAAAACACTAGATAATGTACACTAAAGACACTAGATAACGTAGGCTTAAGACACTAGATAACGTAAACGTAAGTCACTAGATAACGTACACCTAAAACATTAGATAACGTACACTTAAGGCACTAGATAACGTACACTTAAGAAACTAGATAACGTAGACTTAAAACACTAGATAACGTAGACTTAAGAAACTAGATAACGTACACTTAAGACACTAGAATAACGTACATTTAAAACACTAGAAATCGTACATTTAAGACACTAGATAACGTACATTTAAAACACTAGAAATCGTACACTTAAAACACTAGATTACGTACGCGTATAACACTAGATAATGACAGGGCAAGTCAATTTGTTTCTATCAAAAAATCGACAGCGCGTAATCTTTAATGCTTGGTTATTATAAATTATATAATAATATATTTATATTCCTTAGGCTACTTGAATTTTTAAATGAATTTTCACTGCAAATTCCTAGCTACGGATTCGAAAATAGCTTTGCCTACATATAATACGCTGGTGTAGACACTAGACATGCAAAATTTATTTAGCAAAAAGCGGTAATTTACTTTTTCTCGCGACAACATTGAATGTAATAAAACTTTTCATTTTCCGACTGGTTGATATAATGATTATTAAAATTTAGCGGAGAGGTCTGAAAGTAAGAATATTCTAAAATTTTAGAGAAGTAGTTTTATGAGAATGTACTTTATAACTAACAGAGACAAAAATAGAGAGGTATGCTATTGGATTTTCCTCATATCATCGGGGGGAAGATTATAGTTCTACATGTTTCAGTCTCCAAGACAGATAGTTTTAACAGCGACTGTTGCTCTTACCAATGTTACACTTCCCCGCGTTCACCGTGTAACCGGTTTTACAGAGACAGATAGATCGACTTTCTCCGTTATTTGTACACTCACTGTTAACATCGTAACATGGTACTGAAAAGCTGCAGGATTCGTAAATTCCTGGAATCATAAACACTCAATAGTTTTACTTATTTAGTATTTGAGGCTGTTACAGTATTGTTGTAGGCTCACTGTTTCTTTCATTTTCTACAACCATAATTATTTTACAGTAATTGAAACCTGTTTTGATGTGATATGAATTCAACATCACAACCTTTTTCAATGTAATCCAGCGAGAGTTTCTCGTAATATGCTAATATATCTACAGCAAGAAGATGGCGTGCTCCACTATATCTTGATAGAGATTCGGTGTGATTGTCTGCACTTTGACATTTTAAAGTCACGACAATATGCATTTAGCCATACTCATTGTTATAATTTCTTGAAAACTATAATTATTTTGGAGATGATTTAGCACAAAGACTTTCAATTTTAAGACGGCTAAATACAAACCTGGTTGGCAGACAGGTCGGTCTGTCCAGGCACCGTTCTTTTGACATGTTATAGCAGAACTGCCCAGCATGTGATAACCCTCCAGACATCTGTACTCGGCCACAGCCAGCTCAGTGGTTGAGGAAAACGTCTTACTTGCCATGTACTCTATGTCTGCTGGTGTTCCGCAGTCTATATTTACATAACATGCACATTTCTATTGTTTATTCTATTGCTCTTTTATATGCTATATTAATAACAATTCTACATCACAAACAATAACGTTCACTTTTAATAAAAAGGTTAATATTCAGCGAGCGATACTTTCTGACAAACTATCAGAGAGATGGAAATGGAAAACTGACAACTATCTTAGTACATTCCATTATTACAGTTAATTTGTCATTTTTAAGCCCTATAACATTTTAGATACTGTTAATCTCTCTAAATTAGAATTATTTAATGAGAAAGGAAAATTAATATATTTAGCTCCTTCAGTTATGTTTGTTCCGTTTCCTTAATAATTTTCCTCTGGAGCAAATGAAGTTCTGTTAGTTGAAACCTCGATTTTGAAGAATATCATTCCGTTCGCGAGATGCAGGGTTTTGGCTTTTCAAGAGGCAACGGTTAATTAATTGGTTTTTCTTTTCGATAACAACAAAATCTGTGTTGGGATGCAGAATATATTTTTACATGTTTGGAAAAATGTTGTAAACATCAGTTCATCAGTTTTAGTGACGTCACTCTTTTCCAATTTAATCGCAAACATGTGACGAAATTTTCATATTTACATTATAATGTTATAATTGTTTCAGTAATTATTTCTCGAGCGGACCATCATTCAGCTACTAAGGAAACTCATATGATTTCAACAAATTCTTGGTTACAAGAAATTTTTTTCTAAAGTTACGAAATGTAACTTTTTGCATTCATATAGACCATTTTATTTCAAATGTAAACGAAAAACTTAATTTATTTTTGCGGTAAAACACGGAGGATTATATTTAAATACAGCCAAGCTTGTCAAAATAAAAAACAAAACAGAAAGGAATGAAGTGTAATATGCATATCAAGAATAACCTCACTCACAAAACATAACCACCCCACAAAGTCATAATGTAGACAGAAAGGATCAAAGTTACAGTTTGTAAAAGATGCACTTTACATTTAATACAGATGTGAAATACAAGATCTTATACAATTGGAAATCACAGCAAAATACTAGTCAATGTAAAGAAATGAAAAATGGGCAATGCCACGACCAGAAAACACAGCCTCACCCCGCAGCCAAAGGTAGAGAGGAAAACACAGCCTCCCCCCGCAGCCAAAGGTAGAGAGGAAAACACAGCCTCCCCCGCAGCCAAAGGTAGAAAGGAAAACACAGCCTCCCCCCGCAGCCAAAGGTAGAGAGGAAAACACAGCCTCCCCCCGCAGCCAAAGGTAGAGAGGAAAACACAGCCTCCCCCCGCAGCCAAAGGTAGAGAGGAAAACACAGCCTCCCCCGCAGCCAAAGGTAGAGAGGAAAACACAGCCTCCCCCGCAGCCAAAGGTAGAGAGGAAAACACAGCCTCCCCCGCAGCCAAAGGTAGAGAGGAAAACACAGCCTCCCCCGCAGCCAAAGGTAGAGAGGAAAACACAGCCTCCCCCGCAGCCAAAGGTAGAGAGGAAAACACAGCCTCCCCCCGCAGCCAAAGGTAGAGAGGAAAACACAGCCTCCCCCGGCAGCCAAAGGTAGAGAGAAAAACACAGCCTCCCCCCGCAGCCAAAGGTAGAGAGGAAAACACAGCCTCCCCCGCAGCCAAAGGTAGAGAGGAAAACACAGCCTCCCCCGCAGCCAAAGGTAGAGAGGAAAACACAGCCTCCCCCCGCAGCCAAAGGTAGAGAGGAAAACACAGCCTCCCCCGGCAGCCAAAGGTAGAGAGGAAAACACAGCCTCCCCCGGCAGCCAAAGGTAGAGAGGAAAACACAGCCTCCCCCCGCAGCCAAAGGTAGAGAGGAAAACACAGCCTCCCCCGGCAGCCAAAGGTAGAGAGGAAAACACAGCCTCCCCCGCAGCCAAAGGTAGAGAGGAAAACACAGCCCCCCCCCGCAGCCAAAGGTAGAGAGGAAAACACAGCCTCCCCCGCAGCCAAAGGTAGAGAGGAAAACACAGCCTCCCCCGCAGCCAAAGGTAGAGAGGAAAACACAGCCTCCCCCGCAGCCAAAGGTAGAGAGGAAAACACAGCCTCCCCCCGCAGCCAAAGGTAGAGAGGAAAACACAGCCTCCCCCGCAGCCAAAGGTAGAGAGGAAAACACAGCCTCCCCCGCAGCCAAAGGTAGAGAGGAAAACACAGCCTCCCCTCGCAGCCAAAGGTAGAGAGGAAAACACAGCCTCCCCCGCAGCCAAAGGTAGAGAGGAAAACACAGCCTCCCCCGCAGCCATAGGTAGAGAGGAAAACACAGCCTCCTCCCGCAGCCAAAGGTAGAGAGGAAAACACAGCCTCCCCCGGCAGCCAAAGGTAGAGAGGAAACCGCAGCCAAATGTAGAGAGGAAAACACAGCCTCCCCCCGCAGCCAAAGGTAGAGAGGAAAACACAGCCTCCCCCGCAGCCAAAGGTAGAGAGGAAAACACAGCCTCCCCCGCAGCCAAAGGTAGAGAGGAAACGAGAGCATGAGTTTACAGGAGAAACAATTTCAAATAAGACAACACATACAGTTCACGATAAAGAGAAGACAACACATACAGTTCACGATAAAGACAATTATTTAGGTTTTTGCCCCATTTGTTCTCATATGAACAAACATGTAAAAGTTGTCTTGTTAAAATAACTGCAACATACGACAGACGCTTTTTTATTGTACTAAAACATACAAATAACAAGAAACATATGGTCAGAACTGGTGCAGATGTTCGTCTAACACATTCTCCCTGATCATCACAGTACGTTAAAAAGAAACCTATTTTTAATGAATTAAGAGTCGAAACATTCGATTTCTTTAATTTAAAATAACAAGAGTAATTACTCTCGTTAAAATGACTATAGTCTCTACGACAATTAAAGTTGGAGAATGGAAATATTATTGTGCCTCCCACATTATTGAGATGGAGCGGGGGGGGGGGGGGTGGGAATAAACAAGTTAGATTCTGCCTTTTTGTTTTACCCAGCTGTCAGGATAAGATAATTTAGATCCGTTATTACGTTATGGATGCCTATTTCTTACCTGATAGACACTTTGGAAGCTCTGTCCATATTCCGTTCGCCTGACACGTAGCTGTGTTGCCTCCAGACATTCTATAACCTTCTTTACACGAATACACGACAGTCGCACCTTCTAACGTGGATGTGTATTTGGACTCTGACATGTAGGTAACAACGGGAGGCTGTCCGCAATCTGTTTTGATATAGTTTCGTTTACTGTAGCACAATTAACAATATAGCGGCTTTTGTTTTGTGTAAGAGGTCGTAGAAATTTCAAAGTTAAAACAGAACAAGAATACAATCAGCACTTTATAACAATCACGGTACCAAAATTACCGGCCTGGCAGTAAGGCGATCCTGTCAACGAATCTGTATAGTTCATGGGGAATAAGAACCTTTGTTACCGCTGATCTTAATATAATCAAAGACTCTAGAATTCGTAATTTAATTTCTAAAGGTCCCAAATATAGAATATCATCCAAAATTGCTTTTAATACATGCCGTGCAGAAACTGCTGAGTCTTTAAACTTATTTTGCAATAAATGGTGCAAAAGAGAACATGCCGAGCCTAGTGCACTTTCTAACTGGGAAAAAACACATATTCAAAATAATTGACACTCGTATATCATTTTATGAAAGAAACATTGCTTTATTACCACCTCGACCTCGTTTTAACTTTCGTCATTTGAAAAAAGGAATTCAAGACTTTCATAACAGATTTGTTTTAACACCTGCTGATGGCTTCTAATAATGTAATTATAGTGTGACGAATACACTATATTAATATTCAAACTGAAGAACTGAACAGCACTAATGCTTATATACTGACTTCTTCATCTGAGAGTGATATTGTTACTGCACACACTCTACAAATTACAAAATTTAGAATCAGTATTGAGCCGAAACAAGACAAAGTACCTACTATGTATTGGTTGCCTAAAATGCATAAAACACCGTACAAAGCAAGATTTATTGCTAACTCTAGTTCTTGCACTACTACTAAATTATCCGTGCTCTTAACATCTTGTCTTACAGCTATAAAAGAACATGCAATTAGGTGTTGTGATAAGGTTTTTGAAACTTCTGGCAAAAATTTATTTTGGTCGATTAAAAATTCAAATGACGTTTTGAAAAAGCTTAAATCAAATAATTTTCGGGCGTTCTGTTTGTCTACTTATGATTTCTCAACTTTATACACTTCACTCCCTCATAATTTAATAAGAGACAAGCTAACCAGTCTCATTGAAAAAACGTTTGCTAGAGAAAATAAAACCTTCATCGCTTGTAATGAACATAGGGTATTTTTTACAGATGGTTCTTATGATAATTATATTTTATGGACTTGTCTTACTGGATAATATTTATGTTAGATTCGGTACCTCTATTTATAAACAAGTAATAGGCATCCCAATGAGAACTAATTGTGCACACCTTGTTGCTGATCTGTTTTTATACTGTTATGAAAGAGACTTTATGTTATCTCTTTCTACTGAACATCAAGATGATATTATTACAGCTTTCAACAACACCTCGAGGTACCTTGATGATTTATTAAATATAGACAATAACCATTTTCTATTACTGGTTAATAAGATTTATCCTAAAGAACTACAACTTAATAAAGCGAACACTTCAGAAAAGCAAGCAAACTTTCTCGATCTAAATCTGTCCATTGAAAATGGTTATGTCACTACTAAAATTTATGATAAAAGAGATGATTTTAATTTTAATATAGTAAATTATCCGTTTTAGACGGCGATGTTCCCCGCAACATCTTATGGGGTTTATATCGCACAGCTTGTTCGCTTTTCAAGAGCTTGCAACGATGTTAATGATTTCAATGAACGTAATCTTTGCATTACAGAAAAACTTTTAACACAAGGTTATCGGTATCACAAATTAAGGAAAACCTTTTGCAAGTTTTATCGCCGATACCCAGATCTAATTCATAAATACAAGTGCAGTTTAAAATCACTTTTGCAACAAGGTATTTCACAGCCAGTTTTTATGGAGATTTAATTTATAAACTTAAGAAGATAAAAGGCAGTGTTAATTTCTCCCGGTTATTCGTAAAAACCATCTGTAAATTTAAAAAGAAAGGTTACCAACATGATATTTTACAGCGCTCTGCAGGCCTGACGGTTAATCCTTCTACAGTTGATCATTATGCTTACCTCTTTGGTTGCACGACGGTGGCAGGGGTTTAAGAGTTTATGAAGGTTTATGGGGAAATCTTCTCTTAAAAGAACCTAGAAGCTCGATTTGTTTCTTTTATCCCTGTCATCGTGTTCTTGCTGAGCTCTGGTCTCGGTAAGATCATTGAGTACCCGCACCTTCGGCTTTGCAATGCTCTTAGCTTCTTATGTTTTATATGTTTGTGTGCTTTTGCATGCAAAATTGATAAGCCGATAAGTGGGTTGGAGTTTTTTCACTAAGACAACTTGTACTTGTTTTGTGATATGAGAACCTGTTGGGGCAAGTGTGAGGTTGGTGCACCCAAGAACCTGGTTTAAACCCCCAGTGGCAATTTGATTTGCCACTGACCGTTCCAAGGAGGTAACCCCTCGGGTTCTCATTTTTGTTTATTGTTAGTGGTGTCTTTTTTCTAAAACTGATCATTTTATTAACCATGCCCTCTCCCTCTCTCTTCTTCTTGACTGTGTGGGGAGGCTGTTTTTCTGAATGTGGCGATTCCTGATATGCATATTTCACCTTTTTTTAATTCATTGTTTTAAACGTAGGCGTGCAACATTTACTGTCGTTGAATTATTACATCACTTTCAGTTTTGTTGACAATTCTTCAAATACTGCGAAAGGGCAACATCATTATCAGAAATCAAGGAAATATATTTTTCTCCACGAATAATAAATGCCCATAAAATTTCTGATCATAACTTATCTACTTACTATGACAACACATTTTATACTGACAATTCTTATGCCTATGATTTCAGATGTGTTTTCCGATTATTGATAATAGTGATCATGCAGGCATGATTTTTTCATTTGATATCTTATTAAATGTCGTATACTTTTCACGAGCCGGCTACAGATATTGTGGTGTCATAGAATAAAATAAAATTATCAAAATCACGATATTCAATAAAAGTTTGACAAAATATGGCAGACTTGGTTTGATTTATCCCTATTCATGGACAAAATGGTAAACGCCGTCTAGCCCCGAGACGAGCGCAAATCAATATTTACTCAGATAAAGGCATCGTAATCAACAGCCTTCAAATCGTGTAATTGAAAATAGCGCTAATGGAATGAGTGTAGGATGAGGGCTTAGATGATATCTTTAGACCTTACCTCGAACACAGCTGGGCTGAGGATGGTCCCAAGTGGAATCCACCATGCAAGTGCTTGTTTGAGATCCGATCAGAGAATATCCGGACTGACACGTATATGTGGCGACACTGTAGACCTTTTGCCCGTTAGTTGTGCTGACAGACCCGAATTCTCGACCGCTG
Source organism: Corbicula japonica (assembly GCA_038501625.1). Lineage (NCBI taxonomy): Eukaryota > Metazoa > Mollusca > Bivalvia > Venerida > Cyrenidae > Corbicula > Corbicula japonica. The sequence goes on along the minus strand of JAZAYU010000043.1, from coordinate 5,583,058 downwards.
AGAACTGGACAATCTATTATGGACAACATTGCATGTAGACGTTTTTCAACTTATTATTTCAGTACATAAGATATAAAACACAGACGTAATGCAAAATGACCCAAGGGAAACTGCGATTGGAAACCTGCCTCAAAACAATTGCCTTCGATTGTTAAAGTGTGGATACTGGTCCTAATTTAAACCAGTCAGATACTGGAGATTTGATATTGGTCTTCAGTTCTTGGGATAAACTTGTTCTACGGAATTTTGAGGTTTGTGCACGCAAGATCCTTGTTTAAACTTCCTCTGTGCACCCTAGAACATGGTTTAAATCCCCAGTGTCAAATTGTTTTGCCACTGACCGTTCCAAGTCAGTTACCCCAAAGGTATTTTTTCGTTAATTATTTGAGGTGTCTTCTTTAAAATGTATATTTATAAACCCGTACTTTCCTTTCCTCTTTACATTTTGGCTGCGTGTGGAGGCTGTGGTTTCTGAGTGTGGTGATTCCGGATATGTATATATTCTTCTGGTCGGTCCAATTCTGTAACTTTGTGAATTCTCTATTACTTACTATTTATGGTGTCATTTTTGTGATATTGTCTTATTATAAATTTACAATTTTTTTCATAATTCTTAAGGTGGATGCTTTTTTGTCTTTTTTGACATAGGGATATTGGAAACAAAAATACGTTTTTGTGGCCGATTCCGAAATGTAATACAGGAATTTCGTCTGCAATGTCAAGTTCTTATAAAAGTGTTTGTCAGCAATTGATTTAATAATATTCTATTTACAAATCAAAAATAGGCAATTTCACATTTTTCCCACTTTGTTAGTTGAAAAAATATCTGTAAATTCTAAAAGAAAGGCTACAAACTGGATCTTCTGCATGCTTGTTGAACGCTGTAATTATCACATCACTGAAACAAAAGTTACTTTGATTTAAAATTCTTTAAAGTTTTCTTGCGAAAACGAATCTAGAAGCATGATCTAAGATTCTAATATTCCTGCAATCGCCGTCTTGTTGACTGATGCATTGGTCTCAGTCAGATCATTGAGTATCTACCCATTTTATTTGACATTGGATAAGCTTCTTGTGTTTTGTGTGTTGTGTTGTTTTTCTATTGGAGTATGCAATAAGGCGGAAATATTTTTCAGCAGTGAAACTCGTACATGTTTGTTTAAATGTATTACTGTCGAAGAAAGTATGAAGTTGTTGCACCACCGAGCATGTTTAAAACCCCATTAAGAAAAATGTTCCGCCACTCGAAATTGCAATTTGCTTTACCATTGACCGTTCAGAACCTGAACCTAACATTCGGGAAACGAGGATACACTCTCCTACCTTGCTGACATCTGTCCAGACTAGCAGTGTATGTATACCCGATAGGACAGACACAAACACCAGTCGCCTGGTTACATACACTGTTTTTCGTAATACAATCTGTGTTCGTCCGGCAACTAGACCCAGCATCTGGAATACACGCGCAGTCAATACACAATAAATAATGCACAATTCATGTCGATAGCCACAAAGTCAGTTCTAGAACATCAAATTCGAAAATACATGTATGGAGATAAAGTCATTTGAAGTTAGAAAATCTTACCTTCTTAAAGATACATTCTTTAAAAAATTTATTTTTAAAAAACAACAACTTCATTTTAATGTTTTAATGTAAACGCGGATTCCCCACAATTTGCTCATTGCCACTATGACAGCACACATGCAATATTAATATTTTCAAGAGTGTACCTACGCCAGGATTGTACAAACACTTTTCATTTACATGTACTTAGGATATAACAATTATGTGTAAATATATATGACGTGTGTAATAATTGTAATTATGACCAATAGCATATCATGCCAAAAACCGCAATGCAAGTACACTGCTTTATTTTACCGGCTTGACAGGTCCCTCCAACCTTTATGGGAGATGTATGCATGTAGCCCAGCCTGCAGGTGCAGACTAAAAGATCCGGATTACATACTGTGTAGTTCCCACTACATTCTCCATCTTCAAAGCAATCACCGCCAATTTCTGAAATAAAATGAATCCGGAAATATGAAATCCACAGAACACGACAAATATGAAAATACCACAGACTCGGTTTGATCGAACCGTTCATTAGCACTCATGGAAATGCATTTAACTGCCCAAGCCGCCTAGTCCCCGATTGAGCGCAACTCAATATTTAACTGACACATTCTACACAATAACAAAATTAAGGAGTTGTTGTTTTTAAATAATTTATTTTTATAGTATTTGATAATCATTTTCACCATTAAAAATGGCCGAACAAATAAATTTTAATAAAAGAATTGCCAATATTCTCAGTGATTGTTGATCACTCTTCCATTTGGGCTGTTTCAAAAAAATGGCTGGTTTGGGTTTTCCTGTTATAAAAATGTACAACAAACAGTTAATTCCATTTTCCTAATTTGCAGAGGTGTCTCATCATGCCCTATAAAGATTTGTGAAGTTTCATCAAAATAGCACCATCCGTTAAAAAAATATTCTAAAATAATGGGCAAAAAATGTCAGGAGTGTGACAAAAAAGCATGACACTTTTCAAAATCACATTTGTTCAGACCATTATTTTACAAAAAGCTTGAGTAAAGACAAGCTTAAGTGTTGTTTTAGTAAAATGTGCATTTATGAGGCATCAAATAATGATAAAATTAAGCATATTGTACTTAAAGTAATCAAAATTTATGCTATTAAGTAAAGCGTGGTAGATTAGAAAATACCTCAAGAAAATCAATACATCTTTGCTTTATAAATTTATAGGACTTTAAAGATTAATAGTACATAAGAAATGTTTTGTGTATCATTAAGTTTGATGTTTCTAGATGCAATAATTATAATATTATCATCTCTATTGAAGTAATATTTGTCTGCAGCTCCCTTCAGAAAATGTTAGCTAAATTTATCAGGAGTGTGACATTACGCACATATTGCAATATTCTGTCAACATATCCTTTACATGAAAACAAGAGCATGTTTTTTTCCTAGAAGTCTATGTCATGTTTTGTTAAATTGTGACAATTGGTCAATAAAGCTCCATAAAATTTTTATTCTGCCACATATGAGTATAACTTGATTGATTTTGATCACTGTAAAGACTGTACAAACATATGGACCAACCGGTTTGGACTTTTTATAAACTTAAATTCTTTACATTTTTTACACTTCACTCGCCATTTTTCAAATGACAATATCTCGGCAACCAGTTGACCAATTTCAAAAATCTTATCAGTTCTGTACTCAGTTTCAATAAGCAAAAAATAGAATAACAAGTTTGGAATTTTTATGAAGTTTAATTTTTCACTATTTTTTCACTTTTTCAGCCATTTTTTTTTGAAACAGCCCATTTATATCACATGAATTATAGAAACATAAGCTACATTTATGTGAAGTAATTTAAGTATTGTCATGCTACGTTGTTATTACTTGTAATAACATTACTGAAATGTAATCAATTACAGGTGTCAACAATAAACAATGCAGACAGTATCGATGTATGGCGAACAATAAAAGATGTTCAGTGTTTGATGTACACCCGGATGAAAAATTATATATGTTATTTGACGTATAAAAGCTTGCCATATTTCTTATTTAAAATTTGCATAAAAAATGCACAAGCAAAATACCAAAATGTGTTCATATGTATCAATCTCGACTCCTGTCTAAGCAAAAAAGGTTAGAAAATATAATTTATTTTAATAAAAACATTTTTATATATCGGTTTCGTGATGTTGGAAAATGTAAATAACAACAAGAAAAATATGCAAACTAGCCTAAGGAAACATGGTTACACATTAAGCCAAAAATACAAAATATAGTCAATTGGAACCAATATATGTATTATCAGTTTTACAGATTTAATTTTAAAGACATTTTAAAAATTGTTGTATGTTCTGTTCCGATAAATATTTGTCGAACACGTCTATTACCTGCTAAACATTTTGGAGGAGTTTGCCACTGGCCATCCAACTGACACGTGATTGTGTCAACCGTTCCATGCAGAACATAATTAGTATTACATGAGAATGTTCTGGTAGCACCGACAGTGTTACCTCCTGTCGCTGATACCAACACGCCATGGCGTACTGATGGTGTAGGATCACACACTGAAACAACAACAACAACACTCTGTTGTTTACATCGCTAAATCTCTTCATTATATCATATCAGAGTTTCTTTCGTTCAAACTATAACAATAGCGTCATTGACGCCTTATGATGATGGTTTCTTTTCTAATATTTAACATTACATTATTACATTTACGATACGACTAACATCCCCTCTAAGAAAACTTTACACAAAGAATATGAAGCAAGACCATTCCCATGTTATGCGACTTATTTCCAGGTTAATTGTCTCATGACTGGGCCATTATCCCATGATAGTGGTGAAAAATTAAATGTGAACATGGGATAGGGGTAATACAGAGCATTAATAGATAAAACTAATAATTTCAAATAAGACACCGCAAACAATTAACGAAAAGAAGAATCTGATGGGTTACCGCTTTTGGTCAGCGACAAAACAAAAGCCACTGGATTTAAACCAGTATTGCCCCAACAGGTTTTCATATGAACAAACATGTACAAGTTATCTTGGCGAATTAGCTCCAATCCACCCATCAACACGACAATGGTGCATACAAAACACGCAAACATGTAAAAATAAAAGGCTAATGACATTATAAAGCAAAAGTTATTCAATACCCAAACCAAGGCCAGAGCTACTGAGTTCAGATAAGGATGAAATCACCGAGGGAAAAAGATAAAATCTTTGTATTCTATACATACAGATATTTACATGTACATGTAGGGCAGGATGTCTTGGGAGTAAGTGCCGCGTCGCAAAGGAAGATGGATGAAACACTTAAATAACACATACATATGTAATGAGATATAACCTTTATCTACATTAAAAATAGTTACCAGGTCATGGATGTTAGGTCAATGTTAACATATCAAAGGTCAACGTAAAATGTTCAAGACATATTATTTGAGATTTAGAAATTAACTGGGTCATGCGAGTTATCTCACAGAGGCGATTTACAAAGGCTAACTTTAATTCATGCAAATCAAGTTCCCCTCTCAAACATGTTTGAAACAATATTTTATAATACATAGTATTCACAGAATTAATTTGCATCATTTCGAACTCTCAAGTTCATTAATTTTGTGATTTTGAACTCTCATCTTAGGTAAGACAATTATTTTATTGAATTTTTCAATCTAATTAAATAAATTAAAGATATACACATCTTACTTATTATTTAAAATTATATTTGTTATAATATATAAGCCAATAATCTTTCAGCGTGTGTGTACACACGTGCTTATGTTTATGTTTATGTGAGCTCGAGAGATTACAGTATTCATTAATGTCTGATTTTCTTTAAACACATGAGGTAATGGGGGCAAGTATGAAGAATGTTAAAAAACGAATGCCATCTTTTGTTATACAAATTCACCGATTTCATCCAATAAGTCATAGCTTCTTTATGCAGTAAATATATTTCAATTATAATGTGTGATTTATTTTTCAAATTACATCATTTACTGCTTAGTTAGAAGGGTGAAAAGTAAGCCAAATAAATCACAGGCAACACTTTTAAAATACTAATAGACTAGAAAAAGCAATTAAGAGTTGTATTAAAATGTAGGGGAACATCTCACACCTTTAATGCACTGGGCTGGCTCAGTATTCCATTTCCCGTCATTGCATGTGATTCGTTCAGATCCTACCAGTGTGAAGCCAGGAAGACAGGTAAAGGTTGCTGTCAGTCCGTCAGGTGTTACAGAGACCTTGCCATCCTTAGGTGCAGCGACCGGTTCACAAGCTGCAATAAAAAAAAATCGGAAACGGTAACATACATGACTCAGTTCCAATGGAATCCATACAAATTTGATCCTCTCTAATCAAGCTTAAAGTATATTAGTACTGTTTGTATCATGCGACTGAGGCCTAAACACATTCTCTTCCTTCTGTATTTGTATTCATTGGAGGCCACTGTGATTCGATATTTCCAAAAATTCTTCTTGGGGAAATAAAAAAGCGTTATTCCATCCAACATGGATTGTGCGTGTGCGTGCGTGTGCGTGTGCCTGTGCGTGTGTGTGTGTGTGTGTGTGTGTGTGTGTGTGTGTGTGTGTGTGTTGGTATTTTGCACATGACAATGTCTTGTTTCGGGAGTGTTAATACATGTATCTATCAGATTGCCTCGATACCTCAACCGGTTTAGCGACGGCATTGTATGTTGAAGATCCGAGAGGTGAGGTTCTCACATTGTTATAAGATTGATTTTACAAACACAATACGATAGAATAATGTAGAATCTGCAGTTGATGATACACAAAGCCTGGTTGTTGAAAGTCTAAATTTCTGTATAACAAAACAAACTACAGAGAAAAATACACCCATGTAACATGAAGGTATCCTAAATGTTATGCTTTTAACTTCGAACATAAAAATAATTTTTCTCAAAACGTGTTTCAACTGGCATCCTGTTTTTCCAAAATACTTACACAACGTAGAGAATTTCCTTTGAAAAACAAATCATCAGCTTTTTGAGGCTACACTAGAATTAACGTCGCCTTAAAAAGTAGTTTTAATATTAGAACTGAATTTCAAATAAGCACAGCAATAGCTTTCTTCAATAATATTAAATGGTCAGTTTAAACTGGGTCCCTGGTCTGTCAGCTACACAAGATTCATCATAATGTATAAGACCACAACCATATATAGAGCTTACATTATTATACACCTTACCTCGAACACAGCTGGGTTGAGGACGGTCCCACGTGGATTCCACCATGCAAGTGCTTGTTTGAGAGCCGACCAGAATATATCCGGACTGACACGTATAAGTGGCTACACTGTATACCTTTTGCCCGTTCGTTGTGCTGACAGACCCGAATTGGGGACTGACGAGAACTGCACAATCTTTAATGCAAAGAAATGCATACAAACATTAATTAACATTTTATATATTTAGTCCATAATATTTAAAAACACAACCTAAATTGTTGACTGGTTGTAAATTAGACCCATAATTACAAAATTGAGATTGAAAACCAGCATCAACACACTTGCTTTTAATTGTTCAGTATGGATACTGGTCTCAATCTCAACCGATCTGATTCATTGACTTGATACTTGTCTTCAGTTTCTTTTGGAAGTTCGTGTTCTTTAGAGGACTAACGGGAAAAGTGTGAGGTTTGCGCACAGAAGATCCTGGTTTAAACTTCATGTGCCCCTAGTCGGTCAGATTCGGTAACTGTGAATTCCCTTTTACTAATTGTTACTTTTACTAATTGTTAACTATGTTTCATTTTATGATATGGTATTATTATAAGTTAACAATCGTTTTTGGTGGTGGATATTTGTCGGATTGTATTTTTGATATATCGATTTTGTTAAAAAAAAGTTTTATTGCGGATTTTCCAGATTTAATCCTTAATTCAACAGCTGTTTAAAATTACTCAACAAGAGTGAGCTTTGTGGGATTTAATTTACAAACTGAAAATAAAACAAAGTATCAACATTTTCCCACTTTCTTGGAAAAAAAAACATTTGTCAAGCTGCAAACCGGATGTTTTGAGTACTTCGGCATAAGTCAATCTTAATTTTGTTGCAGTGATTACCTCTTTGGTTAAACGACGCTTCTGGTATTTAAAATACTTTAAAGATTTATAGACAAAAAACGTAGAAGCATGATCAGTTTGTAATATTCCTGCAATAGTGGCCTTGCTGACTGTTGCATTGGTTCTAGTCAGATCATCGCGTACGTTGAAGGAGAGTAACTAATGTATACATATTTCTTTATGAAAAAAACCTAACAGAGAAAGATGCTGTTGCAACATAGGCATGGCGTTGCAGAAATGCCCAGCGAGTCCACGATTTGCTTTACAAATGACCGTCCCAAGCTTTAACCCCGCCATCTCGGTTTACTTTTAGTGTTGTCTTCTCATTGTAAACTTACTTTTATCCTTTTTGTTTTTTGCTGTGTTGTATTGTCTGAATGCGGGTATTCGTGATATGCATATTTCACATTTTATTAGTTGCTCCTGGTCTAAACTTTCGGCTTTAAGTCTTCAGAAGAGAGATAAGAAATTTAAGCTTACATTCCGGAAACGAGGATACACTCTCCTACCTTGCTGGCATCTGTCCAGACTGGCAGTGTATGTATACCCGATAGGACAGACACAAACACCAGTCGCCTGGTTACATACACTGTTCTCCGTAATACAATCTGTGTTCGTCCGACAACCAGACCCAGCATCTGGAATACACGCGCAGAAAATACGGAAAAAGGTGTATGATGCATGTTGACAACGATGCTGTCCACTTTAGAACATCAAAAAGTAAAACATTTTAATCAGGAATCGCCACTTCCTAGCCTTCCCGCGTATCCGAGAAGTAGAGAGGAAAATAGAGCATGGGTTTATAAGAATATCAATAATCATTTAAAAAAGACACCACCATCAGTTAACGAAATACATTACCGGGTAACCGCATTGGCCGTTTAAACAAGGTTCTTGGGTGCAACAACCTAACACTTTCCCAATTAGGTGCTCATATCAATCCACAAGGACAAGTTGTCTTGGTGAAGTAGCTACAATCCAACCAAACATTTAAAACATAAGAAGCTAATAGAATTGTAAAGCAAAAGGGCGGGTACTCAGTGACCTTACTGTGATCATAATCCCTGGATTCAAATCAGCAAAACCACGAACACAGCAAGTTGCTTCTGATAACCTGCTGAAGCGAGTGTTGCGTTGTTCCACCATAGAACCTTGTTGAAACCCTTATCGGCAAATTGTTTTGCCACTGACCGTTCCTAGGCGGTAACCCCAAAGGTTCTCTTTTTCGTCCACTGTTTGTGTTGTCTTATTTGAAATTAATAAAACTCATGCTCTGTTTTCCTCTCGTTTCTTTAGCTGCATGGGGAGGCTGTATTTTCTGAGAGTGGTGATTCCGGATATGCATTTTGCACGTTTTTGATATTTGTTATATTTGAAACGTTTAAAGTTCCCGTACATTTTAGCGTGAATTTTGAAATTGAAAAATACTTTGCACTATTGACCCTCATACATTGATTTAGTGCTGTTATCAGCTACGTCCCTTGAAGGTCGTTGAGCACGATACTTATGTACTAAAATAACTTTTGTTTTAATTTTTAGGCCCTTTGGAAGATGGGTTGTTTGGTGAACCCTAGAACCTGGTTTAAATCCCCAGTTGCAATTTATTTTGTTACTGACCGTTCCAAGGCGTTCCTTTTTTCGTCAATTGTTTGTCTTATTTGAAATTGATATTTTTATAACCACATGCCTCTTTTCCTCTCTTGTTTTTTTCGCTGCGTGGCGAGGTTGTGTGTTCTGAGTGTAGCGATTGCTGATATGCATATTTCTCTCTTTTTCAATATCCCAACCAATACAGATATAATTACTGTCCAATAACCCTAGAATATAATGTTTTATTTATGTCTTTGGCGTTGTCTGTGATATGCAGGATTTATATTCTTGCATTCCTAGTCAAAAGTCTATTCTGTTTTGTTCCGCCCATCGTTTGGAATGGATTGAATTGTACTGTTTCTTGGTGTGAAGATTGAGTTGCACTCAACCCGGGGCTAGGCGGCGTGGGCAGTAATAGGATTTTTTATTGCTGAGCCTGCAATATTTTCTTATTTGTCGTGTTCGATGGATTTTAAAGTTCCCCTTTCATCTATTTCATGGTTTTGTTTAGTATAATTTGGACACAAAACTTATTTAAAGAAGTTCTACATATAGTTGCAACATACACTCAAGTACGTAAGAGCGACAGCCCATTGTGCAGGTGCATACATTTTTTTGTTCGAGATAAGACTCTGATCATACTGGTTTCTTGCCGTCATTTTAGTATGTCGTATGTCCCGTAAACTTCATAATAATTATCATTAACATACCCGTTTAAATAAGGAAATTTTGAGTTAAAAATTAAATGTGCATATCGGTAATGTTCAAATCCAAAGGAAACACGTTAAAAACTGCTTATTACAAAGGAGACATTTTTTTAGCCGCCACATGTCACAATTAAAGCTACTGTGATGTTGAAATTGATTATATGGGAACTGTGAAAGCAACTGTTTATAAAGTTATAAGTAAACTCATGTACATGTGCAAGTTTTACCGTCGCCTGTGAAGCCGAATGTACAGATAAAAGATCATGGTGTTTTTGTGAACACAGCATTAACATGGCATGTTCCAACGCTAGGTTTATATTATGATAAAAAATTACAAGATACAAATATTATTAAAAACCGGAAACAAACAAAACCCAAAACCTAAACAAACCTGTTGTTACTTATCACGTGTATCTATGAATTCAATGATAAAGAAACAAATAGGTGAGTTTGAACAAAAAATATACGCGAATTAGAAGATAACACAATAAAACACAGCCTTCATTCCCCAGCAGCCGAGAGAGAGAGCTAGATGGAGAGAGAGAGAGAGAGAGAGAGAGAGAGAGAGAAAGAGAGAGAGTGAGAGGGGGAGAGAGAGAGAGAGAGTGTGTGTGAGACAGAGAGAGGAGGTGAGAGAGAGAAAGAAAGAGAGAGAGATAGAGAGAGAGAGAGAGAGAGGAGAGAGAAGGGGGACGAGCCAACGCTAGCGTTACATTCCGTGGCCTCAGAAAATAAGAAAATAGAAGCCAATAACCAAACCTGTTTAAAGAGAAAAACAATAGGATCCCTTTCGCATAAAGATTGTCCGCGTGGTTTGAGCTTTAAAAAAGTAAGTTGCAAAAGCTTCCATATGTTGGTCTTTTGATTCATCATGTAAATAATTTTTTAATCTAATTTGCTCCTGAAAAAAAAACAACAACAACAAAACATTATATTTAGTAAAGCCCTACCTGTGCATATTTTTCCGTCCCCTGTGAAGCCTGATTTACACTGGCAGTTATAGGAACCCACTGTATTTGTGCACGTAGCATTAACATGACAGGTGCCATTGGTGGCGCTACATTCGTTGACATCTGAAAAGTAACACGAAAAAGAAATATTACTTAATAGAAAGCAATGCATGTTGTCAAAACTAAACACGTGTGCTACTGAAAGTAGTATTTTATTTTTACTAAATATAAGCTAACAAGTCCTTCGTTAGTTGTCTTTTTTCATTTTACTTTATATAATTAAATCCTGTTTATCTAATTTGCTCCTGAACAACAAATTATATTTAGTAAAGCCCAACCTGTGCATGTTACTCCGTCGCCTGTGAAGCCGGATTTACACTGGCAGATAAAGGAACCGACTGTATTTGTGCACGAAGCATTAACATGGCAGATGCCAGTTGTAACGCTACATTCGTTGACATCTGAAAAAAAGTTAAATATTACTTAACACCAAACCAACGCATGCTGTCAAATCTCAACACGTGTGCTCATTAAACTGGTATTTTACACTTAACTTTAAAATGGTATTCAAATTCACTTGTTCTCAGGCGATCTTTTAGCTAGGTCTTACTTTCTCAGGATTTGATGTGCATATCTATTTGCAAAAGATTAAATATTAGTAACATCCTTGTACCTATGCACGTTTTCCCGTCGCCTTTGAAGCCAGATTTACACTGACACATAAAACATACGACTGAATTCGTGCACGAAGCATTTACATGACATGCGCTAGCGTTACATTTGTTGACATCTGACACAATTACAAGACTTGTGTTTGGCCTTTTGGGCCGGGACATAGATCTTGACGAGTGTCTTTGTCGTAAGTATTTTGAGATGTTTAGCTGGAGTGCAATTTGTAGGAAATATGCTCCCGAAACTAGATATTTGTCATATTGTGATCTTAAAATCCTAAGTTTGACCCTGGCCTTGAAAATAAGGCTATGTTTCTTAGAAGCGACAGTCTGCCTTCTTAAAGTGAACGTTAGTATCCGACTGTACTCGTGCCTATAGCAATATCAAGGCAAGAGCTAACGCCAGCGTTGCATTTGATGACAAGAGAAAAAACAAGAGGGCCATGATGGCCCTAAATCGCTCACCAGAGTACAAAAGTACAAAAGTTTTAACTGAGAATGGAAAGGTTCACAATGGTAGATGTAAAGTCCTTGAAATTGTATTATTGTTAGGTGAAATTAAGAAAACACAATACAAGTTAACAGGAACTTTATTCTGTGCTGTACATTTTTTATCAAAATATGTTAACAGTCAGAAGCTAGAAAAACTGGCATTGAGGTTTCCAGTAAGAAGATTTTTAAAGATTGCCTATTTTACATATTAAGGGCCCCTGGGGCGGGGCCAATTTTGACCCCAGGGCCAACATTTAAACAATGTTGGTAAAGGGTCTCTTCACAATACTCAACACCAAATATCTAAGGTCTAGTCGCATTAGTTTCGGAAAAAAAAGATTAATTATCCTATATAAATCAATGTAAACTAAGAGAACCCTGGGGCGTGACCAATTTTGGCCCAGGGGACATAATTTGAACAAACTTGGTAGACATCCACTAGACAATGCTACATACCAAACATCTAAGCTTTAGGCATTGAGGTTTCCAGTAAGAAGATTTTTAAAGACTGCCTTTTGTACATATTAAGGGCCCGTGGGGCCAGGCCAATTTTGACCCCAGGGCCAACATTTAAACAATGTTGGTAAAGGGTCTCTACACAATACTCAACACCAAATATCTAAGGTCTAGTCCCGTAAGTTTCAGAGAAAAATGATTTTTTTATGTTATCCTATATAAATCAATGTAAACTAAGAGAACCCTGGGGTGTGATCAATTTTGGCCCATGGAACATAATTTGAACAAACATGGTAGAAATCCACAAGACAATGCTACTTACCAAATATCTAAGCTTTCGGAATTGAGGTTTCCAGTAAGAAGATTTTTAAAGATTGCCTTTTTACATATTATGGGCCACCAGGGCGGGACGAATTTTGACCCCAGGGCCAACATTTAAACAATGTTGGTAAAGGGTCTCTTCACAATACTCAACACCAAATATCTAAGGTCTAGTCCTATTAGTTTCGGAGAAAAATGATTTTTCATGTTTTCCTATATAAATCAATGTAAACTAAAAGAACCCTGGGGCGTGGCGAATTTTGGCCCAGGGGACATAATTTGAACAAATTTGGTATACACCCACAAGACAATGCTACATACCAAATATCTAAGCTTAAGGCATTGTGGTTAGTGAGAAGAAGATTTTTAAAGATTTCCTATATAAGTCTATGTAAAATGAAGTTACCCCTGGAGCGTGGCAAATTTTGACCCCAGGGAAATAATTTGAACAATCTTTGTAGAGTTCCACTAGAGGGTCCTAAATGCCAAATATCTAAGCTCTAGGCCTTGTGGTTTCAGACAAGAAGATTTTAAAAGGTTTTCCTTTAGGTTGCCATGGCAACCAGAGTTCTGCATGGAATTGATTTCTTTGAACAACTTTGGAAGAGCTTCATGCAAGGAACATCCGTGGTAAGTCTCATCAACTTTGGCCCAGGGGTTTAAGAGAAGATGTTGTTTAAAGCAAAAATTGACGACGCACGACGCACGACGGATACAGGGCTATCCTAAAAGCTCACCATGAGCACAAGTGCTCAGGTGAGCTTAAAACCCATACATTTGTAATTTGGCCAATGTAAAATTGAAGACACGGCATTTAACGAAAGAGAGAATGACTTTGGAGAAATAATGGGCAAAAGCTTCGTTATTTGGGTCTTACGTTACTTCATATAATTTAAAAAGATGTTTGCTCTTGAATAAAACATCATATTTAGTAAAGCCCTACCTTTACATGTTTGTCCGTCGCCAGTGAAGCCGGATTTACACTGGCAGATAAAGGAACCGACTGTATTTGTGCATGTAGCGTTAACATGACAGGGGCCAGGTGTATCGCTACATTCGTTGACATCTGAAAAATTACAAAAATAAGAAATATTACTAAACAACAAACAAATCATGTTGTCATTAATAACTTCGTGAGCCGATGAAAACCTTGTATTTATATTTAAATTTTATATTTCTCCAGTTTACTGGTACTTTGTAGGTTATCTTATTTTCTAGATATTTCTGTCTCATTATCATTATGTCTCGAAGGTATTTACTATTTACTTTAAAAGGATAAAGGTTTTCACTAACTACTTTGGAGGTTTTCTTAAAAATGTGAAATATGTATATCAGGAATCGCAACGCTCACAAAACACAACCTCCGAACGCCGCGAAAAAGAGAGGAAAAGAGAGCGTGTGTTTAAGTATATCAGTATGGCAAATTAAAAAAAAAACACTACAAAAAATTAATGAAAGAGAGAACCCTTGGGGTTACCCCCATGGAAAGGTCAGTGGCAATACAATTTGCCATTGGGGATTTAAGAGCTAGAGTTTTCTTTCATGGAGCAGTTGGTTCGGGAGTGTGTGTATGTGTGTGGGGGTGGGAGGGGCTGGGGTCATGCCCGTATTCTTATGCTCAGAGAATATTTGTTCATACGCCATGATTGATATGATCTTTATATTTTTATTTATTCAGATGTGTCAAAACAACAAACAATAGGGATTAAGGGAAGGTTCTCATTTCAGTTATAACCACATACCTTTTGTCCGCAAAACGGTTTAATAGCTAGATTGGCATATTATCAAATTTTCTAAACTATATTTAAATTTGAAAACCAGCATCCTGTTTTCAGCCTTAACAAGACCAAATCTTTACCTGTGCATGTTCTTCCATCACCTGTATAGCCGGTTTTGCATTGACATCTGTACGATCCCCCATTACTTGTACAATAAGCATTAACATCACAAACGTTACCGCTGTTAATGCAGTTTGTGTTGTCTGAAAAAACATGCAAAAAAAAGAGTGTAAATAATAAATGCATTGGGACATACGCACCATTTAAAAACTGATAACTAAGTGTAAGCGTGGCCTGCCATGTTACAGATGTGGATTTCGCTGCAATAAACATCTTTGTCAGACAAACCAAATAATTTCTAAATGTCTCAATGCATTGCGATAACAATGGACAGATCGAGTACGCTGTGGAGATTAATTGTGTGAAGGAAAAGTCATCAATATATACACTTAACAACTTTTCTAACTATACACCTGCGTACTGGGACATTACTGGCTAGATAATTGAACTATTGCTCCAAAACTTTCAATAAAACATGCAATAAATACTAACTGATTTATCAGTAAAACAGTTTTCAAAATGACAGACAACTGACTGCTCACAATTATTTAGAGTATTGGGACCTACAGAATACAAATTCACATCAGTAAATAAAGAGTATGACCAACAACAGCGCGTATAACTGCAAAAATTGGTCTCATTGAGCTAATACAGAACTGAATGACTTCTTTATGAAATCTTAAGCCCATTCCTGAAGAATCCCATTTTCAAGTTGCATGGTTGGTGCCTCATGTTTCGTACGCCTCTTCCAAGATCACACAACAGGTTTTCAATTAGATTTAGATCCGGAGTTCTAGCGCACCATGGAAATATTCTGACGTTGTGCACCCCCAGAAAACGTCTGATGTTCGCCGAACGATGACACGGTGCACCATCATGCATAAACTGAATGCATCTTTGTGCTTGAAGACGTGGAAGGACAACCGGAACAAGGACTTGTCGCTGACATTCTTCAGAATTTAAGTTCCATTGGATTGAAAATGCTACAGTCCTTTTGTGCATTGACACACCAGCCCACAGCGTTATAACTGATCACTCATGATAAAAAATCCGCTTCATCAATATTTTCGCGATTTAACCGTTCATCGCTGAAGGTGGCCATTTGCGTCATTAACTGATATTGTGAATTTGATTATTGTGGGTGTCAGTATTCTAAATGATTGTGAGCAGTGAGTTGTCTGTCATTTTGAATAATGTTTTACAAATAAATTAGTTAGTATAACTTGCATGTTTTATTGAAAGTTTTAGAGCAATAGCTCAATTATCAAACAAGTAATGCCCTAGTACGCAGGTGTATACTTAGAAAAGTTGTTAAGTGTATATCAGTGATATTCACGACAAATTGATTTTCGTTAAATAAAATTTTCGCAAACATATTTAACATATATTAAGACCGGTTGTCTTAATGGCAGAATATCACTGTATACCACTGGTTCCAAAGTCATACACTTTCATTTAACACATGGACCTGAATTTCGTGCTCAAAATTTTGTCTTGTTGTATTGAACAATGGCAAAAGTATAATCTAACACTGTAGAGAAAATGCCATTGTGTTTTTAATGTGATTTTGATCGATAAGCTCAGGACTTGTGTGCTATGCGCGACACAGCGTTTTTGCCTAATTTTAATCAATTGTTCATGCATTTTTATAAATTAATATATCAGACACGAACGAGTTGTTGAAGAAGAGACAGACATTGACTCCCAACTGTTACCTTGACTTCAAGGAACGGTTTTGAATGCGGCACATTGTCTTGTTTAGCTTAACAATTGTCACTGATGAAATCAAAAGACAAGAGTAACAACGTTTAACACTGGTAAACAAACTGCATGGTTAAACGAACGACCGGATCAACTGTCGGAAAGTCTTTTATTGCATGCAAATGAAAATCGAAACGTGTTTAAGTGAGCGTTTATTGAATATTAACATGTTTGTATAATTTTGGTGTTTCAAAATGACAAAAAACAAAACAGAACGTAAATCTGTAGCTTATTTCTCCTAAAATATATTTTTGCATTAATATATCGCTGACTCTAGAAAAGGTAAAATTGTAACCTGTGCATATGTGTCCATCGCCTGAATAGCCGGATTTACATAGACAGGTATAAGATCCGACTGCATTAGTGCATAATGCATTTATATCGCAAGGGTTAAGGATGCATTCGTCGATATCTGAAAGTTGAAGCGAAAACAGAAGACGAGTTTGACCCGTGTTTATACAAGACTTTCTGATTTTCCTTATGATTTTGTTAATGGGAACACCCACAGAATCAAGATTATGATTTATTGGTATGCATGCACGTTTGGGAATGTTAGATAACACTTTATAAATATAATCAAACACTATTTACAGGTAAATTATGAAAACAAATGAAGTTGGCTTTTGTGCTGTGTGCGTTTTGCATCATCCCTCCAATACAATGCTTTGCAATCCTTTAAGCTTCTTATGTTTTATATGTTTGTGTGCTTTTGCATGCAACATTGTTGAGCCGATGGGTAGGTTGGAGTTATTTGACAACTTGTACTTGTTTTGTCATATGAGAACCTGTTGGGGCAAGTGTGAGGTTGGTGCACCCTAGAACCTGGTTTAAACCCCCAGTGGCAAGTTGATTTGCCATTGACCGTTCCAAGGCGGCAACCCCTCGGGTTCTCATTTTTGTTAATTGTTTGTGGTGTCTTTTTTTTAAACTGATAATTTTATTAACCATGCTCTCTCCCCTCTTCTTCTTGACTGCGTGGGGAGGCTGTTTTTTTAATGTGGCGATTCCTGATATGCATATTTCGCCTTTTTTCCAAAACTATTTAGCAGCACGACAAAATAAAAGAAGGTTATTATTGTCTTTATCGTAAAAATTTAAAGTAAAACCAATGTTATCCGAACCTGTACACATATATCCGTTGCCTGTATAGCCAGGTTTACATTGGCAAGCATAGGATCCGACTGAATTCGTACAAGTAGCATGAGTATCGCATAAGCCAGCACCAGAGTTACATTCGTCGACATCTGAACAATTAAATAAAAATAGCCGCTTATCATAAGTTTTGCATCCAATCCGGCCAACAAATCGAATGCGATCAAATCCTTTTCAATTTAATATGGAACCACATATATTCTCATTTATATAAGTTTACCTGCAATTATCAAACAATTGCTTTTTGTTATAAAATCATACCCTAAATAAAACTCATATTACAGACATAAATATCCTTTATATTTGTTTACTGAACAAGAATCAGAGTCGCATGAGCCTAAGACTTAACATCGTTAACTTGAAAAATAGACGACAAAAATCTTTACTGAAAATTAAAATCTAAGATGAGAAATAGTGCATTATGCACAGGCATTGCACGAGCCAACGCTAGCGTTACATAAGGCGACGTCTGAAATATTAACACTAACTGAAATGCAATAACCAAATCTGTTTAAAGAGAAAAAGAATGTGACCCATTTCGAAATAAAATCACTTCAGCAAACGCAAAAAAACTATCTGTGTGATTAAGTCTTTGCCAAAAACAACTGCAAAAGCTTCGTTTTCTTTGTAACGTTATCTAATTAAATCCTGTTTATCTAATTTGCTAAACAACAAACTATATTTAGTAAAGCCCTTTACCTGTGCATGTTTGTCCGTCGCCTGTGAAGCCGGATTTACACTGACAGTTAAAGGAACCGATTGCATTTGTGCACGTAGCATTAACATGACAGAGGCCAATGGTGGCGCTACATTCGTTGACATCTTAAAAATAACACGAAAATAAATATTACCTAACACCAAGCAAAGTATGTTGTCATATCTAAAGACATGCGCTCATGAAACTCGCATTTACATTTCTCTTTAAAAGAATATTCCAATTCACAAGTACTTCAGAGAATATCTTAAAAGATATATATTTCTTTCTCATATTTGAAAAAAGTTAAATAAAGACACGACAATAAACGAAAACGAAAATGGCTTCAGGAAAGCCAGATGCTTCGTAATTTGTATTTTATGTTACTTGAATCATTAAAGGAGTTTATCTAATTATCCCCAGAATAACAAAAAATATTTAGTAAAGACCTTACCTGTGCATGTTTGTCCGTCGCCAGTGAAGCCGGATTTACATTGGCACTTAAAGGAACCGACTGTATTTGTGCAAGTAGCATTAACATGGCAGGTGCCAGTTGTAGCGCTACATTCTTTGACATCTGAAAAATTACATGATAAAGGAATATTATTAACCTCCAAAACAAAGAATGTTGTAATTAGTATGCCAGGCATTTTAACTGGTAACTGTTTCTGTCTACTTATCATCAAATCGGCGAACGTTTGCATCTTAAGGCCTAGTTGAAGAAATGTTAAACATAAGTAAAATTCATGTACACGATTTCCGTCGCCTGTGAATCCGTATTTACATAGACACATAAAAGATCCGACTGAATTCGTGTACGTAGCATTAACATGACATGCGCTAGGGTTACATTCTCTAAAAGATCAAATGAATTGCTCTAATTTTTTCTCTTCAAAGTTTAAACGTTTAAATCATATTGGCGATCTTGATTGTGAAGGTAGAGTACCGGTAATTTGCACTATGTAAATACTTCGCATTAAGATGAACAATTTTTTAATGTTAAGATGTAATCTATTAAGCTGTTGTAAGATTATGGTCCGGGTACTTGAATTTTACGAAATTTGACCTTTGAACCATTATAATTACATTGCCGTTTAAGGATCTTTGACGCGTGTCAGTGAGGTGGACATTCTGAGCTGTGTAATTTAAGTGATTTCTTTATGGAAACGAATGCTCCCAAAACCATATAACTTTGGAATATTTTGACCTTTAGATCCTAAGTGTGACATTGGCCTTACGCGGCAATCCGACATATTAAAATGAACCTGAGGTACCGGCTATTTTCGTGCATATAGCATTAGAATGACAGGAGCAAACGCCAGCGTTACATTCGTTGACATTTGAAATATTTCGAAAAATAATGAAGGCAATTACCAAACCTGTTTAGAGAGAATGAGAAAGAACATAAATTCTTAATTTGACCAGTGTCGAAATGAAGATACCACAATTAACTAAAAGGAGAACGGCTTAAGGATAGACAAATAGAAACGCTTCGATATTTGGTTCTCATGTTACTTCATATAATTAAATGGTGTTTTCTCATTTGCCCCATGAATAACAAATGACAGTTAGTAAAGCAATTTACATGTGCATGTTTGGCCGTCGCCTGTGAAGCCGGATTTACATTGGCAGATAAAGGAACTGACTGTATTTGTGCACGTAGCATTAACATGACAGGGGCCATTGGTGGCGCTACATTCGTTAACATCTAAAAAATTACAAGGAAAATAAATATTACTTAACACAAAAACAATACATGTTGTGAGAACTTAACATAATTGCCCATCAAGCTTGTATTACTTTTTTCATTTTTCAAAAATTAGCCCAATTTACTAGCAGATTGAAGTTAGTATCATTGAAAAGGCAAACATAAAGGATTTAATGTTACGACCTGTTCGAAAAAGTTTAGTATTAAGTTAATCCCTGTACCTGTGCACGTTTTCCCGTCGCCTGTGAAGCCGGATTTACATTGGCATATAAAAGATCCGCCTGACGGCATACACGTAGCATTAACATGGCATGCGATAGCATTACATCCATTGACATCTGAAATAATTAGAAGATAAACAAATATTATTGGAAACATATTCGTTCTGGTTTTGGCTTGGTAGTGATGGTGTGTTGTTTAAACCCTATCGGTGACCTTAATCGTGAAATGTAGAGCTATATACATTCTATACATTATATAAAGTAACACTTGTGTGAAGTTCGGACAAAATATATTAACCAGTTTTCAAAATGTGCTACAGTATCTTGCAGTTCACCTTTGAACACTAAGTGTCACCTAGGTCTTTTGGGCCCGGACACAGATGGGCTGTTTCAAAAAAATGGCTGGTTTGGGTTTTCCTGTTATAAAAATGAACAACAAACAGTTAATTCCATTTTCCTACTTTGCAGAGGTGTCTCATCATAGCCTTTAAAGATTTGTGAAGTTTCATCAAAATAGCACTATCCATTAAAAAAATGTTCTAAAATAATGGGCAAAATATGTCAGGAGTGTGACAAAAAAAAGTGTGACACTTTTCAAAATCTCATTTGTTCAGACCATTATTTTACAAAAAGCTTGAGTTAAGACAAGTTTTACTGTTGTTTTAGTAAAATGTGCATTTATTAGGCATCAAATAATGATAAAATTTAGCATATTATACTTAAAGTAATCAAAATTTTTGCTATTATGTCAAGCGTGGTAGATTAAAAAATACCTCAAGAAAATCTTTGCTTTATAAATTTATAGGACTTTAAAGATTAATATTACATAAGAAATGTTTTGTGTATCATTAAGTTTTATGTTTCTAGATGCAATAAATATAATATAATCACCTCTATTGAAATTATATTTGTCTGCAGCTCCCTTCAGAAAATGTCAGCTAAATTTGTCAGGAGTGTGACATTATGCACATATTGCAATATTCTATCTACATATCCTTTACATGTAAACAAGAGCATGTTTTTTCCTAGAAGTCTATGTCATGTTTTGTTAAATTGTGACAAACAGAAATGGCCTTAATGAAACACTTTTGAGCATACTGCACTTATGTGGTTGTCAGGAGTGTGACACACTTTCTTAACAATATGAATTTTTTATCTTTATGCGATACCACAAGTTCTAAAGCATTTACATTTGATGCTTCAACATCTATTTTAACAGAAATACACATTTATATAATAATAAACAGTTATACTTGTATTTTAAGCACATAAATTAAAATTATTTGATTTATTTAATATTGGTCAATAAAGCTCCATAAAATTTTTATTCTGTCACATATGAGTATGACTTGATTGATTTTGATCACTGTAAAGACTGTACAACATATGGACCAACCATTTTGGAATTTTTATGAACTTAAGTTCTTTACATTTTTTTTTCACTAAACTAGACATTTTTCAAATGACAATATCTCAGCAACCAGTTGACCGATTTCAAAAATCTTTTCAGTTCTTTACTCAGTTTCAATAAGCAAAACATACAGAATAACAAGTTTGGATTTTTTATGAACTTTAATTTTTCACTATTTTTTCACTTTTACAGCCATTTTTTTTGAAACAGCCCAGATCTAGGATTGCATTCACAAAGCACGAGCAAACGCTAGTGTAACATTCGTTTAAACTTTAAATATTTCAGACAAATAATGAAATACAATAACTAAACCATTTTATAGAGAAAGAATATCAGTTTATAATTAAACAAATATCGAAAAAAGACACCAGATTTAACTAAAAAGTTACATTTTTTTTTGAAAGTCAATTGTGAAAGGTTTGTTGTTTTTGTCGTTTGTTTCTTCATATTATTAAATGATGTTTTTCTCATTTACTTCTAAATAAAAATATGTTTTTAGAAAAGCCCTTTACCTGTGCATGTTTGGCCGTCGCCCGTGAAGCCGGATTTACATTGGCAGTTAAAGGAACCGACTGTATTTGTGCATGTAGCATTAACATGACAGGGGCCGTTGGTGGCGTTGCATTCGTTTACATCTAAAAATATTACAAGAAAAAGACATATTACTTACTTATTTGACAAAGCAAGTTGTCGAAACTAAAATCATGTGCCCATGACAATCGGTTTTTTCTAAAAAAAAAACTGAATCAATTTACTAGTAAGTTTGTGATCATCTAGATATGTTTTAGATATTACTTTCTGGTTAACATAAAATCGGCGTTATAAAAGGATTTGATTTTCAGAACCAGTGAAAACAGGTTAATTTAAACAAATCCCTGTACCCATGCACGTTTTTCCGTTGCCTTAGAAGCCGGATTTACATTGGCTTATAAAAGACCCGGCTAAATTCGTTACATCCGTTGATATCTGAAACAATTACCAATTACAAAATATCAATGAAAACCAAAAAAAAAAAAAATAATAATTTTATAATATAATTGTATATTTTAATTTTGTAGCCGAGTATGCTTCGAATAAAACAACAGTTATATAAGAGATTTAGGAGATATCACTTATATTCAACCTTTCTTCTTCAGAGAGAGAAGAGAGATGGAGAAATAGAGAGAGAGAGAGAGAGAGAGAGAGAGAGAGAGGGAGAGAGAGGGAGAGAGAGAGAGAGAGAGAATGTGGTGCTTATAACCCCTTCCTCTATCCCTCTGCCCCAGGTCATGTCTATTTGACATGAGGCCGATGACAGTCAGCTGATCATTTTTCAAAAGTTTGATCCAAGGGTTGCTCTGGAAACAAACTTAAAAAAAGTTAAACATTTTAATCCTTTGGGTGACCTTGATCGCTAAAATGAGTATCTTACGTTATGTTCATCCGTCATATTGAAGTCAACACTTGATTAAAATTTAAATGAAATCAATTAACTTGCAATTAATGCTGCGGCAACTAAAATGTACGAGGAGGAGGCTACGCTATATTTACATTAGTTGACATTGGACATATTTCGAAATTATATTGAAAGAAAACCCTGTTTAGAGAGAACGAACATAATTATAATCTTTGAATAATGTCGAAATGAAGACATCACATTTGACGCATCATAGAATGGCTGCCAAACTCAGTTGTAAACGCTTCGTTATGTGAATATTATGTTACCTTATACAAATAAATATACATGTAAATCTAATATGCACCTAAATAACAAATCATATTTGTTAATTTCCTTTACCTGTGCATGTTTGCCCGTCTCCAGTGAAGCCGGATTTACATTGGCAGTTATAGGAACCGATTGTATTTGTGCACGTAGCATTAACATGACAGGGGCTATTGGTGGCGCTACATTCGTTGACATCTAAAAAATAACACAGACACAAATATTACCGAACACCAAGCAAAGAATGTTGTCAAAACTAAACACGTGTGCCAATGAAACTTGTATTTAATTTTTACTTCAAAAATATTCCAATTTACTGGTACTGTTGTGGATATTCATTATCATTATCACTAAATACGCGAACATTTAAGTTTGATTTACAGACCTAGATGCTTAAAAAATGAAATATGAGTAAATCTCTGTACCTGTGCATGTTTTTCCGTCGCCTGTGAAGCCGAAATTACACTGGCAGTTAAAGGAACCGACTGTATTTGTGCACGTAGCATTTACATGGCAGGGGCCACTGGTGGCGCTACATTCATTGACATCTGAAAAATTACAAGAACGAGAAATATTAATTACTGCCAAACAAAGCATATTGTCATTATAAAACTCGTGTGCAAATGATATTTGAATTTACTTAAAAATATCAAAATTTACTATTTTTTGAAGATGATCTAGATCATATTACTTTCTTATTATCATAGACTTGACGAAATTTTGATTTAAGACCCAATTGTATAAATATAAATAAATCCATGCAACTGTGCACGTTTTTCCGTCGACTTTGAAGCCGTTTTCACACTGGCACATCAAAGATCCGGCTAAATTTGTGCACGTAGCATTAACATGACATGCGCTACCGTTACATACGTTGACATCTAAAGCAATAAAACAATAACAAGCAATAACGTAATACTGATAAAAATTCCGAAGTAAAAGTTATCATCAAATAATTTCATGGTGCACCAACCTCACACTTGCCCGAACAGGTTCTCATATCAACAAACAAGTTCAAGTTGTTTTGGTGAAATAACTCCAACTCACCCATCACCTTAGAAATGACGCATGCAAAAGCACACAAACATATATAACAGAAGAAGCTTATTGCATTGCACAGCAAATGGGTCGGGTACTCAATGATTTTACCGAGACCAGAGCTCCTGGAGTGAAATCAGCAAGAACACGATGACAGGGATAAAAGATGTTAAGGCTTTAAATGTCATTAATGGGTTTCCTCGGAAAATTATCTTGTTCGAACATAATTTAAACTTTTAAACGCAATTGGTGACTTAAATAGTAAAGATAGAGAAATATATATACATCTGTCATATTCAAATTAATACTTGTGCAAAGTTTGAATCAGATCTATTCATCAGTTTATGCTTCTGGAACTAGATATTCACGCAAATGTGACATATGTACACTAAGTGTTATCTTGGCCTGTGGGGCTCGGGTATAAGTCTTGGACGCGTATAGCATTAGCATATAACGATCAAATTATATTCGCTAGCGTTCTTACTGAACAGTAAGAAAAGCATGTTGTCAAAACTAAAAATGTTTGCCCATGAAGATTATTTAATTTAAATATTAGGTTTATAAGTACTTTAGAGGTTTTTTTTTCATTATTATTATAATCGACGAACTTTAAGGATTTGATTAAGAGACATAGTGAAAAAAATAAATGAAGACGCCACATTTTACGAAGACGACAATGGCTTTGGGAAAGTCAGATGCAAAACCTTCGTTATTTTGGGTTTTATGTTACTTTATTATGTAATGTGATGATAATCTAATTTGCTCCTGAATCACTCATCACATTTAGTAAAACCCTTTACCTGTGCATTTTTGTCCGTCCCCTG
Source organism: Corbicula japonica (assembly GCA_038501625.1). Lineage (NCBI taxonomy): Eukaryota > Metazoa > Mollusca > Bivalvia > Venerida > Cyrenidae > Corbicula > Corbicula japonica. The sequence goes on along the minus strand of JAZAYU010000043.1, from coordinate 5,557,878 downwards.
TGAAGCCGGATTTACATTGGCAGTTAAAGGAACCGACTGTATTTTTGCACGTAGCATTAACATGACAGGGACCATTAGAAGCGCTACATTCGTTGACATCTGAAAAATGACAAGGCAAAGAAAAATAACTTACCACCAAAACAAAGAAGGTTGGCGAAACTAACCTCGTTTGACAAAAACATTTCTATTAACTTGAAAAAAAATATTCCAATTAACTAGTTATTCCGAGATTATCCATTTTTTTTAGAAATTACTTTCTGATTATCATAAAATAGAAGAAATTTAAGGATTTGATTTGCAAACCCAGTTGAACAAGTATTACACTGGCACATTAAAGATCCGGCTGAATTTGTTCACGTAGCATTAACATGACATGCGCTAGCGTTACATCCGTTGACATCTAAAACAAACAAACTATAAATATTATTGAAAACCAAAACATATATAATCCCGTAATAAAAAGAAGTCTCTGTAAGATCATTAAGTACCCCCCCCCCCCCCTTTGCCTTTGCAATGCTATTAAATTCTTGTGTTTTTTTTTCATGCATCATTGTTGAGCTGATGGGCGGGTTGGAGTCATTTCACAAAGACAACTTGTACCTGTTTGTTGACCACTTATTGCGGCAAGTGTGAGGCTGGTGTACCCTAAAACCTGGATTAAACCCCCAGTGGCAATTTGATTTGCCACAGACCGTTCTAAGGCAGTAAGCCTCGGGTTTACATTTTTGTTAATTGTATGTGGTGTCTGTTTTGAAGCTGATTATTTTGTTAATCATGCTCTCTTTTTTCTCTTCTTCTTGGCTGTGGGGAGGCTGTGTTTTTTGAAAGTGGCAATTCCTGATATGCAATTTCCCTTTTTATCATTAATTAATTTGATGGAGCTGAGGAGTCTTTAAGATAAAACAATTCCATATACGAATTAGAAGTTACTACACTTATACACACAACCTTTCTTCCTAAGCAGTCGCGCGCGCGCGCGACAGAGAGAGAAAGAGAGAGATTTTGTGTGCGTGCGTGCGTGCGTGCGTGCATGCATGCATGCATGTATGTATGTATGTATGTATGTATGGATGTGTATGTGTATGACTGCCCTTCAGTGTGTCTTTCTTAAGCTTTGTCTCTCTCTCCATCTCTGTCTGTCTGTCTGTCTGTCTGTCTGCCTGTCTGTCTCACTCCCTTTATCTGTCTTCTGTTGTTTTTCTGTTGATGTCATTTTATTATTTTACATTTGAAATAAATATTAAGTATATTTCGTCGACATCTTTGAATATTCTAGTTTTTACATATTTGCGATTACAGTAGAAGATCTGAATCGTTAACAAAGAACTTGGAATGGTTACTTTGATGATGGAAAAAAATGTTACCTACTTTAATATTGATATTAATGAAATCGTGTGAAATATATGATTTTCAAAATAACAAGTAAAACTAATATAAAAAAGGAAGTTCTTAGTAGGATTCGGACCTACGCCTAACAATTCGAATGTTTGCAAATCCGCGACTCTAACCATTCGGCCACGCATTCTTCTGTAAACAGCACTTTCTTGAAACGATATTATACAAATAAAAGAAAGGACCGGTTATTCCCGTGTTTTCCGTAATTGCAAATCAAGCATGGTAGGCACGGTTTTAAGTCCTCCGGACATATAACCGTACCTACCGTATAAGGAACGGCTTTTCCGAAAATACGCGGACATATCCGATCATTTCTTTTATTAATATAATATCGGTAAAATGTAGCCGTTATATCATAGTGTGCGTGGCCTAGAGGTAAGAGCGTCGGTCTAAGAAATTGTCGTGGATTTGAGAGTCGTTGGTTCGAATCGTAGTAAGAAACTGTTTTTAATGACAAAAATGAGATTTTTTTTTAATTAGGAAAATAACAAGGGTTTTCTAAAATGTTTGAATTGTTCCAGATAAAAATTTTAAACTTCTATTAAAAAATAGCTGAGACAAACGTTAAAAACTTCTCTGCGCATTATCAATTTAAATTGGAAGCCGATGATTGTTTTCATAGAGAATATAAATAAAAGGGGACGGGTTTTGTTCTTAGGTAAAAGCAACTGTAATCTCAAATCATCAATAAATGATATAGTAAATGTTCTGTCTATTTGTCTGTCAGTGTATGTTTGCGTGCGTGTGTGTGTGTGTGTGTGTGTCTACCCCTTTGTATGTATGTGCGTATGAATCTCTGTCTCTCTATATGTGCGTCCGTCTCTCTGTCTAACTGCCTATCTGGCTCTGTGACCGTCCATATGTACTCTTTATATGTATGTGCGTATGAATCTCTGTCTCTCTATATGTGTGTCCGTCTCTCTGTCTAACTGCCTATCTGGCTCTGTGACTGTCCATATGTACTCTTTATATGTATGTGCGTATGAATCTCTGTCTCTCTATATGTGTGTCCGTCTCTCTGTTTAACTGCCTATCTGGCTCTGTGACTGTCCATATGTATGTATGTATGTATGTATTTATGTGTGTGTGTGTGTGTGTGCGTGCGTGCGTGCGTGCTTGCGCGTGCGTGCGTGCGTGATTGCGCGAGCGTGCGTGCGTGCGTGTGCGTGCGTGCGTATGTGTGTGTGCGTGCATGCGTGCGTGCGTGCGTGCGTGTGTGTGTGTGTGTGCGTGTGTGTGTGTGTGTGTGTGTGTGTGTGTTTGGGGGGGACTTCTGACTCATTCCTCTGTCCCTCTTGTCATTGCTATTTGACATGAGACCGATGACAGTCATCTAAAGTTTGATCAAAAAGGTAGATCTGAAAACAAACTGTTCAAAAAGTTTAACCTTTATCCCTATGGATGATCTTGATCGCTACATTACATTTTTTATCTGTTATACTAATTTAACGCTTATGTAAAAATTAGATAAGATCGATTTAACAGTTGCAGATTGATGCTCCGGGAACTAAAAAGCCTACGCTAGCTTTACATTCGTTGACATTGGAAATATTTCGAAATTATATTGAAAGACAAACGTGTTAAGAGAGAACGAACATAAATATAATCTTTGAATAATGTCGAAATGAAGACAACACATTTAACTAAATCAAAGTTTGTAAAGTCCTTTACCTGTGCATGTTTGGCCGTCGCCTGTGAAGCCGGATTTACATTGGCAGCTAAAGGAACCGACTGTATTTATGCACGTAGCATTAACATGGCAGGTGCCAGTTGTAGCACTACATTCGTTGACATCTGAAAAATGACAAAACAGTGAAATATGCATTTCGGGAATGGCAACATCCAGCATCCCCAAGCAGCCAAAAAGTAGAGAGGAGAAGAAAGCATGGTTATTAAAATAATCAGTTTCAATATGGACGCCACAAACAATTAACGAAAGTGAGAACCCAAAGGGTTACCGCCTTGGAACGGTCACTGGCAATCAATTTGCCACCGGGGCTTAAACCAGGTTCTAGGGTGAAACAAGAAAAAGACAAGGAAAGACAAGAAAAAGAAATATTACTAAACATCAAAACAAAGCATGTTGTCAAAACGAAACAAGTCTGCCAATAAAACTTCTATTTAATTTCTACTTTAAAAAATATTTCAATTTACTAGTGCTTTGCTGGTTATCTTATTTGCTGGATATTTATTTTAATTATCACTTATTCGCGAGCATTTAAGTTTGATTTTTTTGCTGGATAGTCATTATAATTACTAATAAATACGCGAACTTTTTAAGTTAGATTTACAGACCTAGATGCAAACAATGAAATATGAGTAAATCCCTGTACCTGCGCATGTTTGTCCGTCGCCTGTGAAGCCGGTTTTACACTGGCACATCAAAGCTCCGGCTAAATTCATGCACGTTGCATTTACATGACACGCGCTACCGTTACACCCGTTTACATCTAAAACATTAAAACAATAAAAAGCAATGACAAATTATTAAATAAAATCTCCGAAGCAAAACTTATCATCTAATAATTTTATGTTCTAGCTATGAAATCTTTAAGAAAAAAACAGTTCAAAACACAAATTAGAACATACCACGTTTAAACCACACAGCTTTCTTCCCCAGCAGCCGAGAGAGAAAGATATTGAGCGAGAGAGTTTGTGTTGGTGTGTGTATGCGGGCTTATGACCCGTGTATCTGTCCCTATTCCCAAGCTCATGGCTTTTTGACATGAGACAGTCAGCTGATCATTTTTCTAAATAGATATGGAAATAGATGAAAAGAAAACTTAAAGCCACTAAACTCGACAAATATGGAAACATTGCAGACTTTGCTTGATTGAGCTTGTTCATTGGCAGTATTGGAACTGCATATTACTGCCCACGCAGCCTAGCCCGGGTTGAGTGTGTCGCAATATTAATACCGATAAGCAGTACAAGTTCGATCCATCTAAAGAGTTGAAATGCATAAAGCGGTGAACATAGAACCTTTTAAAGTTCGATAAAAAGGGTTGCTCTAAAAAATTTCAAAAAAAGTTTAATCGATTAACCCTATGGATGACCGTGATTGCTAAGATGGAGACTCTTACATTATGTACACCCGTCATATTGAAGTTAACACCTGTGTACATTTTAGATGAGATCCATTATTTGAAGATAATGTTATTCATTAAATGACGTTTATCTAATTGCTACTAAATAACAAACTTCATGTAGTAAACATTTACCTGTGCATGTTTGGCTGTCGCCAGTGAAGCCGGGTTTACATTGGCAGATAAAGGAACCGACTGTATTTGTGCACGTAGCATTAACATGACAGGGGCCATTGGCGAGGCTACATTCGTCGATATCTGAATACGTACAATAGAAAGAAAAATACTTTCCACTAAAATAAAGCATGCTATCGAAAACAAAACATGAAACGTATTTACTTTCTACTTTAAAATTATTTCTATTTACTAGCACTTGGCAGGTTATCTTTTTTGCTAGATATTCATTATAACTAAAAAGGTGAACATTAAAATTTGATTAACAGACCTAGATGTAGAAAAATATAAATGAAATATGAGTAAATCTCTATACCTGTGCATGTTTGTCCGTCGCCTATAAAACCGGGTTTACATTGGCAGTTATAGGAACCTACTGTATTTGTACATGTTTCATTAACATGACAGGGGCCAGTTGTAGCACTACATTCGTTCACATCTAAAACAATTACAAGAAAAAGAAATATTACCTAAAATCAAAACAAAGAATGTTGTCATTACTATACAGTTCATATTTTTGCTTACTATCTTCCATGCTCTCTCCCCCTCTCTTCTTCTTGACTGTGTGGGGAGGCTGTTTTTTCTGAATGTGGCGATTCCTGATATGCATATTTCACCTTTTTACATTATGTACTTTCATTATATTAAAGTTAGCACTCGTGTTAAGTTAAGATGAGATCCATTATGTGAAACTAATGTTACTTATTAAATGGCGTTTGTCTAATTTGCTTCTAAAATAACAAACTTCATATGGCAAACTTGTTTAGAGAGAGAATAATTTTGCATTTGACCCATTTCAAAATGGAGACAGCACATTTTACGAAAACGATAATGGCTTCGGGATAGTCAGTTGCAAACGCTTCCTTATTTTGGTCGTTTGGGATGGTTAAAAGTGTACTGTTATTGGTGTAAATATTGAGTTGCGCTAAACCCGGGGCTAGGCGGCGTGGACAGTAAAATGCATTTCCATTACTGTCCATGACCAGGCTCAATCAAACCGAGCCTGCAATATTTTCATTTTTGTCGTGTTCGATGGTTTTAAAAGCTCCCTTTTCATATATTATAATATTTAATGACATTTATCTTCTTTGCTCATGAATAAAATTAACATTAAATCGACACACACATTTTAAGGATATGATTTGGAGACCTTGTTGAAAAAAGATAATCGAAGATACCACGTTTAACGAACACGAAAATGGCCTTGGGAAGGACAGATGCCAAAGCGTCATTATTTGGGTCTTATGTTTGTTTATATGATTAAATAATGTTTATCTTATTTGCTCCTGAATAACGTAAAAGTAAAAAATTCATATCAGGAATGGCCAGATCGAGCAGACATAGCCTCCCCACACAGCCAAAACGCAGAGAAAAGTAGAGAGCATGTTTATGCAATGATAAATTTCAAAAAAAAGGCGCCAGAACAATTAGCGAAACTGAGAAACTGAAGGGGATATCGTCTTGGAAAGGGAAGTGGCAGAGCGCTATAGAATAACATCTTGGTAACCTTTGTTTTGAGTGTACAGATTGTTTTGCACAAATAACGTGGTGAAATTACCATTTTCTTTTATTGTCTTTATGTTTATAAATTTAATCTCCATAACAAACTGGTTGTGAAACACCTTGTTGCAAAAGTGATTTTAAACTGCACCTGTATTTATGTATTAAATGTGGGTATCGGCGATAAAACTTGTCAACAATTTTCCTTAATTTGTGCTATCGATAACCTTGTTTTAAATGCTTTTTAAAACCCTTGTTTTAAAATCTTTTTTACAGCCTTGTTTAAAAATTACAGTTAATGAAGCCCTTTACCGGTGCATGTTATTCCGTCGCCTGTGAAGCCGGATTTACATTGGCAGTTATAGGAACCGACTGTATTAGTGCACGTAGCATTAACATGACAGAGGCCATTGGTGGCGCTACATTCGTTGACATCTGAAAAATTGCAAGGAAAATAAATATTATTAAGCACGAAAACAATTCATGTGGTAATAGCTTAACACTCTTCCCCAAGAAGCTTTCAAGTCCGAAAACAACTTACATGTCCTTGCTCTTGGTGATTCATTTAAATTAACATTCCAATTATGCTAAAACTGATTCCCAACTCTTTCTTTAAAAACTTTCATAAATATATTGACATTTCCCAAACCTTAACAAATCCAAACTTATTTAAATCCTAAATTGTCAAATACTTTTTAAACTGATTTTACCCAAGAAATTTTGTCTGGGTTTCTTTCATATTCTTGTATCATGGTTTTGTAAACACTTTTAACATATTTGAAGTCACTTAGACACACAATTTTAACCAGTATCTAATAATATTTACATATCTTAATGTGGTTATATTTTTCTGTCCAGTTCACCATTAATAAAATTATTTTGCGTTTGGGATTTGACACCCAGTTATCTTTTGCAATACTGTAAATGTACTCTTTCAATATTTATTCCTTCGTTAAAACTACAGACTTTACTTCCATAATTCGAAATAGGTAAGATTAATTTATCGAAAAATTCTAATGAATGACTAATTTTAATACCCTATTGGTGACCTAGATCGTGAAGGTAGAGCTATATGGAATATATACATTCATCACATGAAAGTAAACACTTGTTGGGATGAGATCTATTAATAAGTTTAAAAAAATGCTCCAGAAATTAGAAATTCGCACAAATGTGACATTTGAACAATAAGCGTCACCTTGGCCTTTGAGGCCAGACTAAGATCTTGGACGCGTATAACATTCGCAAAGCACGAGCTAACGCTAGTGTTACATTCGTTGACATTCGAAATATTTCGGAAAAGAAAGATAATAACCAAACCATTTTTATAGGAAAGTAGGAAAGTTTCTAGTCTGAACATTATCGAAATAAGAAACCACATTTAACAAAAATGATAATGTTTTGGGGAGAAGTTAGATGCAAAAGGGATGTTATTTTTTATGTGTTGCTTCATATAATCAAATGCTGGTTTATCTAATTTATTCATACAAAATATTTGGTAAAGATTTTACCTGCGCATGATTGTCCATCGCCTGTTAAGCCGGATTTACACTGGCAGATAAAGGAACCGACTGTATTTGTGCACGTAGCATTAACATGACAGGTGCCAGGTGTAGTACTACATTCGTTGACATCTGAAAAATTACAAGAGAAGAAAAAATTGCGTAACACTTAGCAAAGTATTTTGTCAAACCTTAACTCATTAGCTCATAAAATTAGTATTTTCTATTTACTTTAAAAATATTTAGTTAACTAGTACTTTAGGAAAGTGAAATTTGCATATCAGGAATTGCCACAATCAGAAGACACAGTCTCCCCTAACAGCCAAGAAGAAAGGAAAGAGATAGAACATGGTTTATAAACTTCAAAACAGCCGCCACAAACAATGAACAAAAATAAGAACCCGATGATTACCGCCTTGGAAAGGGTCAGTTGCAAAACAGATTGCCACTGGGTATTTAAACCATGTTCTTGGGTGTACCAACCTTACACTTGCACTAACAGGTTCTCGTTTGAATAAACAAGCATAAGATTATCTTTTAGCTAGATATTGTTTTCTTTTCACAAGCATTAAATCAACGAACTTTAGGGATTTGATTTAGAGAAATAGTTAAAATTAAATGAATGCACCGCATTTAACGAAAAATAGAATGACTGTAGAAAAGTAAGACGCAAAAGTTTCGTTATTTGTTTCTTCAAAGTTCTCTTTTCATCCATTTTAACATCAAAGCAGCGTGTTTTGTTCCGTGTTGCGGCTGAAACATTTCTCCCCGCCCATTCAATCTGTGCTGTAATCAGTTACGATCTTTGAAATTCGTTCAGCACGATACTTATGTACCATGTTGAAAGTTCTTCTTAAATTACTATTGTTTTATATTTTTTAGATGTCTGGTTTCAATATTACAGTCAATATAGATTTGGATATTGTTCAATCACCTCAAGGATATATTCCCTGCTTTTTAAATATTGCGATTGGCTTTGCCTATGATATGCAGGATTTATGTCCTATAATCCTCCTGTCAAAATTCTATTCTGTTTATTTCCGCCCATTGTTTTCTCGTTTAGGGCAAACGCATTTTTTTTAAATCTGGAAACCATATGCCGCTAAACATGGAATGGTATTTATCTAAAAATACGGCATTAAAGGTTCCATGCTCACCGTCATACGCATACTCTCGTTTGGGATGGATCGAAATTGTACTGTTTAATGGTGTAATTATTGAGTTGCTCTAAACCGGGGCTAGGCGGCGTGGGCAGTAATATGCATTTCCGTTACTACCCATAAACAGGCTCAATCAAACCGAGCCTGCACTATTTTTTATTCATATGTTCGGTGGCTTTCAAAGTTCCTTTTTCATATTTTTTTCATATAACTTAATGATGTTTATATCATTTGCAATAAAATTGTATACTTTATGTAGTTAAACTTTACCAGTGCATGTTTGTCCGTCGCCAGTGAAGCCGGATTTACATTGGCAAATAAAGGAACCGACTGTATTTGTGCACGTAGCATTAACATGACAGGGGCCAGTTGTAGAACTACATTCGTTGATATCTGAAAAATAACAAGAACATGAATTATTACTAAAACAAAGCAAGGCATGTTGTCAAAACTTAACACGTGTGCTACTGAAAATAGTAATTTCTTTTTAGTTAATATTCAGTTAACTAGAACTTTAGAGGTTAACTTTTTAGCTAGATTTTTTCTCATTGTCATTAAATCGACGAATAAGGATTTGATAAAGAGTTGAAAAAAGAAAGTTTGATGAAGTCACCACATTTCACGAGGAAGAGAATGATTTTTGGGAATTTCCGATGCAAAAGCTTCCTTATTCGGTTTAACATGGGTCTAATGTTACTTTATATAATTTAATGATGTTTATCTAATTTGTTTCAGACAAATTGAATTTACTAAAGCCCTACCTTTGCATGTTATTCCGTCTCCAATGAAGCCGGATTTACATTGGCAGTTATAGGAACCGACTGTATTTGTGCACATAGCATTCACATGACAGGGGCCATTGGTGGCGCTACATTCGTTGACATCTGAAAAGTTTCAACATCAACATCAAAGCAGCGTTTTTTGTTCCGTGTTGCGGCTGAAAAATGTCTCCCTGTCCATTCAATATGTGCTGTAATTAGTTACTTTCTTTGAAATTCGTTCAGCACGATGTACCATGTTGAAAGTTCTTCTTAAATTTCTATTCTTTTATTATTTTTACCAGTTTATAGATGGCTGATTTCAATATCCTGGTCAATAAAGATTTAGATAATGTTCAATCACCCAAAGGATATATTTTCTGCTTTTTTAATTTTGTTTTTGGTGTTGTCAGTGATTTGCAAGATTTAAGTGCTCTGATCTCCTGTCAAAATTCTACTCTGTTTAGTTCCGTCCATTGTTTTCTCGTATAGAAAGGTGAAATATGCATATCAGGAATCGTCACATTCAGAAAAAAACAGCCTCCCCACACAGTCAAGAAGAAGAGAGGGAGAGAGCATGGTTAATAAAATGATCAGTTTCAAAAGAGACACCACTAACAATTAACAAAAATGAGAACCCGAGGGGTTACCGCCTTGGAACGGTCAGTGGCAAATGAAATTGCCACTAGGGATTTAAACCAGGTTCTAGGGTGCACCAACCTCACACTTGCCCCAGTAGGTTCTCATATCACAAAACAAATACAAGTTGTCTTGGTGAAACAATTCAACCCACTTATTGGCGCAACAATGTTGCATGCAAAAGCACACAAAGTTATAAAACATAAGAATTTAATAGCATTGCAAAGCCAAAGGGCGGGTACTCAATGATCTTACCGAGACCAGAGCTCCTGGAGTAAAATCAGCAAGAACACGATGACAGGGATAAAAGAAACAGATCAAGCTTCTAGGTTCTTTTAAGAAAAGATTTCCCCATAAACCTTCATAAACTCTTAAACCCCTGCCACCGTCGTGCAACCAAAGAGGTAAGCATAATGATCAACTGTAGAAGGGTTAATCACCAGGCATGCAGAGCGCTGTAAAATATCATGTTGGTAACCTTTCTTTTTAAATTTACAGATGGTTTTTACGAATAACCGGGAGAAATTAACATTGCCCTTTATCTTCATAAGTTTATAAATTAAATCTCCATAAAAAAACTGGCTGTGAAATACCTTGTTGCAATAGTGATTTTAAACTGCACCTGTATTTATGAATTAGATCTGGGTATCGACGATAAAACTTGCAAAATATTTTCCTTAATTTGTGATACCGATAACCTTGTTTAAAAAGTTTTTCTGTAATGCAAAGATTACGTTCATTGAAATCATTAATATCGTTGCAAGCTCTTGAAAAGTCAACAAGCTGTGAAATATAAATCCCGTAAGATGTTGCACGAGGAACATCGCCGTCTAAAAACGGAAAATTTACTGTATTAAAATTAAAATCATCTCTTTTATCATATATTTTAGTAGTGACATAACCATTTTTAATTGACAGATTTAGATCGAGAAAGTTTGCTTGCTGTTCTGAAGTGTTCGCTGCATTAAGTTGTAGTTCTTTAGGGTAGATCTTATTAACCAGTAATGGAAAATGGTTATTATCTATATTTAATAAATCATCAAGGTACCTCGAGGTGTTGTTAAAAGCTGTAATAATATCATGTTGATGTTCAGTAGAAAGAGATAACATAAAGTCTCTTTCATAACAGTATAAAAACAGATCAGCAACAAGGGGTGCACAATTAGTACAAATTGGGATGCCTATTACTTGTTTATAATTAGAGGTACCAAATCTAACATAAATATTATCCAGTAAGAAAGTTAGCGACTCTATTAGGTCTTGACAAGTCCATAAAGTATAATTATCATAAGAACCATCTGTAAAAAATGCCCTATGTTCATTACAAGCGATGAAGGTTTTATTTTCTCTAGCAAACGTTTTTTCAATGAGACTGGTTAGTTTGTCCATTATTAAATTTTGAGGGAGCGAGGTATATAAAGTTGAGAAATCATAAGTAGACAAACAGAACGCCTGAAAATTATTTGATTTTAGCTTTTTCAAAACGTCATTTGAATTTTTAATCGACCAAAATAAATTTTTGCCAGAAGTTTCAAAAACCTTATCGCAATACCTAATTACATGTTCTTTAATAGCTGTAAGACAAGAAGTTAAGAGCACGGATAATTTAGTAGTAGTGCAAGAACTAGAGTTAGCAATAAATCTTGCTTTGTACGGTGTTTTATGCATTTTAGGCAACCAATACATAGTAGGTACTTTGTCTTGTTTCGGCTCAATACTGATTCTAAATTTTGTAATTTGTAGAGTGTGTGCAGTAACAATATCACTCTCAGATGAAGAAGTCAGTACATAAGCATTAGTGCTGTTCAGTTCTTCAGTTTGAATATTAATATAGTGCACCCGTCACACTATAATTACATTATTAGAAGCCTTATCAGCAGGTGTTAAAACAAATTTGTTATGAAAGTCTTGAATTCCTTTTTTCAAATGACGAAAGTTAAAACGAGGTCGAGGTGGTAATAAAGCAATGTTTCTTTCATAAAATGATATACGAGTGTCTATTATTTTAAATATGTGTTTTTTCTAGTTAGAAAGTGCATTAGGCTCAGCATGTTCTCTTTTGCACCATTTATTGCAAAATAGGTTTAAAGACTCAGCAATTTCTGCACGACATGCATTAAAATCAATTTTGGATGGAATTCTATATTTGGGACCTTTAGAAATTAAATTACGAATTCTAGAGTCTTTGATTACATTAAGATCACCGGTAACAATATGACCGACAGGCTTATAGCAATATTTAGAAGTTAAACACTCTCAAGATTTTGGTGTATTATCAATGATCTGTAAATCAGAGGTAATTTTATTGTAATTAAAAATTGTATTTCTAGTTGGTTTGTTGTATTTATAACAAACCATAGGCGATTCAGAATTCTTAAAATAATTAGGAACAGCCGATTGAACTGTTTTATCTTTAAATATACTAGGAAGGTCATTAAAATCTATTCCTTTATTTAAAAAAGAAATTTTAAGGAAATGTCTTTTATGGTCAGATTCCAAGTCAATGTGTGGCCTGAGAACATGCCGAGTATAACACTGAATCAGACTAGCAACCTCGTAAAAAGGATGGGTTCTTATGACGTTGTCGTCGGCTTCCTCATCCAGTTTCTGCAGACTTGATATAGAAAGAGAAGCCAACCTAGATAGCATAGCGTGTATGCCAGATTGTTTTAAAATGATATGTAGGTCATTAATAGCACAACGAATACGTGATTTTCTTTTTATGTTTCCATTAGTTCTGCTTCCGTGCGACCTCGATTTTCTTTTGCGTAATTCAAGCAATTCAAAGACGTCATAATCAGGATTTTTAGAAATGTTGCCTTCCTGATAAATATTATTATTTAAACCAAGTGGGTATGCAGATTGTAATTTTTTAATCCATTTTTGTTCCGAAATGAGTCTGGCCCTAATTTTAAATGCTCTTGATGCAGCGCTGTCAAATGTAAGTTTTTCTACTGGTTGAACGGAAATATTTTGTAAACGGTGTCCTGAATGTTTAAAATGCTGGTATAAAAATGTTATAAATTTGGTGTTGTTTCGAATTTTCGAGCAATGTTGTCCAAAACGTGTTTTTAAGGGGCGACCTGTTTGACCTACATATTGAATTCCACAGTTATTAGAATTTCAAGTTAAAACGTGAACAACATTATCAGTTTGTCAGTCTATATCATTATTAATGTTAACAGAAAAAGTTCTACCATTAACTGTGGATTTAATGACAGAATTACAATTCAAATAATCACAGCATCTGCACCTCTTAGAATTGCACTTCAAAATAGAAGGATAAGATCTGCGTCTTGCGTCATTCAATTTATTTGGTGTAGAAATATTGTATTTTCGAAGAATAGGAGATTTTAAAGGTGACAGTGTAAATTTCAAATTGTTTTTAAATAAATTTGTACGATGAACACTCTGCAGACCTGTCATATTAATAGAGCTTGCCGAAGATAAATTTAAACGTGATAAACAAACTGATGGCTGCAGACTTTTAAATGATTTAATTTTATGCGGTGTTTGGACAGAAGACGCAGAAGATAGCCTTATAGGTGAAATATTTATTTTTAATATTTTATTTTGTGCCGCCATAATGAAATCTGTAGAAAGAATACCATTATATGAGCAGCGACTTTAGGTTACATTGACAGTTTTAAATGTAGGGCAAACCGATTTTTAAAATCTGGAAACCATATGCCGCTTATCTCAAAATACCGCATTGAAGGTTCCATACTCACCGCCATACCCATATTATCGTTTGGGATGGATCGATATTGAACTGTTTAATGATGTAAATTTTGAGTTGCTCTCAACCCGAGGCTAGGTGGCGTGGGCAGTCATATGCATTTTCATTACTAGACATGAACTAGCTCAATCAAACCGAGCCTGCAATATTTTCATATTCATATGTTCGGTGGCTTTCAAAGTTCCATTTTCATCTTTTAATTTTTTATATAACTTAATAATGTTTATATCATTTGCTCTTAAATTGCATATTTTATGTAGTAAAGCTTTACCAGTGCATGTTTGTCCGTCTCCAGTGAAGCCGGATTTACATTGGCAGAAAAAGGAACCGACTGTATTTGTGCACGTAGCATTAACATGACAGGGGCCAGTTGTAGCACTACATTCGTTGACATCTAAAAATTACAAGAACGAGAAATATTACTAACGCAAAGCAAGGCACGTTGTCAAAACTAAACACTTGTGCTACTTAAAATAGTATTTTCTTTTTTTACTAAATATGTAAATCTGGCTTCACTGGCGACGGAATATGCAAAGGTAAATTCAATTACAAGAACAAGAAATATTACTAACGCAAAGCAATGCATGTTGTCAAAAATAAACACGTGTGCTACTGAAAATAGTATTTTCTTTTTACTAAATATTAAGTCAACTTGTACTTTATAGGTTTACCTTTAAGCTCGAGTTAAGAAAGAAACTCAAAATAGTTAACATTAAACACTACAGAGGTGGGGAGTACACATTTATTTAACTCTTTACCCCTTACATAATGCCTTGTAACCTGGGCGAACAATGTTGATCCAGATCATCTGGCAGATCCGTGACATTTGATCAGATTTCCCAGCTGATCCGGATCTAAAACCGGTTGTACATGCGACAAAATGCGTATGTACGTAGTAAAAATAGTGTTAATATAGTGTATATTTATTATTATAAATTGTTTATATTATTTTTAAGTTATAAACCTTTTTGTAAAAAAGTTGCTACTTTTTTATAATTGTTATATTATCACATTTCATCAATTCTATAAATTTTACCACATTCGGATGTTCTCGAAAGCACACATACGTTTGTCTAATTTCTACATAAATAGGACATTCTAAAAAGAGTGGAATTCATCTTCTAAAGTACTACATGCATAACATTTCCGATCGCCATATTGTATTTTACTGCCTAATGCCATCTATTCTACCACTTTCAATGGCTAACCTGTGAGCTGATATTCTAAAACGTGTGTATACTTGTCTAAACTTAACAATTTTATCTTATCTAAATAAGGTTGAAATTTCAAGTCCGAAAACAACTTACATGTCTTTGCTCTTGGTGATTCATTTAAATTAACATTCCAATTATGCTAAAACTGATTCCCAACTCTTTCTTTAAAAACTTTCATAAATATATTGACATTTCCCAAACCTTAACAAATCCAAACTTATTTAAATCCTAAATTGTCAAATACTTTTTAAACTGATTTTACCCAAGAAATTTTGTCTGGGTTTCTTTCATATTCTTGTATCATGGTTTTTTTAAACACTTTTAACATATTTGAAGTCACTTAGACACACAATTTTAACCAGTATCTAATAATATTTACATATCTTAATGTGGTTATATTTGTTCTGTCCAGTTCACCAATAATAAAATTATTTTGCGTTTGGGATTTGACACCCAGTTATCTTTTGCAATACTGTAAATGTACTCTTTCAATATTTATTCCTTCGTTAAAACTACAGACTTTACTTCCATAATTCAAAATAGGTAAGATTAATTTATCGAAAAATTCTAATGAATGACTAATTTTAATACCCTATTGGTGACCTAGATCGTGAAGGCAGAGCTATATGGAATATATACATTCATCACATGAAAGTAAACACTTGTTGGGATGAGATCTATTAATAAGTTTTAAAAAATGCTCCAGAAATTAGAAATTCGCACAAATGTGACATTTGAACAATAAGCGTCACCTTGGCCTTTGAGGCCAGACTAAGATCTTGGACGCGTATAACATTCGCAAAGCACGAGCTAACGCTAGTGTTACATTCGTTGACATTCGAAATATTTCGGAAAAGAAAGATAATAACCAAACCATTTTTATAGGAAAGTAGGAAAGTTTCTAGTCTGAACATAATCGAAATAATAAAACCACATTTAACAAAAATGATAATGTTTTGGGGGGAAGTTAGATGCAAAAGGGATGTTATTTTTTATGTGTTGTTTCATATAATCAAATGCTGGTTTATCTAATTTATTCATACAAAATATTTGGTAAAGATTTTACCTGCGCATGATTGTCCATCGCCTGTTAAGCCGGATTTACACTGGCAGATAAAGGAACCGACTGTATTTGTGCACGTAGCATTAACATGACAGGTGCCAGGTGTAGTACTACATTCGTTGACATCTGAAAAATTACAAGAGAAGAAAAAATTGCGTAACACTTAGCAAAGTATTTTGTTAAACCTTAACTCATTAGCTCATGAAATTAGTATTTTCTATTTACTTTAAAAATATTTAGTTAACTAGTACTTTAGGAAAGTGAAATTTGCATATCAGGAATTGCCACAATCAGAAGACACAGTCTCCACTAACAGCCAAGAAGAAAGGAAAGAGATAGAACATGGTTTATAAACTACAAAACAGCCGCCACAAACAATGAACAAAAATAAGAACCCGATGATTATCGCCTTGGAAAGGGTCAGTTGCAAAACAGATTGCCACTGGGTATTTAAACCATGTTCTTGGGTGTACCAACCTTACACTTGCACTAACAGGTTCTCGTATGAATAAACAAGCATTAAATTATCTTTTAGCTAGATATTGTTTTCTTTTCACAAGCATTAAATCAACGAACTTTAGGGATTTGATTTAGAGAAATAGTTAAAATTAAATGAATGCACCGCATTTAACGAAAAAAAGAATGACTGTAGAAAAGTAAGATGCAAAAGTTTCGTTATTTGTTTCTTCAAAGTTCTCTTTTCATCCATTTTAACATCAAAGCAGCGTGTTTTGTTCCGTGTTGCGGCTGAAACATTTCTCCCCGCCCATTCAATCTGTGCTGTAATCAGTTACGATCTTTGAAATTCGTTCAGCACGATACTTATGTACCATGTTGAAAGTTCTTCTTAAATTACTATTGTTTTATATTTTTTAGATGTCTGGTTTCAATATTACAGTCAATATAGATTTGGATATTGTTCAATCACCTCAAGGATATATTCCCTGCTTTTTAAAGTTTGCGATTGGCTTTGCCTATGATATGCAGGATTTATGTCCTATAATCCTCCTGTCAAAATTCTATTCTGTTTATTTCCGCCCATTGTTTTCTCGTTTAGGGCAAACGCATTTTTTTTTAAATCTGGAAACCATATGCCGCTAAACATGGAATGGTATTTATCTAAAAATCCGGCATTAAAGGTTCCATGCTCACCGTCATACGCATACTCTCGTTTGGGTTGGATCGAAATTGTACTGTTTAATGGTGTAATTATTGATTTGCTCTCAACCCGGGGCTAGGCGGCGTGGGCAGTAATATGCATTTCCGTTACTACCCATAAACAGGCTCAATCAAACCGAGCCTGCACTATTTTTTATTCATATGTTCGGTGGCTTTCAAAGTTCCTTTTTCATATTTTTTTCATATAACTTAATGATGTTTATATCATTTGCAATAAAATTGTATACTTTATGTAGTTAAACTTTACCAGTGCATGTTTGTCCGTCGCCAGTGAAGCCGGATTTACATTGGCAAATAAAGGAACCGACTGTATTTGTGCACGTAGCATTAACATGACAGGGGCCAGTTGTAGAACTACATTCGTTGATATCTGAAAAATAACAAGAACATGAAAGATTACTAAAACAAAGCAAGGCATGTTGTCAAAACTTAACACGTGTGCTACTGAAAATAGTAATTTCTTTTTAGTTAATATTCAGTTAACTAGAACTTTAGAGGTTAACTTTTTAGCTAGATTTTTTCTCATTGTCATTAAATCGACGAATAAGGATTTGATAAAGAGTTGAAAAAAGAAAGTTTGATGAAGTCACCACATTTCACGAGGAAGAGAATGATTTTTGGGAATTTCCGATGCAAAAGCTTCCTTATTCGGTTTAACATGGGTCTAATGTTACTTTATATAATTTAATGATGTTTATCTAATTTGTTTCAGACAAATTGAATTTACTAAAGCCCTACCTTTGCATGTTATTCCGTCTCCAATGAAGCCGGATTTACATTGGCAGATATAGGAACCGACTGTATTTGTGCACATAGCATTCACATGACAGGGGCCATTGGTGGCGCTACATTCGTTGACATCTGAAAAGTTTCAACATCAACATCAAAGCAGCGTTTTTTGTTCCGTGTTGCGGCTGAAAAATGTCTCCCTGTCCATTCAATATGTGCTGTAATTAGTTACGTTCTTTGAAATTCGTTCAGCACGATGTACCATGTTGAAAGTTCTTCTTAAATTTCTATTCTTTTATTATTTTTACCAGTTTAAAGATGGCTGATTTCAATATCCTGGTCAATAAAGATTTAGATAATGTTCAATCACCCAAAGGATATATTTTCTGCTTTTTTAATTTTGTTTTTGGTGTTGTCAGTGATTTGCAAGATTTAAGTGCTCTGATCTCCTGTCAAAATTCTACTCTGTTTAGTTCCGTCCATTGTTTTCTCGTATAGAAAGGTGAAATATGCATATCAGGAATCGTCACATTCAGAAAAAAAACAGCCTCCCCACACAGTCAAGAAGAAGAGAGGGAGAGAGCATGGTTAATAAAATGGTCAGTTTCAAAAGAGACACCACTAACAATTAACAAAAATGAGAACCTGAGGGGTTACCGCCTTGGAATGGTCAGTGGCAAATGAAATTGCCACTGGGGATTTAAACCAGGTTCTAGGGTGCACCAACCTCACACTTGCCCCAATAGGTTCTCATATCACAAAACAAATACAAGTTGTCTTGGTGAAACAATTCAACCCACTTATTGGCGCAACAATGTTGCATGCAAAAGCACACAAACATATAAAACATAAGATTTTAATAGCATTGCAAAGGGCGGGTACTCAATGATCTTACCGAGACCAGAGCTCCTGGAGTAAAATCAGCAAGAACACGATGACAGGGATAAAAGAAACAGATCGAGCTTCTAGGTTCTTTTAAGA
This sequence comes from Corbicula japonica, assembly GCA_038501625.1. Classification (NCBI taxonomy): domain Eukaryota; kingdom Metazoa; phylum Mollusca; class Bivalvia; order Venerida; family Cyrenidae; genus Corbicula; species Corbicula japonica. The sequence continues at coordinate 5,538,759 of JAZAYU010000043.1, read as the reverse complement.
AAAGATTTCCCCATAAACCTTCATAAACTCTTAAACCCCTGCCACCGTCGTGCAACCAAAGAGGTAAGCATAATGATCAACTGTAGAAGGGTTAATCACCAGGCATGCAGAGCGCTGTAAAATATCATGTTGGTAACCTTTCTTTTTAAATTTACAGATGGTTTTTACGAATAACCGGGAGAAATTAACATTGCCCTTTATCTTCTTAAGTTTATAAATTAAATCTCCATAAAAAACTGGCTGTGAAATACCTTGTTGCAATAGTGATTTTAAACTGCACCTGTATTTATGAATTAGATCTGGGTATCGACGATAAAACTTGCAAAATATTTTCCTTAATTTGTGATACCGATAACCTTGTTTTAAAAGTTTTTCTGTAATGCAAAGATTACGTTCATTGAAATCATTAATATCGTTGCAAGCTCTTGAAAAGCGAACAAGCTGTGAAATATAAATCCCGTAAGATGTTGCACGGGGAACATCGCCGTCTAAAAACGGAAAATTTACTATATTAAAATTAAAATCATCTCTTTTATCATATATTTTAGTAGTGACATAACCATTTTTAATTGACAGATTTAGATCGAGAAAGTTTGCTTGCTGTTCTGAAGTGTTCGCTTTTTTAAGTTGTAGTTCTTTAGGGTAGATCTTATTAACCAGTAATGGAAAATGGTTATTATCTATATTTATTACATGTGTTACTATAAATAGTAACAAATAATGACCAAAATGCCCGGGTACTTTGCATGATAAAGGGCGGGCCGAAAACCTGATATCGCGGGCCGAAAACCTGATATCGCGGGCAGAAATCCCGTATCACGAATTTTTGCACGTGGTAACCATTGATACAGGATTGAACTTTTACATTTCAAGATGGCGACGATTGAATCGATCGAGTCCCATTCAAGTCTTTTGGAGCTAGATGCAAGAAGTAGCACATTTAAAAAAGAACTTGCATGCTAACATGAGATATATTTCTAAGAGCGACAAAATGACAAGAGAAACATGGAGAAATTGTACATACCTGGGGACAACCAAGAACAAAAAGCACTGTATTTCCAGAATCATGTTCCTTCATATTTTCTTTAGGCTTTAGGCCTATTATTTTTTGAAACAAGATATGCCTACATTGTGTTTTTGTTGAATTGAAGCTCCCAGCAGCGTTATGAGAATGAAACACTCACAAAAAACAGCCTTTACATACCCATACCGCTGTAAAACACTTCCAGAACTCAAATTTTCTCAATCTCATATCCAGCACAATTTTATCAAATCGTTCGAAGACATAATCACTTAAAACCAAATAAAACTAAAAAATCAACTGACAGCAACTTCCTCAGTAACAGTTTGAAAATGTAAACAATCTTTAATTACGTCACAAAACTCTAAATGACGTAGTAGCGAAAGCATTCATCGTGACGTAGTTAATTAACGAATAGACAAGTGCTGAGTTAATTTATGAATTAAAGAGCATGCAAATGACAGACTTTGATATCAGCCCGGCACATGTAATAAAATGGTTATAAACCGGTGTTCAAGGGCCGGGAGGTGATATCGGCCCGGCAGAGCAACATAGGCCCTCGAGCTAAAGCTCTCGGGCCAATATTGCTCTTCCGGGCCGATATCACCTCCCGGCCCTTGAACACCGGTTAATAACCTCTTATTAATAAATTATCAAGGTACCTCGAGGTGTTGTTAAAAGCTGTAATAATATCATGTTGATGTTCAGTAGAAAGAGATAACATAAAGTCTCTTTCATAACAGTATAAAAACAGATCAGCAACAAGGGGTGCACAATTAGTACAAATTGGGATGCCTATTACTTGTTTATAAATAGAGGTACCGAATCTAACATAAATATTATCCAGTAAGAAAGTTAGCGACTCTATTAGGTCTTGACAAGTCCATAAAGTATAATTATCATAAGAACCATCTGTAAAAATTGCCCTATGTTCATTACAAGCGATGAAGGTTTTATTTTCTCTAGCAAACGTTTTTTCAATGAGACTGGTTAGTTTGTCCATTATTAAATTTTGAGGGAGCGAGGTATATAAAGTTGAGAAATCATAAGTAGACAAACAGAACGCCTGAAAATTATTTGATTTTAGCTTTTTCAAAACGTCATTTGAATTTTTAATCGACCAAAATAAATTTTTGCCAGAAGTTTCAAAAACCTTATCGCAATACCTAATTACATGTTCTTTAATAGCTGTAAGACAAGAAGTTAAGAGCACGGATAATTTAGTAGTAGTGCAAGAACCAGAGTTAGCAATAAATCTTGCTTTGTACGGTGTTTTATGCATTTTAGGCAACCAATACATAGTAGGTACTTTGTCTTGTTTCGGCTCAATACTGATTCTAAATTTTGTAATTTGTAGAGTGTGTGCAGTAACAATATCACTCTCAGATGAAGAAGTCAGTACATAAGCATTAGTGCTGTTCAGTTCTTCAGTTTGAATATTAATATAGTGCACCCGTCACACTATAATTACATTATTAGAAGCCTTATCAGCAGGTGTTAAAACAAATTTGTTATGAAAGTCTTGAATTCCTTTTTTCAAATGACGAAAATTAAAACGAGGTCGAGGTGGTAATAAAGCAATGTTTCTTTCATAAAATGATATACGAGTGTCTATTATTTTAAATATGTGTTTTTTCTAGTTAGAAAGTGCATTAGGCTCAGCATGTTCTCTTTTGCACCATTTATTGCAAAATAGGTTTAAAGACTCAGCAATTTCTGCACGACATGCATTAAAATCAATTTTGGATGGAATTCTATATTTGGGACCTTTAGAAATTAAATTACGAATTCTAGAGTCTTTGATTACATTAAGATCACCGGTAACAATATGACCGACAGGCTTATAGCAATATTTAGAAGTTAAACACTCTCAAGATTTTGGTGTATTATCAATGATCTGTAAATCAGAGGTAATTTTATTGTAATTAAAAATTGTATTTCTAGTTGGTTTGTTGTATTTATAACAAACCATAGGCGATTCAGAATTCTTAAAATAATTAGGAACAGCCGATTGAACTGTTTTATCTTTAAATATACTAGGAAGGTCATTAAAATCTATTCCTTTATTTAAAAAAGAAATTTTAAGGAAATGTCTTTTATGGTCAGATTCCAAGTCAATGTGTGGCCTGAGAACATGCCGAGTATAACACTGAATCAGACTAGCAACCTCGTAAAAAGGATGGGTTCTTATGACGTTGTCGTCGGCTTCCTCATCCAGTTTCTGCATTAATAGCACAACGAATACGTGATTTTCTTTTTATGTTTCCATTAGTGCTGCTTCCGTGCGACCTCGATTTTCTTTTGCGTAATTCAAGCAATTCAAAGACGTCATAATCAGGATTTTTAGATATGTTGCCTTCCTGATAAATATTATTATTTAAACCAAGTGGGTATGCAGATTGTAATTTTTTAATCCATTTTTGTTCCGAAATGAGTCTGGCCCTAATTTTAAATGCTCTTGATGCAGCGCTGTCAAATGTAAGTTTTTCTACTGGTTGAACGGAACTATTTTGTAAACGGTGTCCTGAATGTTTAAAATGCTGGTATAAAAATGTTATAAATTTGGTGTTGTTTCGAATTTTCGAGCAATGTTGTCCAAAACGTGTTTTTAAGGGGCGACCTGTTTGACCTACATATTGAATTCCACAGTTATTAGAATTTCAAGTTAAAACGTAAACAACATTATCAGTTTGTCAGTCTATATCATTATTAATGTTAACAGAAAAAGTTCTACCGTTAACTGTGGATTTAATGACAGAATTACAATTCAAATAATCACAGCATCTGCACCTCTTAGAATTGCACTTCAAAATAGAAGGATAAGATCTGCGTCTTGCGTCATTCAATTTATTTGGTGTAGAAATATTGTATTTTCGAAGAATAGGAGATTTTAAAGGTGACAGTGTTATTTTCAAATTGTTTTTAAATAAATTTGTACGATGAACACTCTGCAGACCTGTCATATTAATAGAGCTTGCCGAAGATAAATTTAAACGTGATAAACGAACTGATGGCTGCAGACTTTTAAATGATTTAATTTTATGCGGTGTTTGGACAGAAGACGCAGAAGATAGCCTTATAGGTGAAATATTTATTTTTAATATTTTATTTTGTGCCGCCATAATGAAATTTGTAGAAAGAATACCATTATATGAGCAGCGACTTTAGGTTACATTGACAGTTTTAAATGTAGGGCAAACCGATTTTTAAAATCTGGAAATCATATGCCGCTTATCTCAAAATACCGCATTGAAGGTTCCATACTCACCGCCATACCAATATTATCGTTTGGGATGGATCGATATTGAACTGTTTAATGATGTAAATTTTGAGTTGCTCTCAACCCGAGGCTAGGTGGCGTGGGCAGTCATATGCATTTTCATTACTAGACATGAACTAGCTCAATCAAACCGAGCCTGCAATATTTTCATATTCATATGTTCTGTGGCTTTCAAAGTTCCCTTTTCATCTTTTAATTTTTTATATAACTTAATAATGTTTATATCATTTGCTCTTAAATTGCATATTTTATGTAGTAAAGCTTTACCAGTGCATGTTTGTCCGTCTCCAGTGAAGCCGGATTTACATTGGCAGAAAAAGGAACCGACTGTATTTGTGCACGTAGCATTAACATGACAGGGGCCAGTTGTAGCACTACATTCGTTGACATCTGAAAAATTACAAGAACGAGAAATATTACTAACGCAAAGCAAGGCACGTTGTCAAAACTAAACACTTGTGCTACTTAAAATAGTATTTTCTTTTTTTACTAAATATGTAAATCTGGCTTCACTGGCGACGGAATATGCAAAGGTAAATTCAATTACAAGAACAAGAAATATTACTAACGCAAAGCAATTCATGTTGTCAAAAATAAACACGTGTGCTACTGAAAATAGTATTTTCTTTTTACTAAATATTAAGTCAACTTGTACTTTATAGGTTTACCTTTAAGCTCGATATTTTCCTCATTGTCATTGCATCGACAAATACGAATAACGATTTGATTAAGAGACCTAGTTGAAAAAAAAGCTTGATGAAGACACCGCATTTCACGACGAAGAGAATGATTTTGGAGAATTTCCGATGCAAAAGCTTCCTTATTTGGCTTAACATGGGTCTTATGTTACATAATATTATTAAATGATGTTTATCTAATTTGTTTCTGACTAACAAATTGAATTTACTAAAGCACTACCTGTGCATGTCATTCCGTCGCCAGTGGAGCCGGATTTACATTGGCAGTTATAGGAACCGACTGTATTAGTGCACGTAGCATTAACATGACAGAGGCCATTGGTGGCGCTACATTCGTTGACATCTGAAAAATAAGAAGAACAAGTGATATTGCGTAACAATTAGCAAAGAATTTTGTTAAAACATAACTCATAAGCTCATAAAATTTGTATTTTCTTTTTACTTAAAACATATTAAGTTTACTAGTTATTTAGAAAAGTGAAATATACATACCAGGAATTGCCACAATTAGAAGATAAAGCCTCCCCACACAAACAAGAAGAAAAGAAAGAGAGAGAAAACATGGTTAATAAAATGATTAACTTCAAAACAGCCAGCACAAACAATTTACAAAAATAAGAACCCGATGGTAACCGCCTTGGAAATGGTCAATTGCAAAACTGATTGCAACTGGGGGTTTAAACCATGTTCTTGTGTGCACCAACCTCACACTTGCCCTAACAGGTTCTCGTATGAATAAACAAGCATAGGGTTACCTTTTAGGTAGATTTTTTTTCTTTCCTTAAGCATTATATCTACGAACTTTAGGGATTTGATTTAGAGAACTAGTTGAAACAAATTAAATGAATGCACAACATTAAACGAAAAATAGAATGGCTTTAGAAAAGTCAGATGCAAAAGTTTCGTTTTAATTTGTATCTTTAAAGTTCCCCTTTCATCCATTTTAACATCAAAGCAGCGTTGTTTGTTCCGTGTTGTGGCTGAAAAATTTCTCCCCGTCCATTCAATCTGTGCTGTTACTTTCTTAGAAATTCGTTCAGCACGGTACGTTTGTACCATGTTGAAAATTCTTCTTAAATTACCATTGTTTTGTTATTTTTGCCAGTTTATAGATGAATGGTTTCAATATCCCAGTCAATATAGATTTAGATATTGTTCAATCACCCCAAGGATATATTTCCTGCTTTATAATTTTGCCTTTGGTGTTGTCTGTGATATGCAGGATTTATGTGCTCTGATCTCCTGTCAAAATTCAACTCTGTTTAGTTCCGTCCATTGTTTTCTCGTTTAGGGCAAACCCATATGCACAGAATTGTATTTATCTCAAAATACCGCATTGAAGGTTCCATGCTTACCGCCATACCCATATTATCGCTTGGCGATGGATCGATATTGTACTGTTTAATGATGTAAATATTGAGTTGCTCTCAACCCGAGGCTAGGTGGCGTGGGCAGTCTTTTGCATTTTCATGACTACACATGAACAGGCTCAATCAAAACGAGCCTGCAATATTTTCATATTCATATGTTCGGTGGCTTTCAAAGTTCCCTTTTCATCTTTTAATGTTTATATAACTTAATGGCGATTTTATCATTTGTTCTTACATTGTTGTCGGTCATCCTGATGACCGACATATTATAATGGACCAAACTTGAACTTTGAAGGGTAACACCGGTTAACAGCGGCACCGGACGTGGTCACTTTAGACAAAGCCGCCCGTCTAGAGCTTGGGAATGCTATTCCGTTCCCCCTATTTGCAAGAAAAGTCTTCTAAATGTTGATGAAACAATATCTGGACGTTGTAGTAACATCAAATCAGAAATTGAGCCGATATATAACGACATGTTAAATTATATAAACATACGTGTGTTGTATTTTCTACAGGGTGTAGAAAAAATGTTATGCGTCTTTTTTTAGAAAGTCACGTGATGAAAACCTTCATAGCAAAATATTATTTGTGTATAAATTGAACTGTTACTTTATTTGATTCAAACAACTGTTCAGGATTATCCCATATATGAAATAGATTCAATCCGTTATATTGATTTTGTTGGTCAAAAGCAAGACATCGTTTATGTTTTTCTTAGAGACTAATGAATATCCGGGCGTGCTCGATTGGGCTGTCGGAACTGTGCCAGAATCAAATTCCGACTCTTCCACAGAATCTGCTTGACTGTTTCACTGCGCATGTCTGTACTTTCAGCAGACAGCAGTAGTAAACCAATTTTGTCTGGCGATTATAGTCGCCAGAGAATCCTTAGCGAGCTTCAGTTATCTTTCCTCGAGGTTTAAAATAGGCGGTATTCCCCAAGCTTGCAAGTAAAGTACATACTGCTGCTGGAGATTAACAACACCAGTTGGTGTTAGATTTAAAAATACAACGAACTCGGAGTCATATTACAAGACGTATGTTTACCATTATCCCTGCAGAGTTGCTGATAGCAATTTGATGCCACTTAAATGTCGGTCACTGATTTATTGCCATTCATATGTTTGGAATGCATATTATGATGAGATCTGTATCTGTATTGTTACGACGCTTGTAACCACTGCTGGCGTAGTGCGTCGGGGGTTTAAATGTTAACTATTCGAGTAGCACAAATACTGCACACTGTTTGCCATATCCTGTCGTTCAGGGCGACGTTTACACCTTCTAGATGCTGGTTTAATACAGTATAAGCTGTACCTCTTCTTTTCTTTTTACAAATGGTTTATATTTACTCTTTAATCAAGTGTTATGTTGAATTATTGTAATGAGCAATAGGCTTAGTTGATAAGAAACTGGAGAAATTTTTTTTTAATAGATACAGAGAACAGGCTTGACGTAATCCAGCAGCCAATCAGAGGCCTCTAGTTTTTGGTTTACAACAGTCGTTTATTTTCTGATAACGACGGAGAAAGAGTCTAAGAATCTGCCAAACGAGTGAGATTGGCTGTCGGAACAGAATCATGATAGGTTTTTATAAAAAGTGTTACATAATTGCATGTTTATTATATCTTTTGAAGTCCTAAGAACTCCTAATGGTCTTCATAAGCCATACTTCATAGTTCAACTAAGTTTTCCTAGTTTTTAGATCAGTCAACAAAAAGCAATATTTATAATTTTCTGAAAAATAACACTATTTCTGGTATTTATGTTGGTGAAATTCTTGGCATAGTACTGAAATGTAACCATTATCTTATTTTATGGCAAAAAAACAGTATCTAAAAATATTTCAGTTTGGTGCAGTATAAAACACTGACCGATTCCATTCACACCACCTATTTCGATGGAATGGGTAGAACGCTGCCAGAACACAGTTCCGACGCACTAGATTGGAGTTCTCCCTGTTCTAAAAGTCAGAATTTCCAATCGAGCACGCTCCGACTTTTGCGGGAAAGGCTGTCTGTAAACAAAAGTTTACAAAAAGCTAGTCAGTCCTTAGCATACACTTTCAACCAAAAATGTATTCCAAAATCTAGAGTTCATCAACAAAATTTCGTCACTGTCCTAGGGTGGGGGGATGAGCAGCCTGACAGGGACTTAAATTATTAAATTTACTATTCTGATCTTCAACAATTTCGTTAGAATGCTGAACTTAAACATGTAATATTGGTGGTTCTCGCACATTTTCCTGTTTTTGTTTGTTAGTTTTAATGATGTCAATTTCAGTGTATGCCATGTTAGATGACATTATGCGGGTTTCAAAAAAAATTCATGTCCATGCATTGACTTTGAAAATTGATGAAAACTTCTACCCATGTGTTAATTTTAAAAATTTCTTTCTTGTGGTATAAATCACCAAACATACGGTCGTGAAACAGTAGAGGCTTATAGCAAACGAGGAGATGTTTTAAACAAGCATTTAGGAGGAAACGAATGCTCAGAACTTGCTTAATTGTCAAAATATTGTCTTTCAAAGAGAGATTTTGCTTTTTGTGCTTTCCAGTGCAAATGTTGCGAATGTTCTCAGAAGTTAACGGAAGTTAAGCGAAGTGAGGTGATCATTGTTAAAAGTAAAAAAAAAAGGATCAGCGATTTTGCCATTTGTTTGCGATTTCCAGTGCAAATTTGGTGAATGTTATCAGAAGATACCGGAGGTTTAGCGAATGTGACATGGCCATTGTTTAAAGTAAACATAGGAGATCAGCATGGGCAATATTTTTATCTAATATCATAAGTGTAGTCAATTGGGCGGCGCTACGCTAAAAGACAGTCATCAATACGATCAATAAGCTGCGGACGAGAGATAAACGACTAGGATGGCCACATGAGGTTATGATTACACATTCAGCGTGGAAGCATCAATAATGATTTTGTTTATTGAACTTGTCTGATATCAATTTATAGGATAAATGGCGACACGTTACCTCAGTTACAAGTACTGAGTTAGTCAAGTTTGTTACATTTTATCTTTTATTCGCAATTACTCATTTAGAGGGACATTTATATACATGTATTATGCTCTTTCTCAAAGATTTGTATAAAAGTGCCTCGTTTTGAGCTTGTTGCACAAAAACTGCCATGTTTTTTTTAGATCTATCTATTTCCCTGTCCTTTTGATATCCAAGCTGGAGCTCTAATTACGATGCGGTATTTTATGTTTTTTGATATGCTTTAAAGTCTTTAACAGGCTCATTGAAACCGAGCCTGTAATATTTTCACATTTTTCGTCTTCGGTGGTTTTCAAAGTGACCTTTTAATCTATTTTAAGAAAACAAAACTTAAACGATTGTTTTGAAATAGAAACTTGGTAACCATTCTATACGTGATTCTGTATTTTTATCATTTAAACTTTAACTATTTAATTTATGTTACAAAACTTCCGCCGCCATAAAGTTCAAAACTTGCCCTTGAATATATGCATTATTAACGAAATACGAATTGATTTATTTTGATTCCCATATTCCCTCTCAAAACCGCATATATCTATGCGTTCTTTCTTGGGGTCTATAGTGAACGGTTGGACTCGTCGCAGTTGCAATCCAAATTGAGTTTTACTTGTAAAAGATTTCCGGGGATGCCCGTGACCCCAATGACTGCTTCCCCATACACATGCAATATAACGGATCTGATTTCGGTCTTGGGATACTAAACGATAACATTATTTTGACAAGTACAGTAAGGTAGACAACACAAGCACTATCATTTCTATGTAAGGGCGATCTACTAGAATATACTGCAAGGAATGCAAAACCAGCCTTTAAAGTAAAGAAATAGTTGTTTTCAGAACAGTGGCATAACGACAATTTTTATGATGATAGATTAATTTAAATACAAATAGTGCTTCTTGAGTTCCTTTAATAGTTTTAGAGAAAATCGTTCAAACAAAAACAAAAGATAATAGCAGCATAAAGCTTAAGTGAAAGTAATAAATGCATCAGCATCCTAATTTATTGTTTACTGTCTTTTAACGCTCGTCAACTTCAAGTTTGACGAGATCTGCTGAACCAACTAAAACTACATTTTATGAATGTTGGTAATGAATACTGAATATTATAAGCGTGGCTTTTCTCTCAATGTACAAATAAGTATCGACTGTGGAAAGTTCTATGGTACCTCTTTGAGCATTCGCGTTAATGTAACATATTCATCAGATTCGCTGGTGCTTAAACAACGTAATTATTTCTACACGTCCTGAAAAAAATAAATTACGTCTACTAGAGACATGATTACTTATATTAATGCCTTTTGCCGGTTCACGTCTTCTTCATGTTTCAATAAATCAAACATCAGCCGTTCAACTTTGTTTACATGCTTTAAAGTAACAGAATTGTACAATGTTTATATGTTCTCTTGTTTATGTTTGTACATACAGAGAAATGTAAATGGAAATAAACTTGAAACTTGAAACATCAACTAAATTCACAACTAGTTTGTCAGATACAGTCTGTGTGACTTTGATCGACAGAAAACTGGCCATATCATTGACTTACATTGGTCCAAAAGTAAATACATGAACGAATACATACCTACTTATTCTTTTAATTTATTTGCGAATGACCGACTAGCTTTTTGGAAAGCTAAAACTTGTATATTTTATTGTCGGTCATCAGGATGACCGACATATTATAATGGACCAAACTTGAGCTTTCTACCTGAACACCGGTTAACAGTGATGTAAAGCAAAGATCACGTTCCAGACGGAACGGACAATTTAGATAATTAGACTCTTACTCAGTCGTTATTTATGGATAGACTCTTACTCAGTCGTTATCTGTAATCAAAGCACTGAAAGTACTGATGGGTGGCGTTTTAGAGTGATTGACATAATGTCACATCAATGTGACATCATCTATAGATTTTGTGAGTTTCCTATTGGAGGAGTGTGAAGGAACTTTCGGATGGCAGAGCAAGCGTTTGCGTGCCTGGCTTCTGCTTGATCAAGTTTTTATCTACCACGGACATTCGAGAGGATGCTAAAATCCAAGACTGAAGTCATATTGTGCCAGAAAAAAAATACGTATACATTTGATTTGAAACTTTTAATTAATAAGAAAGAAATGAAACACATGGGGAAATCAAAAATACTTTAACTATGAAATAGTTGCTATTTGCACTATAATTTGAAACAATATTTATTCACCAGAAAGAAATAAAAGATATGCACAAATAAAAGTAATATAACTATATAAGGCCATTTATTATAAGCATTTAAAGATGTACAGTTAGCACTTTTATTACATTAAATTACTTTAAAATTGTCTTCATTTTTGTTTATAATCTGTTAAAAGTAACCTTCTGTAAGGCAATAGAAAATTCATTCCTAGATTCTCATCCGAATTTTGGGAAAAAATGGGGCGGGTGGGCAGGTTTTATTTTTTATTTAATTATTCTTGCTGTTTCTAATGACACTTGTGTGGTGAAAAGATAAATAATCATCAAGCCGACTATGAATTGCCAATTCGCACTTAAATGTTACATACTGCGTTTTCGTACTCTACTGATTTGTACTCGTAAATGTAAATTTTGATGCACACATTTTTTCAGAATAAAAAACGTTGGGGCTGAGTGATTTTCGAGGGGCGGGCGGGGAATCTAGGAATTAATTTTCTATTGCCTAATCACCTGTTTATAAAAGTGACATTTTTTAGATTATCAATTATCCTAACACTTTCATGCTCACAACTCTTTACAGTTAGCAGGTCTTCAAAGAACAATATACCAATTATAATCTCAGTTAGGCCATCATAACTGCCGAGATAATCTGTTCTTAATTGGCTGATTTACGACCGTCTTTTTTATACTCAACAGACACTTATCCAACTATTCGATATTTGAGACACAACAGATGCTCATTAAATATTGTAAGGAGTGATCTTGTACAGTAGATGCTTAATAATATCAGAGAAACACTTGAAATACGGGAGGAAGTTTCATAATTTGACATGTTTACTCTGGACAGATTAACAATCGAGCAGCGCCGTCTACCGTCTCATAACCTCTGTGACCTACATATACTGTATAAGTTATTCAAGGGCGTAATTCTCTGGAGGAAAAAAGGATCGAATTTCACTTTTGGTAACCGCGTTGGACTATATAAGTAGATAGAGAGCGAGGTACCATTTTGATCATGTGACCAAAATTCACATGTAAAATCACTGGGTGGCGTAAAAACGCCCCCCAAAAACATAGAGGCCTCGTATTGGCTGTTGAAGGACGTCACATTTGAAGTCTGTACCTATTCTTAAATCCTCTCTCCAGCTTCTTATCAGCTAGGTTTATTACTCATAAAGATATTTCCGACAACGAACAATAAACATATACATGTACATGGATTTTGACTAGTAAATGTACACTGTGTATTATAAACAAAATATGTACAGCTTATAAATTTCTTAAACCAAAGTAAATACAATGTTAGAGAACAATGAAAAGAGATAAGCTACTTACTTTGCTGACCACGAATCTACGAACTTCAGCATTTTGTGAAACTCGGGGATCAGAGGTATCCCAGAGAATGTTTTACATGGTTTAGCTAGCTCGATATGGATACATCCGTCGTTACTTTCTTGATAATTTTGCTTAACTGTTATCTTGCATTTTGCCACTAATCAACTGGTTGCTAAAGTTTTATAAGGTTTTGAATGTAAAAATTATCTTTGGAACACCAGAACACACAGTTTTTCAGAAATCTTAAATCGGGTAATGAAACTGAAAATAATAGACACTACAAGTTTAAGCTTTACTTAGTTGTAATTTGGTTTTGAATCAACAAAATAATCTTTGGAACATGCGAACACACATACTTTTGCAGAAGTATCAAATCGGGTCGTGAAACTGTCAATAATAGACAATACAAAATTTTGCTTTTCAAAAAGCTAGTCGGTCATTGGCATAAGCTTTTAACAAAAAAGACGGCGCTGTAGTGCATACTTTTTGCGAATTTGATTTGAATTCAATGCGTTAGGTTGTTATTCGTAGACATGAGACATACTAAGTGAATTATACATTGTCCAATCTATGCCAATATTAGGTGTCAATTACTGGATACGCTATCTACAAATTATGAATGTAAAAACATGTCAGATTAAGAGAAATTTATTTACATTTTCACCAAAGAGAATTCGATGTATTTGTCAGCCAATTCTGCTATAATATTCTCAAAGAAAGGAGAAAACACTTATATAAATGACAGTTTTATAACAACTGTAAATATGTAGAGCTGTATATAAGAATAATTTTATAATACAACAATTTTTTAGTGTTTTACAATTTTGCCAATAGAACTGATATATGCCGTACTATGAGTACACTATTGTTTTAAGATCCATATATGTCTATGTCTTAATTAAGGTGCATTACTTAGTTTTATCATAGAATGTTTTCAGTGTTTTACGTGTAAAGATACTGTATCTTTTAGTATCAAATAGTCTCTTATAAATCAATAATGATTGGTCACATGCATGTAATACTACATTTATATACATTCATTGTATAAACTGTGTTGTGTATATGTAATGTGAATGAGACTCCAATAAATAATATAATTGAATTGAATTGAATTGAATTGAACCAACATTCTAACGATATTGTTCTACATCAGAAAGAACAATTTTATCATACCTGTGAGTCCCTGACAGACTGTTCACGTTTTTCTCTCCCACCCTATGACTGAAAAAACTTTGGTTTTTAACATATTCTGTAGCTTTTGATATATATTTACAGCTTGATAATCGTTGCTTTCTAACACTTTCTGACACAAAAATATTGTTTGACAAACTTTTCCATTTTGGTTTACTTCCAAGTAAATTATTTACTTGTTCGCAAACATGGTTAGATTTATCACCAGATTAAATACATCTCATTCGAAAGAGGAAATACCTATAAGTAAACTTACATTTTTGTATGGCATCCAATAAAAGTGCCTTAAAATTCAAACTTTTCTGCCGTCTTGTTAAAAGGTTGTGCCAATGACCGACTAGCTTTTTGGAAAGCTAAAACTTGTGTAGTAAAGCTTTACCTGTGCATGTTTCTCCGTCGCCAGTGAATCCGGATTTACACTGGCAGATAAAGGAACCGACTGTATTTGTGCACGTAGCATTAACATGACAGGGGCCAGCTGTAGCACTACATTCGTTGACATCTGAAAAATTACAAGAACAAGAAATATTACTAACGCAAAGCAATGCATGTTGTCAAAACTAAACACTTGTGCTACTTAAAATAGTATTTTCTTTTTACTAAATATAACGTAAACTATTACTTTATAGGTTTACCTTTTAACCTAGATTTTGTCAGTGTCATGAAATCTACGAATAAGGATTTGATTAAGAGACCTAGAAAACAATTTTGATGAAGCCACAACATTTCACGAGGATTTCATTTGCGTCTGAATTACCTGTGCATGTTATTCCGTCGCCAGTGAAGCCGGATTTACATTGGCAGATAAAGGAACCGACTGTATTTGTGCACGTAGCATTAACATGACAGGGGCCAGTTGTAGCACTACATTCGTTGACATCTGAAAAATTACAAGAATAAGAATATCACCTACGATTAAAAAAAGCAGGATGAAGAAACCAACCTTGTGTGCCCATGACACTTGTATTTACAATTGAAAATAATTGTCTAGTTCACCAGTACCATTACCTTTGAGGGTTATCTTATATGATAGATATTTCTGTATCATTATCATTGGATCGACGAACTTTAAGGATGATTTGATTTGAGCTGTATGTCTCATATTGTCTTTATCATTTAATCGACGACTTTTGAAGATTCGATTTGACCTGTATGTATCAAACGTTGTCGACCTTATTTAGAAATATTTATTGAAAGTAAATCCATGTACCTTTGCAGGTTTTTCCGTCGCCTGTAAAGCTGGATTTACATAGGCAGATAGTACATTTTAATACCAATACACTTAATAATGCGTTGATTTAAATTATAAATTTATAATTTGACCATTGTCGACCATTGTCGAAATGTAGACACCACATCTGACTTGTTGATTGCTTGAGAACATGAGAACAATCATATTAAGCTAATCATTTCTCCTAAAGTTTGATAGGTTGCTCTAAAATCATTTAACCTTAAAAAACTCTATGTGTGATCTTGACCTGAAAGGTAGGATCATTTACATCGCGTTCATCCGTTTAAGAATTCCTGTGTTTTATTAAACAAAAAAATGACTGTTACGGATTGCAATACTTATTAAGATTGACATTCAATCGTAAGATATATCAGCTGCATACGCCAAAAGTTTACGACTTTATGTTACATTTATGATGAGGTTTGTTTGTTTCCGAAACGCTTACAGTTCACTGTTATATTTTACAGCGTGGCAGTTATCTGTCCCTAAGGTGCACTAATCAATATCTGCAGGTAACATTATTCTCAATGTAAAGACTTCCCTTTTTAAATCACTTCACTTTAAGCATTTATGAGAATTTAGGAAATTAGATTTTTAACAAGTAGATAAGATAGATAGATTTTATTCAGTCCAAATAAGTTGCAAATCACATGCATTAGAAATTACATAACATAATACATGCATATATTAAGAGGTTATTAACCGGTGTTCAAGGGCCGGGAGGTGATATCGGCCCGGAAGAGCAATATTGGCCCGAGAGCTTTAGCTCGAGGGCCTATGTTGCTCGACCGGGCCGATATCACCTCCCGGCCCTTGAACACCGGTTTATAACCATTTTATTACATGTGGCGGGCTGATATCAATGTTTGCCATTTTCCTGCTCTGTTAATTGATATATTTAATGAGCACTCGTCTATTCATTAATTAACTACGTCACAATAAATGCTTTCGCTACGTCATATAGAGTTTTGTGACGTAATTAAAGATTGTTTACATTTTGAAACTGTAACAGAGCAAGTTGATGTCAGTTGATTTTTTAGTTTTATTTTGTTTTAAGTGATTACATCTATGTCTTCGAACGATTTGATAAAATTGTGCAAGATATGGGATTGTGAAAATGTGATTTCTGGAAGTGTTTTACAGCGGTATGGGTATGTAATTGTTATTTGTGAGTGTTTCATTCTCATAACGCTACTGCGACTTTGCGAGCTTCAATTCAACAAATAAATAATAGGAATATCTTGTTTCAAAGAATACTGGGCATAAAGCCTAAAGGAAATATGAAGGAACATGATTCTGAAATTTCAGTGCTTTTTGTTCTTGGTTGTCCCCAGGTATGTACTATTTCTCTATGTTTTTCTTGTCATTGTTATCGCTCTTGGAATATGTCTCATGCATGTTTTTTTATTAAATATGCTACTTGTTGCATCTAGGTCCGAAAAACTTGAATGAGACCCGATCGATTCAATCGTCGCCATCTTGAAATGTAAAAGTTAATCCTGTATCAATGGTTACCACGTGCCATAATTCGTGATACGGGATTTCGGCCCGCGATATCAGGTTTTCGGCCCGCGATATCAGGTTTTCTGCCCGCCCTTTATCATGCAAAGTACCCGGGCATTTTGGTCATTATTTGTTACTATTTAATAATAATAGTAACACATGTAAAAATATGATATATGAAATGATAAACGATATTGAACGTTGAGGAAGGTTGTTTCATTTTTTACATTTTGATCTAGAGTTTCGATTTTGTTATTTAGAATATATGTCACCTGGAACGGCAATATCATGAGAAGAAAGCAAAAAAAGGGAATATATAAACAAGAAAAAAATAGATATAAAGATATTCTTTATTCCTCCAAGAGAAGAGCAGTACATGATAATTGAACAAAAAATGTACACAAATACAAATGATGCAACATAATATACAAAATACACGTTAACAAAACATAGAAAAACAGTTCAAACTTATAAATGGAAATGTATATATGATAGAAAAAAACAACAAAAAACAACAATATAATATTATATTTTAATGACGAAATATTATACAAATAAATACTAATGTTGAGGTCGATATGTAGTTTTGCGGACCTGGGTAGTGTGATACCGACCTCGGACGACGAAGTCCGAGGTCGGTATCACACTACCCAGGTCCGCAAAACTACATATCGACCTCAACATTAGTATTTACTTGTTATATCATATACCCTATGAATTTAAAGCATTATGATGATGATGATGATGATGATGATGATGATGATGATAGCAAAGGTAGTTATTAATTCCCGGGGTAGTTATCACTTTTTTCGGACTCGCGAGTACGGAGCTCTCGACCAATCAGAATGCTTTAAATTCATAGGGTATATGATATGTAGAATTAATAAATACACCATTCGGTTATTCAGTCACAAAGTATTAAGATCTGGGCTTCCCGAAACGAAATAAAACTATATAATAAAAATTAGAAACCGAAACGATATTACTTTACCGAACACGAAACTTTCTAAATTACATTATTCCAGTGATGATATTCAACACAATTATATTTATTGAGAACGAACACAACAAACAATCATACAAACAAATCCACTACATATTAGTACTCAAAATAAATTTATATAAAGTAATAATGGTTATAGTAATTATGATAATATTCCGCGAAAATCGAAAGGTTAACATTTTACTAACATGCAACTGCTTAATACATTTGGAGAATTTTTTTATCAATAATAGTAATTATAGCACTTCACTTGATGAATAAAAGTTACATTAAAGTTAACTGATACTAATATAAGAAATAGCCTTTACAATAGCATCATACTACACCACGCTGTATGATAATTTGGCCTATTTCGAGGAAAAAAGAAAAAAAAAGTTCCACCTGGGAGACGATTCCGTCAAGCGCTTCATGTACCTGTTCATTGTTAATTTTGTTGACGTTGAAAATGTTTTTAGAGGTGACGGTACTGTCGACGTTTATTTTGGTAAGAAAAGGTAGGTGGTCAGTTTTCACAAATCTTGATTAAGAGTTTAAGCAATTCTTCGGAAAACGGGAAATTTGATGTGATGCGTGTTTGATTTATCTGCATGCTGGTATAATTTGACCTCTATAATTATCAAACCACCGTTGAGTTACCGGTATGACGAACATTCCGACTAAACACGAGTGAAATTCAATAAACAGAATTGAATTTAATTCCCATATTGTATGGCACAACAACAAAGTATTTGTTTATTCCTATTGTCTTTCTTTTACAACGTAAGCTGTTTAAAGAAACATGCTAACCAAAATAGTACAATAGCGGATGTGCTTTTTATATCAAGGTTGTGATAGTGCGCACAATATTATAGCTGAAATGGTAATCAATGATAAACCATACAACTTATTTTGTCTACCTGTTTTTATGAAGAAATGAACGCAAGTTCATGTTATCGGGCGGTAGGCCTAAATTGCGATTGGAAATTGTTTTACCATTGTGCGAAATAAATTTATGTTTCAACTGAATTTCTTTTGCAATGGAAAATGTTGTTGCAATATTCTGTTTTGAGGTTAAAGATAGACTATTTTAAAATTGTCTTTAAAAAAGAAGCCGATAAATATTGCACTTAATCGATAATCGTTCCCAGGGCATTTACTTATTATGCGGTTGGATAGAGACGGTTAAACAAGGTTCCATTTCAGCATGTATCTAATAAAACAATATTACTCCAACCGTAAAATGAAAAAAGTGCATTTTATATAATTTGGGGGTAATAACGATTAGACCCAATGGAACTTTGTGTGTTATTTTCGCTATGATTTTTTGCTGATTTAATATAGTAAATTTTCCGTTTTTAGACGGCGATGTTCCCAGTGCAACATCTTATGGGGTTTATATCTCACAGCTTGTTCGCTTTTCAAGAGCTTGCAACGATGTTAATGATTTCAATGAACGTAATCTTTGCATTACAGAAAAACTTTTAAAACAAGGTTACCGGTATCACAAATTAAGAAAAACCTTTTGCAAGTTTTATCGCCGATACCCAGATTTAATTCATAAATACAGATGCAGTTTAAAATCACTTTTGCAACAAGGTATTTCACAGCCAGTTTTTTATGGAGATTTAATTTATAAACTTAAAAAGATAAAAGGCAGTGTTAATTTCTCCCGGTTATTCGTAAAAACCATCTGTAAATTAAAAAGAAAGGTTACCAACATGATATTTTACAGCGCTCTGCAGGCCTGGTGATTAACCCTTCTACAGTTGATCATTATGCTTACCTCTTTGGTTGCACGACGGTGGCAGGGATCTAAGAGTTTATGAAGGTTAATGGGGAAATCTTTTCTTAAAAGAACCTAGAAGCTCGATTTGTTTCTTTTATCCCTGTCATCGTGTTCTTGCTGATTTTACTCCAGGAGCTCTGGTCTCGGTAAGATCATTGAGTACCCGCCCCTTCGGCTTTGCAATGCTCTTAACTTCTTATGTTTTATATGTTTGTGTGCTTTTGCATGCAACATTGTTAAGCCGATATGTGGGTTGGAGTTTATTCACCAAGACAACTTGTATTTGTTTTGTGATATAAAAACCTGTTGGGCCAAATGTGAGGTTGGTGCAACCTAGAACCTGGTTTAAACCCCCAGTGGCAATTTGATTTGCCACTGACCGTTCCAAGGCGGTAACCCCTCGGGTTCTCATTTTTGTTTATTGTTAGTGGTGTCTTTTTTGAAACTGATCATTTTATTAACCATGCTCTCTCCCCCTCTCTTCTTCTTGACTGTGTGGGGAGGCTGTTTTTTCTGAATGTGGCGATTCCTGACATGTATATTTCACCTTTTTATTACAATAACATACCGTTACACACAGTTCCGTCTCCGTTGTACCCAGCTCGACAGGTACATGTAAATGATCCTACAGTATTGGTACAGTCAGCATTCCCGTCGCAGTTATCTCTGTCTGTCGAGCACTCATTTATGTCTACAGGTAATAGAAATCTATTTGAAGAAAAATCCACTTCAAAGTGTCTTCTAACATCATATTTAGAATTTAAAAATGACAATCGACTTTTTTATATACATGTATAAGGTAAATATGTCAGCAAAGTTTACAAAGGAGTAGGTTCACAAAGGCCTAATATTGGCCTAAAAATATGTAAAATTTTAAATTTTGTTACATATCTTAAATTTTAATGCCATTGAATACATAGATGGTTATACTTTTCATATTTTAAAATTTTATATTGATTACTGCTAAAGGAGTTTGACCATGGGCCATCAAAATTGCTAAAAATAAGGAAAATGTGCAAAAATTCATATTTTTGTCCTTTTTCATAGCAGATTTTAGAGGATTTCGATAAGGGCACACTTCTCGACCAAAACCAAATTTTGACCATGAATTCAGTACACATTTATACAAAGAAAATTCTTTAAATTAGTTTGGTCGAAGCCTGTGCCCATTATGAAAATCACCAAAATATGATGAAAATTTAACAAAAAATTGCATTTTGGCAAACATTTTCAAATTTCAGACACATTTGTCATACCTTATTTTTTATTATGGTTTATGGGTTCGTCTTCACTGTTTATCTTTTCAAGAAAACAACCATTATAGATTATAAAAAGCTCACTTTCAGTGATGTAAATGCAATTTGAAAATTTGAGATAATTTGAGGCCAATTTTGAGCCTTCATGAATCTACCACTTTATGTTAAAACATAATATGCTTATTTGCTTTGAGTATCAGTTGTTTTCTTTTATAACAATAACATACCGTTACACACAGTTCCGTCTCCGTTGTATCCAGCTCGACAGGTACATGTAAATGATCCTTCGGTATTCGTACAGTCAGCATTCGCGCCGCAGTTATCTCTGTCTGTCGTGCACTCATTTATATCTACGGGGAACAGAAATCTATCTATTTGCAGTATCGTCCACTTTAAATAATTTATTACTGCAAACTGAGAATTTTAGAATGAGAGCGGAATATTTGATAAATAAGGTGTTTATGACAGCAAGGTTCACGAATTCATGTTGACACTTAATATTCATATTTGACTTGAGTTTCAGTTGCTTTCTTTTATAACAATAACATACCGTTACACACAGTTCCGTCTCCGTAATACCCAGCTCGATTTGTTAATAACGAAATACCTGACGTCAGGATCATTTGACAGTTACATATTTTAATAATATTTCAGAATGACAAAGGAATCGCAAGATATATCAGTTATCTTCGCCTGAAAAGTTTACGATTTCATGTTGCACTATGAAGAGTTTTTTGTTTCTTTGGAAACGCTTAAACTTTTTATCATATATTTGCTTATTTTCAGTTACTTTCCTTTACTACAACAACATACCGTTACACACAGTTCCGTCTCCGTTGTATCCAGCTCGACAGGTACACGTAAATGATCCTACAGTATTGGTGCAGTCAGCATTCGCGTCGCAGTTATCTGTCTCTGCGGTGCACTCATTAATATCTACAGGTAACATAAATCTATTTGAAATAACAATTTAACATACAATTTTAATTACTTTTAACATCATAAAAAGAATTGAAGAATGACACTGAACCGTTTAGATATATAAGGTTAATACGTAAGGGGTAAGTTGACATATCCAAATCTTTATTTTTTGGTAATATGAAACGACTCATCTCAAAACTAGCCAAAATATGCTTTGTGATGAATTGTGATAACACGCGTTAGATATTTTGGATATATACGTGTTATTAGGATCGTATCACAGTCACATATTTTAATAATATTTAGGAATGACAACGGAATCGCAAGATACATCAGTTGTCTAAGTAAGAAAGGTTTACGAATTCATGTTGAACAATGTACAGTGTATCGCTTTCTTTCGTAACGCACAAACGTTAAGTCATATCTTTGTTGAGTTTCAGTTACTTAACTTTATTACAACAACATACCGTTACACACAGTTCCGTCTCCGTTGTATCCAGCTCGACAGGTACATGTAAATGATCTTACAGTATTGGTGCAGTCAGCATTCGCGTCGCAGTTATCTGTCTCTGCGGTGCACTCATTAATATCTACAGGCAACATAAATCTCTTTGTAATAGCAATTTAACAAACATCATTGAATGGGATATTGAAACGACCCATCTCAAAACTAGCCAAAATATGTTCTGCGTATAATTGTGATAGCACGTTTGAGATATTTTGATATATAAATGTTATTAGGATCGTTTCATATTATATCCAGCTCGACAAGTTCACGTAAATGATCCTACAGTATTGGTACAAACAGCATTCGTGTGACAGTTATGTGTCCCTGCAGTGCACTAATTAATAAGTGCAAGTAGTAGAAATCACTTTGTAAAGACTTCCCTTTTTTAGTTACTTCTTTATCTTATCTATTTTTATCGGTACATATTTTCCAACAAGGTTTTGAATAAAGAAAACTCCAGCATCCGGCGTTTTGTCCCTAGAAAAAATGCGTTGCCCTGAAAGATAAAATACCGGGCGAAACAGAAAAAAATATAATTTTGACAGGGCATCAGAGAAGACACATCCTGCATATAACAGAAACCGCCAAAGAGCAAGAATAAAACACAGGAAGTGGGGGATGATGTGCAATTATCTAAATTTATATTGGCTGCAGTATCGAAACCACCCATCACAATACTAATCCAAATGTGCCAAAACTTCCGGGTTGGGAAACATGCTTTATATATTATGATTTATTAATAACGAAATACCTGACGCCAGGATCATTTGACAGTTACACATTTTAATAATATTTCAGAATGACAACCGAATCGCAAGATATATCAGTTATCTTCGCCTGAAAAGTTTACGATTTCATGTTCCACTATGAAGAATTTCGCTTTCTTTGGGAATGCGTAAACTTTTTATCATACATTTGCTTATTTTCAATTACTTTTATTTATTACAATAACATACCGTTACACACAGTTCCGTCTCCGTTGTATCCAGCTCGACAGGTACATGTAAATGATCCTACAGTATTGGTGCAGTCAGCATTCGCGTTGCAGTTATCTGTCTCTGCGGTGCACTCATTAATATCTACATGTAACATAAATCTCGTTGAAATAACAATTCAATCTACAATATAATTACTTTTAACATCATATTAAGAATTGAAGAATGACACTGAACCATTTAGATATATAAGATTAATACGTGAGAGGTAAGTTGACAATATCCAAATCTTAATTTTCTGGGACATTGAAACGACTCATCTCAAAACTAGCCAAATTATAATATTTGTTGAATTGTGATAACACGCTATAGATATTTTGGATATATACGTGTTATCAGGATCTTATCACAGTCACATATTTTAATAATATTTAGAAATGACAACGGAATCGCAAGATATATCAGTTATCTTCGCCTGAAAAGTTTACGATTTCATGTTGCACTATGAAGATTTTCGCTTTCTTTGGGAATGCGTAAACTTTTTATCATACATTTGCTTATTTTCAATTACTTTTATTTATTACAATAACATACCGTTACACACAGTTCCGTCTCCGTTGTATCCAGCTCGACAGGTACACGTAAATGATCCTACAGTATTGGTGCAGTCAGCATTCGCGTCGCAGTTATCTGTCTCTGCGGTGCACTCATTAATATCTACAGGCAACATAAATCTCTTTGTAATAGCAATTTAACAAACATCATTCAATGGGAAATTGAAACGACCCATCTCAAAACTAGCCAAAATATGTTCTGCGTATAATTGTGATAGCACGTTTGAGATATTTTTGATATATAAATGTTATTAGGATCGTTTCATATTATATCCAGCTCGACAAGTTCACGTAAATGATCCTACAGTATTGGTACAAACAGCATTCGTGTGACAGTTATTTGTCCCTGCAGAGCACTAATTAATAAGTGCAAGTAGTAGAAATCACTTTGTAAAGACTTCCCTTTTTAGTTACTTCTTTATCTTATCTTTTTTTATCGGTACATATTTCCAACAAGATTTTGAATAAAGAAAACTCCAGCATCCGGCATATTGTCCCTAGAAAAAATGCGTTGCCCTGAAAGATAAAATAACGGGCGAAACAGAAAAAAAATATAATTTTGACAGGGCATCAGAGAAGACACATCCTGCATATAATAGAAACCGCCATTTGAAGAGCAAGAATAAAACACAGGAAGTGGGGGATGATGTGCAATTATCCAAATTTATATTGGCTGCAATATCGAAACCACCCATCACAAAACTAATCCAAATGTGCCAAAACTTCCGGGGAACATGCTTTATATATTATGATTTATTAATAACGAAATACCTCACGCCAGGATCATTTGACAGTTACACATTTTAATAATATTTCAGAATGACAACGGAATCGCAAGATATATCAGTTATCTTCGCCTGAAAAGTTTACGATTTCATGTTGCACTATGAAGAATTTCGCTTTCTTTGGGAATGCGTAAACTTTTTATCATACATTTGCCTATTTTCAATTACTTTTATTTATTACAATAACATACCGTTACACACAGTTCCTTCTCCGTTGTATCCAGCTCGACAGGTACATGTAAATGATCCTACAGTATTGGTGCAGTCAGCATTCGCGTTGCAGTTATCTGTCTCTTCGGTGCACTCATTAATATCTACAGGTTACATAAATCTCGTTGAAATAACAATTCAATCTACAATATAATTACTTTTAACATCATATTAAGAATTGAAGAATGACACTGAACCATTTAGATATATAAGATTAATACGTGAGAGGTGAGTTGACAATATCCAAATCTTTATTTTCTGGGACATTGAAACTACTCATCTCAAAACTAGCCAAAATATAATATTTGTTGAATTGTGATAACACGCGTTAGATATTTTGGATATATACGTGTTGTCAGGATCGTATCGCAGTCACATATTTTAATAATATTTAGGAATGACAACGGAATCGCAAGATATATCAGTTGTCTTAGTAAGAAAGGTTTACGAATTCATGTTGAACAATGTAGAGTGTTTCGCTTTCTTGCGAAACGCTAAAACGTAAAGTCATATTTTTGTTTAATTTCAGTTACTTTCCTTTATTACAACAACATACCGTTACACACAGTTCCGTCTCCGTTGTATCCAGCTCGACAGGTACATGTAAATGATCCTACAGTATTGGTGCAGTCAGCATTCGCGTCGCAGTTATCTGTCTCTTCGGTGCACTCATTAATATCTACAGGCAACATAAATCTCTTTGTAATAGCAATTTAACAAGCATCATTGAATGGGATATTGAAACGACCCATCTCAAAACTAGCCAAAATATGTTCTGCGTATAATTGTGATAGCACGTTTGAGATATTTTTTATATATACATGTTATTAGGATCGTTTCATATTATATCCAGCTCGACAAGTTCACGTAAATGATCCTACAGTATTGGTACAAACAGCATTCGTGTGACAGTTATTTGTCCCTGCAGAGCACTAATTAATAAGTGCAAGTAGTAGAAATCACTTTGTAAAGACTTCCCTTTTTAGTTACTTCTTTATCTTATCTTTTTTTATCGGTACATATTTCCAACAAGATTTTGAATAAAGAAAACTCCAGCATCCGGCATATTGTCCCTAGAAAAAATGCGTTGCCCTGAAAGATAAAATAACGGGCGAAACAGAAAAAAATATAATTTTGACAGGGCATCAGAGAAGACACATCCTGCATATAATAGAAACCGCCATTTGAAGAGCAAGAATAAAACACAGGAAGTGGGGGATGATGTGCAATTATCCAAATTTATATTGGCTGCAATATCGAAACCACCCATCACAAAACTAATCCAAATGTGCCAAAACTTCCGGGGAACATGCTTTATATATTATGATTTATTAATAACGAAATACCTGACGCCAGGATCATTTGACAGTTACACATTTTAATAATATTTCAGAATGACAACGGAATCGCAAGATATATCAGTTATCTTCGCCTGAAAAGTTTACGATTTCATGTTGCACTATGAAGAATTTCGCTTTCTTTGGGAATGCGTAAACTTTTTATCATACATTTGCCTATTTTCAATTACTTTTATTTATTTCAATAACATACCGTTACACACAGTTCCTTCTCCGTTGTATCCAGCTCGACAGGTACATGTAAATGATCCTACAGTATTGGTGCAGTCAGCATTCGCGTTGCAGTTATCTGTCTCTTCGGTGCACTCATTAATATCTACAGGTTACATAAATCTCGTTGAAATAACAATTCAATCTACAATATAATTACTTTTAACATCATATTAAGAATTGAAGAATGACACTGAACCATTTAGATATATAAGATTAATACGTGAGAGGTGAGTTGACAATATCCAAATCTTTATTTTCTGGGACATTGAAACTACTCATCTCAAAACTAGCCAAAATATAATATTTGTTGAATTGTGATAACACGCGTTAGATATTTTGGATATATACGTGTTGTCAGGATCGTATCGCAGTCACATATTTTAATAATATTTAGGAATGACAACGGAATCGCAAGATATATCAGTTGTCTTAGTAAGAAAGGT
Source organism: Corbicula japonica (assembly GCA_038501625.1). NCBI lineage: Eukaryota > Metazoa > Mollusca > Bivalvia > Venerida > Cyrenidae > Corbicula > Corbicula japonica. The sequence continues at coordinate 5,511,950 of JAZAYU010000043.1, read as the reverse complement.
TTACGAATTCATGTTGAACAATGTAGAGTGTTTCGCTTTCTTGCGAAACGCTAAAACGTAAAGTCATATTTTTGTTTAATTTCAGTTACTTTCCTTTATAACAACAACATACCGTTACACACATTTCCGTCTCCGTTGTATCCAGCTCGACAGGTACATGTAAATGATCCTACAGTATTGGTGCAGTCAGCATTCGCGTCGCAGTTATCTGTCTCTTCAGTGCACTCTTTAATATCTACAGGCAACATAAATCTCTTTGTAATAGCAATTAAACAAGCATCATTGAATGGGATATTGAAACGACCCATCTCAAAACTAGCCAAAATATGTTCTGCGTATAATTGTGATAGCACGTTTGAGATATTTTTTATATATACATGTTATTAGGATCGTTTCATATTATATCCAGCTCGACAAGTTCACGTAAATGATCCTACAGTATTGGTACAAACAGCATTCGTGTGACAGTTATGTGTCCCTGCAGTGCAATCATTCATAAGTGCAGGTAGTAGAAATCGCTTTGTAAAGATTTCCCTTTTTAGTTACTTCTTCATTTTATCCAGCTTTATCGGTACATATATTTTCCAACAAGATTTTGAATAAAAAAGCAACATATGCATATCAGGAATCGCCACACTCAAAAAACACAGCCTCCCCACGCAGCGAAAAAGAAGAGAGGAAGATAGAGAGAGCGCATGTTTTATATATGTATGTCAATTCAAATAGGACGCCACAAACAATTAATAAACAAGAGAACCTTTGGGGATACCGCCTTGGAACGGTCAGTGGCAAAACAAATTGCCACTGGGGGTTTAAACCAGGTTCTAGGGTGCACAAACCTCACACTTGCCCCAACAGGTTCTCGTATCACAAAACAAGTACAAATTGTCTTGGTGAAATAACTCCAACCCACCCATCAGCTCAACAATGTTGCATGCAAAGCATACAAACATATAAACATAAGAATTTAAGAAAACTCCAGCATCCAGCGTATTGTCCCTAGAAAAAATGCGTTGCCCTGAACGATAAAATAACGGGCGGAACTGAAAGAAATAGAATTTTGACAGGGCATCAGAGAAAACACATCCTGCATATAACAGAAACCGCCAAAGATCAAGAATAAAACACAGGAAGTGGGGGATGATGTGCAATTATCCAAATTTATATTGGCTGGAATATTGAAACCACCCATCACAAAACTAATCCAAATGTTCCAAAACTTCCGATTTGGGAAACATGCTTTATATATTATGATTTGTTAATAACGAAATACCTGACGCCAGGATCATTTGACAGTTACACATTTTAATAATATTTCAGAATGACAACGGAATCGCAAGATATATCAGTTATCTTCGCCTGAAAAGTTTACGATTTCATGTTGCACTATGAAAAGTTTTTCGCTTTCTTTGGAAACGCTTAATCTTTTTATCATACATTTGCTTATTTTCAATTACTTTTATTTATTACAATGACATACCGTTACACACAGTTCCGTCTCCGTTGTATCCAGCTCGACATATACATGTAAATGATCCTACAGTATTGGTGCAGTCAGCATTCGCGTCGCAGTTAGCTGTCTCTTCGATGCACTCATTAATATCTACAAGCAACATAAATCTCTTTGTAATAGCAATTTAACAAACATCATTGCTGGGATATTGATAGGACCCATCTCAAAACTAGCCAAAATATTCTCTGCGTTGAATTGTGATAGCACGCTTTAGATATTTTTCATATATACATGTTATTAGGATCGTTTCACATTTTATACAGCTCGACAAGTACACGTAAATGATCCTACAGTATTGGTACAGATGGCATTCGTGTGACAGTTATATGTCCCTGCAGTGCACTCATTTATATCTGCCAGCAGTAGAAATCACTTTGTAAAAACTTCCCTTTTTAGTTAATTCTTTATTTTATATAGCTTTATCGGTAGATGTTTTCAAACAAGATTTTGAATAAAGAAAACTCCAGCATCCAGCGAATTGTCCCTAGAAAAAATGCGTTGCCCTGAACGATAAAATAACGGGCAGAACTGAAAGAAATAGAATTTTGACAGGGCATCAGAGAAGACACATCCTGCATATAACAGAAACCGCCAAAGATAAAGAAATGAGCACAGGAAGTGGGGGATGATGAGCAATTATCCAAATTTTTATTGGCTGGAATATTGAAACCACCCATCAAAAAACTAATCTAAATGTGCCAAAACTTCCGGTTTGGGAAACATGCTTTACATATTATTATTTTAATAACGACATACCTGACGCCAGGATCATTTGACAGTTACACATTTTAATAATATTTCAGAATGACAACGGAATCGCAAGATATATCAGTTATCTTCGTTTGAAAAGTTTACGATTTCATGTTGCACTGTGACGAGTTTTTCGCTTTCTTTGGAAACGCTTAAATTTTTTTTATCATACATTTGCTTATTTTCAATTACTTTTATTCATTACAATGACATACCGTTACACACAGTTCCGTCTCCGTTGTATCCAGCTCGACATATACATGTAAATGATCCTACAGTATTGGTGCAGTCAGCATTCGCGTCGCAGTTATCTGTCTCTGCGGTGCACTCATTAATATCTACAGGTAACATAAATCTCTTTGAAATAACAATTTAACATACAATTTTAATTACTTTTAACATCATAATAAGAATTGAAGAATGACACTCATCCCTTTAGATATATAAGGTTAATACGTTAGGGGTAAAATGACAATATCTAAATCTTTATTTTTGTGACATTGAAACGACTCATCTCAAAACTAGCCAAAATATGCTATGTGATGAATATTGTGATAACACGCGTTAGATATTTTGGATATATACGTGTTATCAGGATCGTATCGCAGTCACATATTTTAATAATATTTAGGAATGACAACGGAATCGCAAGATATATCAGTTGTCTTAGTAAGAAAGGTGTACGAATTCATGTTGAACAATGTAGAGTGATTCGCTTTCTTGCGAAACGCTAAAACGTAAAGTCATATTTTTGTTTAGTTTCAGTTACTTTCCTTTATTACAACAACATACCGTTACACACATTTCCGTCTCCGTTGTATCCAGCTCGACAGGTACATGTAAATGATCCTACAGTATTGGTGCAGTCAGCATTCGCGTCGCAGTTATCTGTCTCTTCGGTGCACTCATTAATATCTACAGGCAACATAAATCTCTTTGTAATAGCAATTTAACAAACATCATTGAATGGGATATTGAAACGACCCATCTCAAAACTAGCCAAAATATGTTCTGCGTATAATTGTGATAGCACGTTTGAGATATTTTTGATATATACATGTTATTAGGATCGTTTCATATTATATCCAGCTCGACAAGTTCACGTAAATGATCCTACAGTATTGGTACAAACAGCATTCGTGTGACAGTTATGTGTCCCTGCAGTGCAATCATTAATAAGTGCAGGTAGTAGAAATCGCTTTGTAAAGATTTCCCTTTTTAGTCACTTCTTCATTTTATCTAGCTTTATCGGTACATATATTTTCCAACAAGATTTTGAATAAAGAAAACTCCAGCATCCAGCGTATTGTCCCTAGACAAAATGCGTTGCCCTGAACGATAAAATAACGGGTGGAACTGAAAGAAATAGAATTTTAACAGGGCATCAGAGAAAACACATCCTGCATATAACAGAAACCGCCAAAGATCAAGAATAAAACACAGGAAGTGGGATATGATGTGCAATTATCCAAATTTATATTGGCTGGAATATTGAAACCACCCATCACAAAACTAATCCAAATGTTCCAAAACTTCCGATTTGGGAAACATGCTTTATATATTATGATTTGTTAATAACGAAATACCTGACGCCAGGATCATTTGACAGTTACACATTTTAATAATATTTCAGAATGACAACGGAATCGCAAGATATATCAGTTATCTTCGCCTGAAAAGTTTACGATTTCATGTTGCACTATGAAAAGTTTTTCGCTTTCTTTGGAAACGCTTAATCTTTTTATCATACATTTGCTTATTTTCAATTACTTTTATTTATGACAATGACATACCGTTACACACAGTTCCGTCTCCGTTGTATCCAGCTCGACATATACATGTAAATGATCCTGCAGTATTGGTGCAGTCAGCATTCGCGTCGCAGTTAGCTGTCTCTTCGATGCACTCATTAATATCTACAAGCAACATAAACCTCTTTGTAATAGCAATTTAAAAAACATCATTGCTGAATATTGATAGGACCCATCTCAAAACTAGCCAAAATATTCTCTGCGTTAAATTGTGATAGCACGCTTTAGATATTTTTCATATATACATGTTATTAGGATCGTTTCACATTTTATACAGCTCGACAAGTACACGTAAATGATCCTACAGTATTGGTACAGATAGCATTCGTGTGACAGTTATGTGTCCCTACAGTGCACTCATTTATATCTGCCAGCAGTAGAAATCACTTTGTAAAAACTTCCCTTTTTAGTTAATTCTTTATTTTATATAGCTTTATCGGTAGATGTTTTCAAACAAGATTTTGAATAAAGAAAACTCCAGCATCCAGCGTATTGTCCCTAGAAAAAATGCGTTGCCCTGAACGATAAAATAACGGGCAGAACTGAAAGAAATATAATTTTGACAGGGCATCAGAGAAGACACATCCTGCATATAACAGAAACCGCCAAAGATAAAGAAAAAAGCACAGGAAGTGGGGGATGATGTGCAATTATCCAAATTTTTATTGGCTGGAATATTGAAACCACCCATCAAAAAACTAATCTAAATGTGCCAAAACTTCCGGTTTGGGAAACATGCTTTATATATTATGATTTTAATAACGACATACCTGACGCCAGGATCATTTGACAGTTACACATTTTAATAATATTTCAGAATGACAACGGAATCGCAAGATATATCAGTTATCTTCGTTTGAAAAGTTTACGATTTCATGTTGCACTGTGACGAGTTTTTCGCTTTCTTTGGAAACGCTTAAACTTTTTTATCATACATTTGCTTATTTTCAATTACTTTTATTTATTACAATGACATACCGTTACACACAGTTCCGTCTCCGTTGTATCCAGCTCGACATATACATGTAAATGATCCTACAGTATTGGTGCAGTCAGCATTCGCGTCGCAGTTATCTCTCTCTGCGGTGCACTCATTAATATCTACAGGTAACATAAATCTCTTTGAAATAACAATTTAACATACAATTTTAATTACTTTTAACATCAAAATAAGAATTGAAGAATGACACTCATCCCTTTAGATATATAAGGTTAATACGTTAGGGGTAAAATTACAATATCTAAATCTTTATTTTTGGGACATTGAAACGACTCATCTCAAAACTAGCCAAAATATGCTATGTGATGAATATTGTGATAACACGCGTTAGATATTTTGGATATATACGTGTTATCAGGATCGTATCGCAGTCACATATTTTAATAATATTTAGGAATGACAACGGAATCGCAAGATATATCAGTTGTCTTAGTAAGAAAGGTGTACGAATTCATGTTGAACAATATAGAGTGTTTCGCTTTCTTGCGAAACGCTAAAACGTAAAGTCATATTTTTGTTTAGTTTCAGTTACTTTCCTTTATTACAACAACATACCGTTACACACATTTCCGTCTCCGTTGTATCCAGCTCGACAGGTACATGTAAATGATCCTACAGTATTGGTGCAGTCAGCATTCGCGTCGCAGTTATCTGTCTCTTCGGTGCACTCATTAATATCTACAGGCAACATAAATCTCTTTGTAATAGCAATTTAACAAACATCATTGAATGGGATATTGAAACGACCCATCTCAAAACTAGCCAAAATATGTTCTGCGTATAATTGTGATAGCACGTTTGAGATATTTTTGATATATACATGTTATTAGGATCGTTTCATATTATATCCAGCTCGACAAGTTCACGTAAATGATCCTACAGTATTGGTACAAACAGCATTCGTGTGACAGTTATGTGTCCCTGCAGTGCAATCATTAATAAGTGCAGGTAATAGAAATCGCTTTGTAAAGATTTCCCTTTTTAGTCACTTCTTCATTGTATCTAGCTTTATCGGTACATATATTTTCCAACAAGATTTTGAATAAAGAAAACTCCAGCATCCAGCGTATTGTCCCTAGACAAAATGCGTTACCCTGAACGATAAAATAACGGGCGGAACTGAAAGAAATAGAATTTTGACAGGGCATCAGAGAAAACACATCCTGCATATAACAGAAACCGCCAAAGATCAAGAATAAAACACAGGAAGTGGGGGATGATGTGCAATTATCCAAATTTATATTGGCTGGAATATTGAAACCACCCATCACAAAACTAATCCAAATGTTCCAAAACTTCCGATTTGGGAAACATGCTTTACATATTATTATTTGTTAATAACGAAATACCTGACGCCAGGATCATTTGACAGTTACACATTTTAATAATATTTCAGAATGACAACGGAATCGCAAGATATATCAGTTATCTTCGCCTGAAAAGTTTACGATTTCATGTTGCACTATGAAAAGTTTTTCGCTTTCTTTGGAAACGCTTAATCTTTTTATCATACATTTGCTTATTTTCAATTACTTTTATTTATGACAATGACATACCGTTACACACAGTTCCGTCTCCGTTGTATCCAGCTCGACATATACATGTAAATGATCCTACAGTATTGGTGCAGTCAGCATTCGCGTCGCAGTTAGCTGTCTCTTCGATGCACTCATTAATATCTACAAGCAACATAAATCTCTTTGTAATAGCAATTTAACAAACATCATTGCTGGGATATTGATAGGACCCATCTCAAAACTAGCCAAAATATTCTCTGCGTTGAATTGTGATAGCACGCTTTAGATATTTTTCATATATACATGTTATTAGGATCGTTTCACATTTTATACAGCTCGACAAGTACACGTAAATGATCCTACAGTATTGGTACAGATGGCATTCGTGTGACAGTTATATGTCCCTGCAGTGCACTCATTTATATCTGCCAGCAGTAGAAATCACTTTGTAAAAACTTCCCTTTTTAGTTAATTCTTTATTTTATATAGCTTTATCGGTAGATGTTTTCAAACAAGATTTTGAATAAAGAAAACTCCAGCATCCAGCGAATTGTCCCTAGAAAAAATGCGTTGCCCTGAACGATAAAATAACGGGCAGAACTGAAAGAAATAGAATTTTGACAGGGCATCAGAGAAGACACATCCTGCATATAACAGAAACCGCCAAAGATAAAGAAATGAGCACAGGAAGTGGGGGATGATGTGCAATTATCCAAATTTTTATTGGCTGGAATATTGAAACCACCCATCAAAAAACTAATCTAAATGTGCCAAAACTTCCGGTTTGGGAAACATGCTTTACATATTATTATTTTAATAACGACATACCTGACGCCAGGATCATTTGACAGTTACACATTTTAATAATATTTCAGAATGACAACGGAATCGCAAGATATATCAGTTATCTTCGTTTGAAAAGTTTACGATTTCATGTTGCACTGTGACGAGTTTTTCGCTTTCTTTGGAAACGCTTAAATTTTTTTTATCATACATTTGCTTATTTTCAATTACTTTTATTCATTACAATGACATACCGTTACACACAGTTCCGTCTCCGTTGTATCCAGCTCGACATATACATGTAAATGATCCTACAGTATTGGTGCAGTCAGCATTCGCGTCGCAGTTATCTGTCTCTGCGGTGCACTCATTAATATCTACAGGTAACATAAATCTCTTTGAAATAACAATTTAACATACAATTTTAATTACTTTTAACATCATAATAAGAATTGAAGAATGACACTCATCCCTTTAGATATATAAGGTTAATACGTTAGGGGTAAAATGACAATATCTAAATCTTTATTTTTGTGACATTGAAACGACTCATCTCAAAACTAGCCAAAATATGCTATGTGATGAATATTGTGATAACACGCGTTAGATATTTTGGATATATACGTGTTATCAGGATCGTATCGCAGTCACATATTTTAATAATATTTAGGAATGACAACGGAATCGCAAGATATATCAGTTGTCTTAGTAAGAAAGGTGTACGAATTCATGTTGAACAATGTAGAGTGATTCGCTTTCTTGCGAAACGCTAAAACGTAAAGTCATATTTTTGTTTAGTTTCAGTTACTTTCCTTTATTACAACAACATACCGTTACACACATTTCCGTCTCCGTTGTATCCAGCTCGACAGGTACATGTAAATGATCCTACAGTATTGGTGCAGTCAGCATTCGCGTCGCAGTTATCTGTCTCTTCGGTGCACTCATTAATATCTACAGGCAACATAAATCTCTTTGTAATAGCAATTTAACAAACATCATTGAATGGGATATTGAAACGACCCATCTCAAAACTAGCCAAAATATGTTCTGCGTATAATTGTGATAGCACGTTTGAGATATTTTTGATATATACATGTTATTAGGATCGTTTCATATTATATCCAGCTCGACAAGTTCACGTAAATGATCCTACAGTATTGGTACAAACAGCATTCGTGTGACAGTTATGTGTCCCTGCAGTGCAATCATTAATAAGTGCAGGTAGTAGAAATCGCTTTGTAAAGATTTCCCTTTTTAGTCACTTCTTCATTTTATCTAGCTTTATCGGTACATATATTTTCCAACAAGATTTTGAATAAAGAAAACTCCAGCATCCAGCGTATTGTCCCTAGACAAAATGCGTTGCCCTGAACGATAAAATAACGGGTGGAACTGAAAGAAATAGAATTTTAACAGGGCATCAGAGAAAACACATCCTGCATATAACAGAAACCGCCAAAGATCAAGAATAAAACACAGGAAGTGGGATATGATGTGCAATTATCCAAATTTATATTGGCTGGAATATTGAAACCACCCATCACAAAACTAATCCAAATGTTCCAAAACTTCCGATTTGGGAAACATGCTTTATATATTATGATTTGTTAATAACGAAATACCTGACGCCAGGATCATTTGACAGTTACACATTTTAATAATATTTCAGAATGACAACGGAATCGCAAGATATATCAGTTATCTTCGCCTGAAAAGTTTACGATTTCATGTTGCACTATGAAAAGTTTTTCGCTTTCTTTGGAAACGCTTAATCTTTTTATCATACATTTGCTTATTTTCAATTACTTTTATTTATGACAATGACATACCGTTACACACAGTTCCGTCTCCGTTGTATCCAGCTCGACATATACATGTAAATGATCCTGCAGTATTGGTGCAGTCAGCATTCGCGTCGCAGTTAGCTGTCTCTTCGATGCACTCATTAATATCTACAAGCAACATAAACCTCTTTGTAATAGCAATTTAAAAAACATCATTGCTGGGATATTGATAGGACCCATCTCAAAACTAGCCAAAATATTCTCTGCGTTAAATTGTGATAGCACGCTTTAGATATTTTTCATATATACATGTTATTAGGATCGTTTCACATTTTATACAGCTCGACAAGTACACGTAAATGATCCTACAGTATTGGTACAGATAGCATTCGTGTGACAGTTATGTGTCCCTGGAGTGCACTCATTTATATCTGCCAGCAGTAGAAATCACTTTGTAAAAACTTCCCTTTTTAGTTAATTCTTTATTTTATATAGCTTTATCGGTAGATGTTTTCAAACAAGATTTTGAATAAAGAAAACTCCAGCATCCAGCGTATTGTCCCTAGAAAAAATGCGTTGCCCTGAACGATAAAATAACGGGCAGAACTGAAAGAAATATAATTTTGACAGGGCATCAGAGAAGACACATCCTGCATATAACAGAAACCGCCAAAGATAAAGAAAAAAGCACAGGAAGTGGGGGATGATGTGCAATTATCCAAATTTTTATTGGCTGGAATATTGAAACCACCCATCAAAAAACTAATCTAAATGTGCCAAAACTTCCGGTTTGGGAAACATGCTTTATATATTATGATTTTAATAACGACATACCTGACGCCAGGATCATTTGACAGTTACACATTTTAATAATATTTCAGAATGACAACGGAATCGCAAGATATATCAGTTATCTTCGTTTGAAAAGTTTACGATTTCATGTTGCACTGTGACGAGTTTTTCGCTTTCTTTGGAAACGCTTAAACTTTTTTTTATCATACATTTGCTTATTTTCAATTACTTTTATTTATTACAATGACATACCGTTACACACAGTTCCGTCTCCGTTGTATCCAGCTCGACATATACATGTAAATGATCCTACAGTATTGGTGCAGTCAGCATTCGCGTCGCAGTTATCTCTCTCTGCGGTGCACTCATTAATATCTACAGGTAACATAAATCTCTTTGAAATAACAATTTAACATACAATTTTAATTACTTTTAACATCAAAATAAGAATTGAAGAATGACACTCATCCCTTTAGATATATAAGGTTAATACGTTAGGGGTAAAATTACAATATCTAAATCTTTATTTTTGGGACATTGAAACGACTCATCTCAAAACTAGCCAAAATATGCTATGTGATGAATATTGTGATAACACGCGTTAGATATTTTGGATATATACGTGTTATCAGGATCGTATCGCAGTCACATATTTTAATAATATTTAGGAATGACAACGGAATCGCAAGATATATCAGTTGTCTTAGTAAGAAAGGTGTACGAATTCATGTTGAACAATATAGAGTGTTTCGCTTTCTTGCGAAACGCTAAAACGTAAAGTCATATTTTTGTTTAGTTTCAGTTACTTTCCTTTATTACAACAACATACCGTTACACACATTTCCGTCTCCGTTGTATCCAGCTCGACAGGTACATGTAAATGATCCTACAGTATTGGTGCAGTCAGCATTCGCGTCGCAGTTATCTGTCTCTTCGGTGCACTCATTAATATCTACAGGCAACATAAATCTCTTTGTAATAGCAATTTAACAAACATCATTGAATGGGATATTGAAACGACCCATCTCAAAACTAGCCAAAATATGTTCTGCGTATAATTGTGATAGCACGTTTGAGATATTTTTGATATATACATGTTATTAGGATCGTTTCATATTATATCCAGCTCGACAAGTTCACGTAAATGATCCTACAGTATTGGTACAAACAGCATTCGTGTGACAGTTATGTGTCCCTGCAGTGCAATCATTAATAAGTGCAGGTAATAGAAATCGCTTTGTAAAGATTTCCCTTTTTAGTCACTTCTTCATTGTATCTAGCTTTATCGGTACATATATTTTCCAACAAGATTTTGAATAAAGAAAACTCCAGCATCCAGCGTATTGTCCCTAGACAAAATGCGTTACCCTGAACGATAAAATAACGGGCGGAACTGAAAGAAATAGAATTTTGACAGGGCATCAGAGAAAACACATCCTGCATATAACAGAAACCGCCAAAGATCAAGAATAAAACACAGGAAGTGGGGGATGATGTGCAATTATCCAAATTTATATTGGCTGGAATATTGAAACCACCCATCACAAAACTAATCCAAATGTTCCAAAACTTCCGATTTGGGAAACATGCTTTACATATTATTATTTGTTAATAACGAAATACCTGACGCCAGGATCATTTGACAGTTACACATTTTAATAATATTTCAGAATGACAACGGAATCGCAAGATATATCAGTTATCTTCGCCTGAAAAGTTTACGATTTCATGTTGCACTATGAAAAGTTTTTCGCTTTCTTTGGAAACGCTTAATCTTTTTATCATACATTTGCTTATTTTCAATTACTTTTATTTATGACAATGACATACCGTTACACACAGTTCCGTCTCCGTTGTATCCAGCTCGACATATACATGTAAATGATCCTGCAGTATTGGTGCAGTCAGCATTCGCGTCGCAGTTAGCTGTCTCTTCGATGCACTCATTAATATCTACAGGCAACATAAATCTCTTTGTAATAGCAATTTAAAAAACATCATTGCTGAATATTGATAGGACCCATCTCAAAACTAGCCAAAATATTCTCTGCGTTAAATTGTGATAGCACGCTTTAGATATTTTTCATATATACATGTTATTTGGATCGTTTCACATTTTATACAGCTCGACAAGTACACGTAAATGATCCTACAGTATTGGTACAGATAGCATTCGTGTGACAGTTATGTGTCCCTACAGTGCACTCATTTATATCTGCCAGCAGTAGAAATCACTTTGTAAAAACTTCCCTTTTTAGTTAATTCTTTATTTTATATAGCTTTATCGGTAGATGTTTTCAAACAAGATTTTGAATAAAGAAAACTCCAGCATCCAGCGTATTGTCCCTAGAAAAAATGCGTTGCCCTGAACGATAAAATAACGGGCAGAACTGAAAGAAATATAATTTTGACAGGGCATCAGAGAAGACACATCCTGCATATAACAGAAACCGCCAAAGATAAAGAAAAAAGCACAGGAAGTGGGGGATGATGTGCAATTATCCAAATTTATATTGGCTGGAATATTGAAACCACCCATCAAAAAACTAATCTAAATGTGCCAAAACTTCCGGTTTGGGAAACATGCTTTATATATTATGATTTTAATAACGACATACCTGACGCCAGGATCATTTGACAGTTACACATTTTAATAATATTTCAGAATGACAACGGAATCGCAAGATATATCAGTTATCTTCGTTTGAAAAGTTTACGATTTCATGTTGCACTGTGACGAGTTTTTCGCTTTCTTTGGAAACGCTTAAACTTTTTTATCATACATTTGCTTATTTTCAATTACTTTTATTTATTACAATGACATACCGTTACACACAGTTCCGTCTCCGTTGTATCCAGCTCGACATATACATGTAAATGATCCTACAGTATTGGTGCAGTCAGCATTCGCGTCGCAGTTATCTCTCTCTGCGGTGCACTCATTAATATCTACAGGTAACATAAATCTCTTTGAAATAACAATTTAACATACAATTTTAATTACTTTTAACATCAAAATAAGAATTGAAGAATGACACTCATCCCTTTAGATATATAAGGTTAATACGTTAGGGGTAAAATGACAATATCTAAATCTTTATTTTTGGGACATTGAAACGACTCATCTCAAAACTAGCCAAAATATGCTATGTGATGAATATTGTGATAACACGCGTTAGATATTTTGGATATATACGTGTTATCAGGATCGTATCGCAGTCACATATTTTAATAATATTTAGGAATGACAACGGAATCGCAAGATATATCAGTTGTCTTAGTAAGAAAGGTGTACGAATTCATGTTGAACAATGTAGAGTGTTTCGCTTTCTTGCGAAACGCTAAAACGTAAAGTCATATTTTTGTTTAGTTTCAGTTACTTTCCTTTATTACAACAACATACCGTTACACACATTTCCGTCTCCGTTGTATCCAGCTCGACAGGTACATGTAAATGATCCTACAGTATTGGTGCAGTCAGCATTCGCGTCGCAGTTATCTGTCTCTTCGGTGCACTCATTAATATCTACAGGCAACATAAATCTCTTTGTAATAGCAATTTAACAAACATCATTGAATGGGATATTGAAACGACCCATCTCAAAACTAGCCAAAATATGTTCTGCGTATAATTGTGATAGCACGTTTGAGATATTTTTGATATATACATGTTATTAGGATCGTTTCATATTATATCCAGCTCGACAAGTTCACGTAAATGATCCTACAGTATTGGTACAAACAGCATTCGTGTGACAGTTATGTGTCCCTGCAGTGCAATCATTAATAAGTGCAGGTAATAGAAATCGCTTTGTAAAGATTTCCCTTTTTAGTCACTTCTTCATTTTATCTAGCTTTATCGGTACATATATTTTCCAACAAGATTTTGAATAAAGAAAACTCCAGCATCCAGCGTATTGTCCCTAGACAAAATGCGTTGCCCTGAACGATAAAATAACGGGCGGAACTGAAAGAAATAGAATTTTAACAGGGCATCAGAGAAAACACATCCTGCATATAACAGAAACCGCCAAAGATCAAGAATAAAACACAGGAAGTGGGGGATGATGTGCAATTATCCAAATTTATATTGGCTGGAATATTGAAACCACCCATCACAAAACTAATCCAAATGTTCCAAAACTTCCGATTTGGGAAACATGCTTTATATATTATGATTTGTTAATAACGAAATACCTGACGCCAGGATCATTTGACAGTTACACATTTTAATAATATTTCAGAATGACAACGGAATCGCAAGATATATCAGTTATCTTCGCCTGAAAAGTTTACGATTTCATGTTGCACTATGAAAAGTTTTTCGCTTTCTTTGGAAACGCTTAATCTTTTTATCATACATTTGCTTATTTTCAATTACTTTTATTTATTACAATGACATACCGTTACACACAGTTCCGTCTCCGTTGTATCCAGCTCGACATATACATGTAAATGATCCTACAGTATTGGTGCAGTCAGCATTCGCGTCGCAGTTAGCTGTCTCTTCGATGCACTCATTAATATCTACAGGCAACATAAATCTCTTTGTAATAGCAATTTAACAAACATCATTGCTGGGACATTGATAGGACCCATCTCAAAACTAGCCAAAATATTCTCTGCGTTAAATTGTGATAGCACGCTTTAGATATTTTTCATATATACATGTTATTAGGATCGTTTCACATTTTATACAGCTCGACAAGTACACGTAAATGATCCTACAGTATTGGTACAGATAGCATTCGTGTGACAGTTATGTGTCCCTGCAGTGCACTCATTTATATCTGCCAGCAGTAGAAATCACTTTGTAAAAACTTCCCTTTTTAGGTTATTCTTTATTTCATATAGCTTTATCGGTAGATGTTTTCAAACAAGATTTTGAATAAAGAAAACTCCAGCATCCAGCGTATTGTCCCTAGAAAAAATGCGTTGCCCTGAACGATAAAATAACGGGCAGAACTGAAAGAAATATAATTTTGACAGGGCATCAGAGAAGACACATCCTGCATATAACAGAAACCGCCAAAGATAAAGAAAAAAGCACAGGAAGTGGGGGATGATGTGCAATTATCCAAATTTTTATTGGCTGGAATATTGAAACCACCCATCACAAAACTAATCCAAATGTGCCAAAACTTCCGGTTTGGGAAACATGCTTTATATATTATGATTTTAATAACGACATACCTGACGCCAGGATCATTTGACAGTTACACATTTTAATAATATTTCAGAATGACAACGGAATCGCAAGATATATCAGTTATCTTCGTTTGAAAAGTTTACGATTTCATGTTGCACTGTGACGAGTTTTTCGCTTTCTTTGGAAACGCTTAAACTTTTTTTATCATACATTTGCTTATTTTCAATTACTTTTATTTATTACAATGACATACCGTTACACACAGTTCCGTCTCCGTTGTATCCAGCTCGACATATACATGTAAATGATCCTACAGTATTGGTGCAGTCAGCATTCGCGTCGCAGTTATCTCTCTCTGCGGTGCACTCATTAATATCTACAGGTAACATAAATCTCTTTGAAATAACAATTTAACATACAATTTTAATTACTTTTAACATCATAATAAGAATTAAAGAATGACACTGAAGCCTTTTGATATATAAGGCTAAATCGTGAGGGGTAAGTTGACAATATCTAAATCTTTATTTTCTGGTACATTGAAACAATGGTACATCTCAAAACTAGCCAAAATATGCTATGTAATGAATTGTGATAACACGCGTTAGATATTTTGGATATATACGTGTTATCAGGATCGTATCACAGTCACATATTTTTATGATATTTAGGAATGACAACGGTATCACAAGATATGTCAGTTGTCTACGTCAGAAAAGTTTACGATTTCATGTTGAATTTTTCGCTTACCTTCGAAACGATAAATCTTTCTAGTCATCTTTTTTATTTCAATTTCTTTATTTTAAATACCATACCTGTACACGAAATTCCATTTCCGTCATATCCAGCTCGACAAGTACACGTAAATGATCCTACAGTATTGGTACAGATAGCGTTCGTGTGGCAGTTATGTGTCCCTGCAGTGCACTCATTTATATCTGCAAGTGGTAGAAATCTCTTTGTAAAGACTTCCCTTTTCTAGTTACTTCTTAAAGCCTATTGGGAATTTAAGAATTATAATGGACCTGTAAGATATATCAGTGACACGTGTAAAAATAGAAAGAAATCTTTGGATTTCTTGAAAATTACGGAGAGTAGTTTGTGCGTGCTTTTGAAAACGCTAACAATCTTTAACAATAGTTTTTTAGTTTCAGTTGTCTGAATATTTTCACATTAACATACCGGTACACAAAGTTCCGTATTCATTTTATCTAGCTTTATAGCTACATATTTTCCAGCACGATTTTTAATAAAGAAAAATCCAGCATGCCTTGAACTGCCACATATAGAGAAAAAGATACATGTACAATTAATTTCGATCCATCGCAAACGACGGTATGCATACACTGTACGGCGTTGAACATGGAACCTTCGATTCGGTATTTTCAGATTTATACCATTCTATGTTCAGAGGCGTATTGTCCCTGGAAAAAATGCGTTGCCCTGAACGATAAAGTAATGGGCGGAACTGAAAATATTAGCATTTTTACAGTGTATCAGAGAATACACATCCTGCATATAACAGAAACCGCAAAAGAATAAAACGCAGGAAGTATATCTAGGGGGTGATGTGACATTATCCAAATCTATATTGGCTGGAATTTTGAAACCACCCAGCACAAAACTAGTCAAAATATTCCACAACTTCGGTTGGGAATGGTAATAATATGCTTAATATATATTATGCTTTGTTTATAGCTAAAAACTTGACGCAAGGATAGTTTGTCATTTACACATTTTAATTATAATTTAAAATGACAACGGAATCGCAAGATATATCAGTTATCTACGTCAGAAAAGTTTACGATTTCATGTTGAACAATGAAGAGTTGTTCGCTTTCTTTCGAAACGCTTAAACCTTTTAGTATTTTTTTGTTTAGTTTCAGTTGTTTGCCTTTATTGCAATTTGATTTGTGATAAAACGATTTAGATATTTTTGATGTATGCTTGTTATCAGGATCGTTTCACAGTCACATATTTTAATAATATTTAGGAATGACAACCAAATCACAAGATATTCAGTTGTCTACTTCTGAAAAGTTTACGATTTCATGTTGGACTATGAAGAATGTTTCGCTTTTTTTTTGAAACGCTAAAACTGTCTAGTCATATTCTCTTTTAGTCTCAGTTGCTTTATTTTAAATACCATACCTGTACACGAAATTCCATTTCCAGTATATCCAGCTCGACAAGTACACGTAAATGATCCTACAGTATTGGTACAGACAGCATTCGTGTTGCAGTTATGTGTCCCTGCAGTGCACTCATTAAAATCTGCAAGTTGTGGAAATTCAATTTATAAAGAATTCCCTTTTTAGTTACTTCTTACAGCATATTGATCATTTAAGAATGATAGTGAACTTTAAGATATATCAGATATAAAATGAAAAATTAAATAGATGAAAAGGGAACTATGAAAGCCACAGAACACGACAAATATGAAAATATTGCTGGCTCGGTTTGATTGAGCCTCTTCATGGGAAGTAATGGAAATGCATATTACTGCCCAAGCCGCCTAGCCCCAGGTTGAGCGCAACTCAATATTCACACCAATAAACAGTACTTGCAAATTATGGAGAGTTGTTTGTTCTTGCTTTTGAAAACGCTAGCAACCATACAGCAAATGCACTGCTGATCCAGTTTTTATTCATTTATTAGATGTACAAATTTATATATTTTATGACTTTCAGTTGTTGAGCATATAAACTCAGTGTATATATTTTAAACTTCTCGCCATGCTCAGTATGCCTAACTGTGAGACCTGTGAGTTAATTCCGTAAGAAAGTTAGGGCCAATTTAACTTTAACAATATATAACATTTATAAAAGAACTGAACGTACCGCAGGTAGGTGTAGTACCATCCCATGTGAGGCTAGTCTGGCAGGTTCTTGTTGCCGATCCCACCAACACATAGTTCGTGTGGCATGTGAATGTGGCCACACCGCCGACATCTCGGTCCGGATTGTAAGACACAGCGCCATTTACGGGAGCAGTCAGTTCTGGACATAAACTCGTCTGTACACAAGTAACGTAAAAGCTATTGTAATAATTATATAATTTTATTCGCCATTTACAGGAGCAGTCAGTTCTGGACATAAACTCGTCTGTACACAAGTAACGTAAAAGCTATTGTAATAATTATATAATTTTGTTCACCATTTACAGGAGCAGTCAGTTCTGGACATAAACTCGTCTGTACACAAGTAACGTAAAAGCCATTCTAATAATTATATAATTTTGTTCGGCATTTACAGGAGCAGTCAGTTCTGGACATAACAGCGACTGTACAGAAGTAACGTTAAAGCCTTTATTATAATTATATAATTTTGTTTGTCAATCAACTGACAACTTAGTGTACGCCATTGGATGGTTCTTAAGTGGTATGAAGTATGATGTAGAAGTTTAGCCATTTGAATTTAAGGATTCGAAATTAATGGAAGAGAAAAACTCTCTTTCTTAAACCGATATCCACACCCGGTAAACATTCATTCTATAACCACAGACAGTAGGAGAATTGGCAGCTAAGCAAACGTCAAATTCGTGCAAACCTATTTATGTTTGAAAAGGTGAGTATGACCTTAGTTAAGGTCTTTGAAACAAGTAATTAAAACAAGAAATGCAGCACGTGGCAGCAAGAAAAGTTTAAGCGGGAACGAATGACATTTCTGAATATGAAATACGCTTACAGGTATAAGAAATGTTAATATTCCTCCAGTGTTTGCTACCACGTTAAGTAGAATTGATCATCTTTTTAAAAAAAAATCAGAGTAGTGTCGTTTGTGCGGCGGTTAAAAAAAATAAGTCTCTCCGTACATTTAATTTGTACGTTTTTCTGATTCCGTACTTTACAGTTGTCTGTGTTATCTGCGAGGACATAACTACATCTGACTATATTTTGCATTCTATTCGTAATGTTCCTGTAGTGTTCGGCACGCGGTAACGCCGCGGCAGTGCTGGCTCGATTGGCTAGGTGCCGACGCCGCGGCAGCGCCTTATCTATTCAATCTTTCAGTCACGATTTTTACATTTATTTATGTTGCCACTTGAAGATAAACTCATAAATTGTGATTTACATAAATGTTAACGTTTAACCCGTATAATCTAGATAACTTATGAAAAAAGGATGCTACCCAGATTTAATTCATAAATACAGGTGCAGTTTAAAATCACTATTGCAACAAGGTATTTCACAGCCGGTTTTTATGGAGATTTAATTTACAAACTTAAGAAGATAAAAGGCAATGTTAATTTCTCACAGTTATTCGTAAAAACCATCTGTAAATTTAAAAAGAAAGGTTACCAACATGATATTTTACAGCGCTCTGCAGGCCTGGTGATTAACCCATCTAAAGTTGATCATTATGCGTACTTCTTTGGTTGCACGACGGTGGCAGGGGTTTAAGAGTTTATGAAGGTTTATGGGGAAATATTTTCTTAAAAGAAGCTAGAAGCTCGATTTGTTTCTTTTATCCCTGTCATCGTGTTCTTCCTGATTTTATTCCAGGTGCTCTGGTCTCGGTAAGATCATTGAGTACCTACCCTTTGGCTTTACAATGCTATTAGATTCTTATTTTTTTTATATGTTTGTGTGCTTTTGCATGCAACATTGTTGAGCCGATGGGTGGATTGGAGTTATTTCACCAAGACATCTTGTACTTGTTTTGTTATAAGAGAACCTGTTTGGGCCAGTGTGAGGTTGGTGCACTCTAGAACCTGGTTTAAACCCCCAGTGGCAAATTATTTTGCCACTGACTGTTCCAAGGCTGTAACCCCTCGGGTTCTCACTCTCGTTAATTGTTTGTGGCGTCCATTTTGAAACTGATTATTGTAAAACCATGCTCTATTTTCCTCTCTACCTTTTGGCTGTGTGGGGAGGCTGTGTCTGCTGGATGTGGCCATTCCTGATATGCATATTTCACTTTTTTCCAAAAAAATTCAGAATGTTTAATTTTTAGAACGTAGAGAGTTACGCAAGGAAAACCGTGTTCATAGACAATTTTACAACTCTTATGCGAATTAATGTATATCTTCAAATAAACAAGCGTTAAAAAAAACGCTAAATGTTATCCCCTGTTTCATTACATGAAAACATGTTTTGTTTGTGACACTATGCGGATTAAAGAACTCAATAATTCCTAAATCCCGGAGAGCTTACCATTGCCGTGGGTAAGGGCCTTATTATAGCAATCTTCCATAATATAAGAGAAACGTTTTGACAAATATGAAAATATTACAGGCTTGGTTTGATTGCGATGTTCATCATGGCAGTAATGGAAATGCATATTACTGCCTACGCCGCCTATCCCCGGGATGAGCATAACTCAGTATTTACACCAATAAACAGTTCAATTTCGATCCATCCTTAACGATGGCATACATTTGGTCGGTGAACATGGATGCTTCATTGCGGTTGTATTTATTCCTGTCGAAGATATTAATGAACAATATATATAAGATATCGTGTGATTGTCTAGGTATAAATATAGAACAGTACCGGATTTTTACATTGTTTTTTGACGAGTACTTTGTTTCCTGGGCATTTACTGCAAAAGCCTTCAAAACACGATACTTCAGATGAATATCCTAAAGCATTACATTCATTGCTCTTTGTGCACGGGCTTTCTAAAAATAGAATACATATTTCTTGGCATATTGCAAATCGTTGTTGTGTAAAATACTATCAGGTATATAGGCTATACTGATGTAATTTCCCCAATCGCAAAATTGATCATAAATTATCTACATACCGTTTTCAGGGCTTAAATTCGTACTTGCCATTGATTCTCTGTACTTAATTGTTAATCCAATCCAACAAATTCTCAGAGTTACGTTTATAATATTCCACATTTAAAAATAATAAAAAAAAACAAATCCGATAATTAAAATCTTTTTTGTTCTGGCCGTGGCAAAGCATTAAAAGTACAACGAAGTATTGTTTTTCACTAACACAGGGAACCAATGCAGATGACTACACTTATTTCAATCTTCTAAGGCATAATGTCAGGGTCAGACTGATTTCTTGCAATAACAAAGGCACGATTTGATCAATACCGTCAATAGGAAAAACTTGGACATTTGTTCTGATGCCATTTTTGTAGCATAACATTTAAATAACTCTAAAGTTTAAATAGGGAAAATGACATTCTATGTTATCATAAAGTAACTAACTACACATGTTTTCGTATAAAATATATCATTGAGTATTCGGCAATCATAATCTTTTGAAATAAAAGAATAATAAAATATCGCAGAATGTGTCTAACCTTTTTATCCTCTGTTTATCTCCATCTACATTTATATATGCAATATATTACACGTCTTGACTTCGAAATATTTAAACCAAAGGGTCAAACGCCATTCTGTTTATTAACTGTTTTGTATGAATTGTAAAATTTACATAAAAAATGCATACATGTTAATGACACGTACAAAATCCACTCGTAGAAATGTAAAAAGTAATAATTAGATAATAAATTGACAAATAAAAAGAAGTTTGATCAAATAACATAAGTTGTGAAAAAGAGCTTTGAAAACGGCTTTTGAAATTGAAAACTGATCACTGTACGATGGTTGTTTGGAAAGTTTTGAGACATTATGATTTTCTCTGTAACTAATTATTGCTGCGCAGTATATTTAACATAAATTATAGTTTAATATGTAATTTATCCGAGTAATGACTTTAAAACGTGGTAACGTAACTATTATGCATATAATCGTTTCCATAGCAACAATTGTCCACGCAACCTGGCGCACGGCGTATTTTCTTGTTATAATTTTTCTTTCTGAATGAAAAATTCCCTAAAATTTCGCCATCCGTCGCGAATTTTTTATGCCGTTACTTCTGACTTCGGTGCGTCATTTCCCAAGTTGTTTAAATCGTTATCTCAGATCGTTATAGTAACACCTGCGCGACAAGGCAGCGACTATGGAAACACCGTCAAAAGAAGAACAGCGTGTTTTATTATGTTTTGCGTTAATCTTGGGAAAGCGCCAACATAAACCAAGCAATTTCTAGAACAGGCAAACAACGGACACACTGTTAGTCGGCCATTGATGTTTAGATGGCATAAGGTGTTTCGGGATGGCAGAAAGTCAGACAGGGAAAGGAGCGGTCGCCCGTCCGTCATCGACGATAAATTGACAATTGCCAAAAACGCGCTTCAGTGCTATCGTCGCATAACAGTAAGAGAAATTGCAGAAGTTTGCGATGTAGGTACGACCACTCCTAATAAAATGTTAAGTGATACACTTTCAGTATCATGGGTTTCGGCATGAGAAATGTGTATGTACGTTGTGAAGGTAGATTCTTTGAAAAGGAGCAGAAATTGACTTTTCTACAGTGACTTTAAACTCTGAAAATATCGGCAACGTCGGGCAACGTCGTTGCGTGCGCCGGGTCACTGGTAGTGCCTGTGCCTAACTCGTTGTAGCATTCGTATACACGAAGCTATTGTTGTGAAATTTAACACCATAATAGATCAGGTATTAAAGTAATATTTAGTAAACTTTCGTTAGATTTGATCTTCTCCAACGTTAGATATTGGCCTTGTCTCAAAACTTTCCGAACAACCCTCGTATAACCATGCTCTTTTCTCCTCTCTACTTTTCTGAGTCTACCGGATGTGGCAACTCCTGATATGCGTATTTCACGTTTTGTAGACACATCCAATAAAATGACAAAACATGAAAATAAAGAAATACAAAGGAGAAAATAGTTCAAAAGTTTGAAGTGAACTGCCAAAATCAGTTTTGAAAACATTTTGATTATCGGCTGAGTAATTTGCTGGTTCAAAGTGGATTGAAATTTCCTGAGTAAATTATCAAATATATAATAATGAAATAGAATTATAAACGGCAATACACGAAGCTTAAACAATGATTGCCCTCTTGAATCTCTGGTTTACAAAACATGGCATCATTCTATTATAAATTCCTTAGTCGAGATCCAAACTATTCAAAAAAAACGTATTTCCCCTGGCTTAAACTCAGGAAAATTCTACATTATGATAAGGGAGGTAGCTCGTAACAACAACGAATCTAGTTATTAAGTAATTTAAATCTTGTAACAATACTTCTTGATATAAATTGCTGTAAAATGTTGAGAACATTGTCGAATAACATACTATTACGATTATCTTTAATGAGGACTTCGAACTGATATAGTCAAATAAGTCCAAAACTATTTTATCGCAATATGTTCGATAAAATAAAAATAAAATAAAATGAACTAATACCGACCTGCAGATTCAGAATAAAGAACAAAATTCATAACATACACCGACAGAAAATAACAAATCTTCAGCACAGAAATCTTAAACCTCATTTTTGTACTCCGATTTTCTAAATAATGATACAATTTCTCTCGCAATCTGTTGGTTTTTAAGGAGAATTTGAAGCCTCAATAGCGTTCCAATTGCCAATCAAATGATGTATGAACTGTACAATTCATTGATTCACAATTTTGAAAATATAATGACAGCCCACATTATGCAATTATGTAATAGAAGTAATCATTGTAAATCATGTATTTGACTGGAGAGCGCCAATAAGTTTCATAATGTGATGCGAATATTTACAATAAACAGACACGGAGTATTTGTCAAAGACAAAATTACACATTAATTTGCATTTGAGGCCCTTGTCAGTGCACTTAGTTTATTATGTACCAAAACCGGATTAAGGCGATATTATTTCAAAAATGAGAGAAATCACGAATAACCAAATATTGTTTACAAACATTGGACAATATTTAAAAGCTTAAATGTTTCATCAGCTGTTCGAGAGATTTTTAATCACAAAAACACCAATTAAAGGTAAACTCACTCAGCATCGAATAGCTGGTGCTAATTATTATGAACGTTCGAATCTACATCACTGTAGGAAACTGTCAACTTTTCGAAAACAATTGAATCATTACAACAGAAAGCCACTATTTAATTTTAAAAATCTTAAAGTCGGTATCAATTAAATTCGTATGGTATTAACAGTCCGGTGACTAAAGCTCGGACATTGATCATGACACTTCGAAAATAGCTATCAGCTATTTCAGCGCGTTATAAAGACATGAAAGACGTCATCAACTTCACTGAAAACGACCACCCTTTAAAATTCACTACATGGAACGGTACTTTTACCATTCAAAATACCAACAAAAGACATCCTAAAGGTTGCTGTATCACATTAATATTAAAACCAGCAGACAAATGGGAAATAATTCCGGTTATTGTCATTTAAAATAACCGACTTTATTTTCGGGGGCGAATTGTGTTAAGGTTGTTAATTAAGTATAAGAGAGACAATTTAAAAAGAACACGGTGACGACACGAGTTATCGTTATTTTGGAAGATTCTAGAATGTGACGTCACATCCGCCCTTCTGCTTACGCTCTAACATAGACAGGAAGCCAAATTTAATAAAAGAAGTAAACCTTGCTTAATCGCAATAATTAATAGAAATTTGAGGAAAAGCGGTCAAGAAAAGAAAGACCGCAGACGAACTTAGTTCACAGGTGGAGAAAAGGCGACGATCGGTAAAGGAAACACGGGTGGAACCGAATCCCGGCCCGGAGCATGTTACCTTGGCTTCTACCGAAGAGGCTCGTACAGTTATTATTCCCACTCCCACAGTAGATTTTGCATCATAATTACGCAATCAAGTTAATCAGCTAGGGTGTGGCTGGCGGAACAGAAAATCCCATAATGCCCAATTTTCCAGAATTACTACCTGGTTCTAGCACTGAAGGTATTTGGCCGCTTTCTGTCGGCCAGTCCGATAGGGCAAATTTGAACAATAGACATTTTTGTACAGATCTATCCCCTGCAGTCATTGTCCAGGATGTCGAACCAGTACGCTGTTTAACAGATGATTTATCGGTTCATATTCCCATAAGTTTAAGAAAGCAGATTGAACGGGGGGAATATGTTAATTTTGCTTTGATGTTAAAAGGTGCAGTTGAACTAGACGAAATTTCAAATGGGTGTACCTTGCGTCTGTCAGCCAGTGACATACTTGAGTCCAAACCTTCAAATTGCAAAGACAAATTTCAAATTGTTTTGCCACTGACCGTTCCAAGGTGGTAACATCTCGGGTTCTCACTTTCGTTATTTGTTTGTGGCGTCCATATTGAAATTGATTATTGTAATACCATGTTCTCTTTTCCTCTCTACTGTTTGGCTGTGTGGGGAGGCTGTGTCTGCTGGATGTGGCCATCCCTGATATGCATATTTCACTTATTTTCAAACCGTAGAAAGTGGACTGATGCATTTATAATTTACATGTCCGCATTCATTCAGGCGAATCCGACCAAAGCAAGTGAAATGCTGCAGTACATGTCACTTATAAGAGAGTGTGCACAAAGGCAGGGCGGTTACGCCTGGAGAACGTATGATGAACAATTTAGAATAAGGCAGGCCTCGTACCCAGGTTCAAGGTCGGCTATCAACCAAGATTTATGGTTGCGTTGTGTTTCATTCAGAGAAACTCAAAATCAGGTGTTACAGACGACTAACAGCGCGTCCCGTGCAAAATGTTTAGACTTTAATGAGGACCGTTCTGACTGGCAGAATTTCAAATTTTTCCATACATGTACCCGTTGCGAGCGTGGACACGCCCGTATTAAATGTTAGCGGGTTTCACGGTAGGATTTCCGTTGCATTATACTGGCCCGCGTAGTCATGTAGAATTTAAAAATCGATTTCCCAGACATAGTTCGGAAAAAGATAATATAAAGCAATTCAGGAAAAACGAGTAGCAGGCCCGTTTGAACAAATTCCAATTAATACATTACGTGTATCGCCTATTGGTTTGGTCCCAAAGGAAACAGAAGGTGAATATCGGTTAATACATCATCTATCATACACAGAAGGGCGGTCAGTCAATGATTTTATAGACATAAGCTATGCTCAGTACAATATTAAGGCGTCGCAAACATTGCAAATGGCGAAAACAGGCTAAAATTTCAAAAATGAATTTTGGGGAAAATACTTATTGCCACCTAGATTTTAGTAAAGAAATGTATTTAGCTATGGATGTAGTTAATGTTTGCAAGCTCAATTTAGTCTAATTTGTGTTCTAATTATCAAGCACATACTAAAACAAAAGAAAAACCGTTTGCATGAGAACTCTGAAATTCATGGACAATATATCAAAGCAACTCATACCTGAAATAAGTATATGCTGGTCTACAATGTTTAGTGCCAATTCGTCAAAATAATGTTAGGGTTTTCAAGAAATTCAAGGAAAACTTACTTCCTGGTTCAAACCGAAAGTAAACCATCTTGTCATGATGAACATTTGTGTCAAGTTATTTTGAAATCAATCTATTCCTAACAAAGTTACAGCCCGGACAAGAAAATTCTATTTTTAGTAACAATGACCCTGACTTTTGACCTACAGGCATGGGCATGGTACGCGACACATCGCCCTGTCATGGTGAACATTTGTGCCAAGTTATTTTGAAATCCCTCCATTCATAACAAAGTAAAAGCCCGGACAAGAAAATTCTATTTTTAGTAACAGTGACCTTGACCTTCGACCTAAAGGGCATGTACGTGACATACCGTCTTGATATGGTGAACAATTATACCAAGTTATTTAAAAATCCAATAAGAAATAACAAAGTTACAGAGCGGACAAGATTTTGCAAGAAAATTCTATTTTTAGTAACAGTGACCTTGACCTTGGACCTACAGGCATGGGTATTGTCACGACACACCGCCTTGTTATGGTGAACATTTGTGCCAAGTTATTTTGAAATCCCTCCATTCCAAACGAAGTTAAGGGCAAAGTGTATATTTTTCTTAACACAAAATGTAAGTGAAAAAGGGGCATAATTTGAAAAAAATATTGGAAGCAGGGTTATAGGTCTTGTTGGTTAAGATGTAGATTTTGATTGTGAAAATATATTTCACATTTCAAGGCAGTATCTCAAGTATTTTTAAAGTTATGGGCAAAATGCATATTTGCTGAACACAAAATATAAGAAACAAGATATATACCTATTAAAACTAATGTAAATGGAAGTATCAAAGGGCCATAACTTCTAAACGGAACATGTAAGAGCAAAACCCCACCTTTATGCACAACAACATATCAGGCCAAGCATTGTGGTAAAGTTTCATCAAATTCCCAGCAGAGGTGTAGGAGGAGTTGCGTTCACAAGATATATTCCTTTTAAAAGTAATGTAAATGGAATTATCAAAGGGCCATAACTTCTGAACGGAACATGTAAGAGCAAAACCCCACCTGTATGCCCAGCAACATATCAGGCCAAGCATTGTGGTCAAGTTTCATCAAATTCCCACCAGTAGTGTAGGAGGAGTTGCGTTCACGAGATATACACCTATTAAAACCAATGTAAATGGAAGTATCAAAAGGGCCATAACTTCTGAACGGAACATGTAAGAGCGAACCCCCCCCCCCCCTTTATGCACAACAACGTATCAGGCCAAGCATTGTGGTCAAATTCATTAAATTCCCACCAGTAGTGTAGGAGGAGTTGCGTTTACGAGATATACTCCTATTAAAACTAATGTAAATGGAAGTATCAAAGGGCCATAACTTCTGAACGGAACATGTAAGAGCAAAACCCCACCTTTATGCACAACAACATATCAGGCCAAGCATTGTGGTCAAGTTTCATTAAATTCCCACCAGTAGTGTAGGAGGAGTTGCGTTCACGAGAATATCGGACGGACGGACGTCCGGACGGACGGACAGGAGCAACTCTTAATGCCCGTCGCCATTTCATGGCGGGGGCATAAAAATTCGATGATGCAGTTCAAATGCTCCAAGACCTGGGTAAAGGTTTTTTTTGTTCAAAACAGATATAAAGAGCGCATTTCGTTTACTTCCGGTGCATCCAATCGACTTCGATCAGCTTAGAATAAAGTTCGAAGGGGATTACTATGTTGATAAATGCATGCCTTTTGATTGCTCGATAAGTTGTAGTACGTTTGAAAAATTTGGATGTTTCATCGAATTCTGTGTTAAACGTAGAATTAAAACGGGGAAAATATTGCACTACCTGGATGATTATTTGGGTGGGAATCGAACCCACGAATCGTGCCTTCATGTTAAAACAATTCTGGAAGAAGTGTAACAAATGTTGAACATACCAAAAGCGATTGACAAAACGGAAGGGCCGACAACGGTATTATGTTTCTTAGGTCTTGAGTTAGATTCCCTTAAAATGAAGGTTAGGATGCCTCGGGAAAAAATTCGGGATATTGTTGATAAAATCGAAAATGTTTTACGAAAAGAAAAGGTAACGCGTAAAGCAATGCAGAGTCTGATTGGTGTACTAAATTTTGCCTGTCTGGTCATTTATCCAGGTATGTCATTCTGTAGGCGATTGATTAACGCAAGGTGTGGTTTAAACAAGCCGTACCATCACTTACGCGTGACAAATCCAATAAAGGCTGATTTAAGGATGTGGCTTGATTTCTTTTCTAATTATAACGGAGTGTCAGTGTTCCATGATAGGTTCTGGGTGTCTAATGCTGATTGTGAGTTATATACTGACGCAGCCGGTACATACGGTTTTGGTTGTTATTTTGGAGGCAAATGGTGTGCCGCGGGCTGGCCACATGAGTGGCGAGCAAATGGTGTTTCTGATGACATAACTGTACTGGAGTTGTTTCCCATTGTTGTGGCAATTCACATTTTTGGCGCGTCGCTACAAAACAAAAAGATTATGTTCAATTATGATAATCAAGCGGTAGTCCATGTCCTAAATTCAATGACGTCGAAGTCTGAGAAAGTAATGATTTTGCATCGTAAACTCACGGTGTTATGCTTAAAATTCAATATTGTTGTACGATCGGCTCATGTTCCCGGGGCCCATAACGCTATTTGTGACTCTTTGTCCCGGATTATGTTTAGCAGGTTCCGCGAGTTAGCGCCCGACGCCGAGATTTAGCCAGATCAAGTACCGCCCCATCTTTGGAACGTCTTCAAAGTAGAATCCCAAAAGAAATTAGCTGGTAGTCAGGCTCCTAACACAATAGCATATCAGCAGGCCTTGTCCACATTCTGTCATATATAACATGCCGGATGTTTGGCCGGCAGCGGTCCAGCACATACTATTATTTATTACGTACTGTTTTGAGAAAGGGTTTTCGGCGTCCACAATTCGTACATACCTAAGTGGCTTGGCTTATCAACATAAAATTCATAACTGGTATGATCCAACAGAGATTTTCATTGTCAAAAAATTGTTGGATGGATGTTCGAGACTGAGAAAATCAATTGATCTTAGAAAACCTATTCTTTATCCTATTCTTTATAATGATTTACTGGTTATTTGCGGTCAACTTACAGACGTATGCTGGGATAACTACGAGACCACTATGTTTAAAGCAGTTTTTATATTGGCATATTTTGGCTTGTTTAGGGTCAGTGAACTTGTCTATACAACATTGACACTTCAATAACGACCACTTAAAATAACTGATATTTCGTTTGTCAGCAAATCGTCGGCTCTTCAAGTGACAATTAGAGTATCAAAAACATGCCAAGTTGGTTTGCCGGTGACTCTCATTATTCCTTGTGAGAAGGAATCAGAATGGTGTCCCGTCTGTTGCTTACATCGATACTGTACAATTAGACCAATCAGTCCGTCATACTTGTTTATACATACCGATGGTAGCCCGTTAAAGAGAACACAATTTGCAGATGCATTGGCAAAATCGGTAAGGAGAGCGAATTTATCTGGTTCTCAATATCGATAATATAGTTTTAGAATTGGCAGAGCGACACAGTTAGCCGCTGATGGTGTGAGTATGGAGGTGATTCAAAAATGGGTCGTTGGAAGTCAAATGCTTGCCAGTTATACATCCGCCAATAGAAGTGTTTAGAGTAGTTGAGTTAAGAAATGTAGGTGATGTTCATTATATTTTTTAGATATTTGGATGATGGGTGATTCGCTTCTTTATTGGGCGGGCAAGCGTGCGGCTGACAGAGGGAAAGCAAACCTCAAACTCCCGGGTAATCTGTTCAGCTATAGCCTCACTAGTAGGGAACTTGGCGAACCATTTCGTCTGGTGTCCATATATCTCCAATTCAACATATATCTCCAATTCAATACATATAATTAAATTTACCAGCCTCATATTTAATTATTGAAGATATTTGATCTCGGTTATACAATTCTGTTGTCTCATTTATTTAGTATCACGTGTACTGGCATAATAATGGCAATACTAACTTACCTAATAAATATGTGTTTTATGAATTTGGTCGTTAAGTTGTTCATGGTTGTGTATTTAGTGAGCGAGTTAGTAAAATAAAACATATTAAACATAGTGATTATTTATAACAGGAAAAAGGTTGCCTATGACACAATTTATACGAAACACAACTACATTGAGTATACAGTTCCAGCAGATTTGGCAAAATAAACAAACATGTACAAGAAACTTTTTTTTCAATTTTTGTGGGAAAGTTCTAAAAACATAGTTAAGGCACACCCAGGATCATACACAGTAAGGTATTTCATATTTGACAAAGGTGTAAGTAATTATCATTTTCGCTAGTTCTGATTAATTCTTCGAAATAAAATCGGCTGATTTTATGAGCAAAATGAATTCTGCACCTATTCGTTGATTGCTTGAGTTGTAGAAGGGATAATAAACATTTTATCGCGGTTAAAATACGGAAGTTTGTGATGAAATCTTGAAGTTCTGCGTTTTAATGCAAAATGCTCCATAGATCTGACCATAAGCACAGACAGACTTTTAATAAATTCGCTAGGGCTAAGTAAATGGAACTGGGGTTTAGAAATGAGCAGCTCCATGGAGCAGAAAGGGATTTTATTGGCAGGGACCAGGAGCAGATAAAGATCGAGTAGTGAAAATCTTTTGAATCTACTGACACTTTTTTTACATCCTCAATAATAAAAGTTTGTTGAGATGCAGTGTAGTATTGTCCGTCCGTTTGTCTGTACATGCCATTAAAATGATACCAACAATATTTTTAAAGGAACTTTTGACGCTTGTGATTCGGGAACTAGTTAAAATCACGATTGTATTTTATCAGCGAAACATAAAAAAAGCTCTGGAATTAATTTGGACTATCTTAGTATAATGTACACTTTATATTTTTCTCACGGAAGGTTTTTAACGTTTATGGAAACAATATACGGTGTATCTTCTGTTAATATGCATTTCCATTACTCCCCATAAACAGCTCAATCTTCTTCAGTACTGCACATGACCAATTTTTCAATTACAAGAACGAAACAAATGAAAGTTCAACAAACTTCTGGATCATTCTCAGTGAATGTTTGCGACAGTCTACTCGTTTTTATATTAAAAGTAATGTATATGTACATAGTGTTTGCATTTCTCTTAGAAACTGCATGGATATTTGAAATACTATAATAGTTTTGTAATATTTTTCGTACAAAATTATCATCCAAAATGTGTCACTTCCGTAATCAGTAAATTCATGACATGTTTAGTTAAAAATATACAACCAATCGGGGTTTAAACCAGGTTCTAGGGTGCACCAACCTCACACTTGCCCCAACAGGTTCTCATATCACAAAACAAATACAAGTTGTCTTGGTGAAACAACTCCAACCCACTTATTGGCTCAACAATGTTGCATGCAAAAGCACACAAACATATAAAACATAAGAATCTAATAGCATTGCAAAGCCAAAGGGCGGGTACTCAATGATCTTACCGAGACCAGAGCTCCTGGAGTAAAATCAGCAAGAACACGATGACAGGGATAAAAGAAACAAATCGAGCTTCTAGGTTCTTTTAAGAAAAGATTTCCCTATAAACCTTCATAAACTCTTAAACCCCTGCCACCGTCGTGCAACCAAAGAGGTAAGCATAATGATCAACTGTAGAAGGGTTAATCACCAGGCATGCAGAGCGCTGTAAAATATCATGTTGGTAACCTTTCTTTTTAAATTTACAGATGGTTTTTACGAATAACCGGGAGAAATTATCATTGCCCTTTATCTTCTTAAGTTTATAAATTAAATCTCCATAAAAAACTGGCTGTGAAATACCTTGTTGCAATAGTGATTTAAAACTGAACCTGTCTTTATGAATTAGATCTGGGTATCAACGATAAAACTTGCAAAATGTTTTCCTTAATTTGTGATAACGATAACCTTGTTTTAAAAGTTTTTCTGTAATGCAAAGATTACGTTCATTAAAATCATTAATATCGTTGCAAGCTCTTGAAAAGCGAACAAGGTGTGAAATATAAACCCCGTATGATGTTGCACGGGGAACATCGACGTCTAAAAACGGAAAATTTACTTTATTAAAATTAAAGTCATCTCTTTTATCATATATTTTAGTAGTGACATAACCATTTTCAATCGACAGATTAAGATCGAGAAAGTTTGCTTGCTTTTCTGAAGTGTTCGCTTTATTAGGTTGTAGTTCTTTAGGGTAGATCTTATTAACCAGTAATGGAAAATGGTTATTATAAAAAGTTATAAAATGGTTATCAGAAAAATTCAATCAAAAAATCTCCGTTTTTTAAGTAAATAGATAAAAGGGATTGAACAATCAATATAGGCTTGCATATTGAAACCACCCATCTCAAAACTGGTCGAAATATTTAAACAAAAGTAATTTTATTAGTACTATTAACATAGAACATTATTATCGTGCTAAATTACCTGTTAAGGACGTAAAATGTAACAGCACTGATTGTGTGTACGGGGAAACGTTTTAAAGGTGCCACGTGGCACAAATAATGCTACTGGTATGGAAACAGATTTGAAAGGAAATTTGAAAGCCGACGAACACGACAAATATGAAAATATTGCAGGCTCGGTTTGTTTGAGCCTGTTTATGGGCAGTAATGGATATGCATATTACTACCCAAGCCGCCTATAACTGATAATGTAGACAGCTACGTGATTGTATGTTTATACAAACCAGAATTACTTTATGTAGATAATGCGAATAATTTATTTTTCTAGAGAAATAATAGTCCTGACACAGGGATATCACAATTGTTGAACTTTTAGCGGATTAAGCATATTTAAATTAACTTTCCCTAACGTGACTGTCAAGTTATCGATCACCTTACTGTAAATAGACCAGATTACTATTCATCATTATTTGGCGGCTCTGCCTATAACGTCACCATTTTTGTTAAGACCGATTAAAGCACAGAACCTGAATCTAATCAAGAACATATGACACCTTATTGGTCAGAGGGAAAGAAAAAATACTACAGTTATGATCCTAAGTAGCCCTACGAGAAGAATGGAATCTATTCAAAAATGATGTTAAGCCCAGTCGATGTAGCAGAATATCTTGAAGAGGTGGTCACAATCCGTATTGACCAAAATGACAGAAATTCCAAAAACAAATATAAAACACAGACAAATAGAGTTTCAGTTTTAACAATTTCGTCATTTTGACATAAATAAACCAACGTCTTTTGTCTGATTCTAATGAAATAGATGAAAAGGGAACTTTGAAAGCCATCAGCCGTTGTCTGATTCTAATGAAACATACAGTATCATGTATTTACGTACAACCCAAGTGCACAGCTTCTTTATGTGTCATTGAATATAAGAAAATAAATATTATAGGGAACGCAGAAGCCATGATTAAAGTCAGGAGTGGAGTTCAGACGGGAGCTTCGGAGCATGCGAAGTAACATGCATTTGCCATCCTATGCATGAACAGGCTTTACAGTTGTCGCGGTTAAATTTTCATTGTAGCAAGTGCATAAATTTTAACAAATATGATTTTGTTGAAGTTGAAAACGTTATGGATAGTCAAAGGTTTCAAATGCAATTATGGTTGCATTATAAATTCGAAATCATTTTATGCTATACTTTTGTAACCTTTGTTTGGGGCGACAGTAAGTATTATACAAAACCACAATGATTTGCATTTTCAACGGCATACGTTAGTAACATTAATGTTGTGCAACAATGAATTGCATATTTCGATAGAATGTTTAAGTTCACGCAGTTCGCATTTCCCAATGTTTCAATAAGTCTTTTTTCTTTATATTTATTTTACACAAACAAACGGTCTTTCCAAACTTTAAATGAGTGCTGTACAAGATCAAGAACTTTTATAAGGTTAACTTCATTAGACATCTTGTAAAAGTGATGAGGTAGCTCAAACATTGTTCAAATGAACTAATTACAGGTTAAGCAAATGAATTTTGTTTGATTTTCAAACATTAAGGAAGAAAGGCATGCCTGTTTTTCATGTTACTCATAAATGTAATATGTTCATTCATAAACATCCGTTTCAATGCGGTAACCCTTCAGGCTGTCTTTTTCAAGAACGTTTATGGTTATACGACAATATATGTATCAGAATAACTTGCTAGTTATAACAAGAAATATCGTTAAAAAAGATAAACGGCGTAGATTGTATATGAAATGATGCAGTTTTTAGCTGGTATTATTCACTTCATCTTGATTTACGTGTAAATTAAATAGTTTCATTGTGAATCCTTCACAATGACTTAATAGCGGACTCGCAGTTTTTTCGCGTAACATATTACACGTAGTTGCCAGATTTAAGACAAGTAAGCACACTGTAAAATTCTCAGTCGCGATAAAGAATGAGTTTTATATAAGAAACGTATTGTAAAAGGCATTGATTGTGTTTATTCTTAAAACATAATGTATCAGATGATATATCAATTGCTGAAAGACTTACATAGCGAACTCATTGTTTATATCGCGTAGCATATTATATACAGCTGACCGATTTAAGAGACGTCTCGGGTAAACATTTCAATTACTGAAAGAGCTGGGATAAATTTCCAATAACTAAATACTCACAAATATTACAATAATTCAAGCTCGCAGATTATATTACTTAAATTTTCAGCTTTACAGTGGAAGTGTAACATCGTTTTCTTTAAGCCATTTCCACTTACTTTCACTTTCATTTTGTATAGGTTGATATAAAAGAGTGACTGTATTGCTGTTGACAAAAAAATTCCTAGCCAATGACGAGTACTGTAGTGTGCCTCATTTCAACATCTTTCAACACAAGAGAATAGAAAAGATCTAAACGTCACAGCAATAATCGTTTCAAACAGTGTATTTACTAATTGTTTAAAAATCCCACTAGATACCTCTTCACCCTGCTAGATGCCTCTCCGGTGGAAATAGCTACCAATCGAAATAGTTTATTTAATTTTCCCGCTGCATAATAATATAAAACGAGTATTATTTACAACACTTCATTGGTTGATAAATTAGGTCAAAAGTGAGCTTAGACAGCTAACGCCGAAAAAATTAATAGCAGCAATTTGACCAAGTAACCTATGTTATATTTGATACGTTTAATTGATGACGTATCAACCTTGTTTTCGACAAGATCAAAGTTGATATGTTAATTGAAATGTATTTATGTATATCTGGTGTATTATGTAGTTACTGGCAATGTGAATGATTGGCATTTGTTCATTTTCATGTTAATAAATAAGCATAAACACGTCTAGTTGCTTGGTTACTAGTCACCATGACGTATATTTGTTAAAATAGATAATTGCCCATTATTTCCAAATAATGTAACAACTTAAAATGTCAATAAGTACTATCGAAGGCATCTTTTTCCGCGTCGCGCCCCAATTATAAATGTAAACAATTTTGTACAAAAATCAACCGCAGCAGATAGTTCTTCAGAAATTAAAACTTCATTGAAAGGTGCTTGAGATTGTATCCAAGCAAATTATGGATTACAGTAAAGCGATAAAGCATTTTACTAATACAATGTATTAATATTTTCTCATTTTCTATTTACTAATACTTAATATTTTTGTCTTTAATTACAGAAGATACCGAAACGTAAAGATAGCCATTGTCGATTTTCTAACAACTATACATATGACTGAAGACTCATTTACCTATCTTTGTTGAATCTTACAGTAAAAGTAAATATAGACCCAGCCATTAAGTGACAAAATTACCTATGCTCTATTTTCGGATATTTGTAGCATGAAAACAGGACGTTTTGTAGACCAATTGTTATTCGTTCTGAATAATAGTAGTTAATTATTGTTTGGTGCGTTCGTGGTGGGAACAATTTGAAATTCTAATAAAAAAAAGATCAGTTGAATATTTGACTCTAGGTGCTCTGGTCTCAGTAAGATCAGAACGTACCCGACCAATTAGCTTTGTAATGCTTTTACCTACTAATGTTTTTGTGTACGTTTGCAGACAACATTGTTGACCTGATAGGTTGGTTCGAGTTATTTCATCAAGACAACTTGTACTTGTGTGTTGATATGGGAACCTTTTGGAGCAAGTGTGGAGTTGGTGTAATCTAGAACTAGGTAACCATTCGGGTTCTCACTTCCGTTAATTGTTTGTGGTGTCTATTTTGAAACTGATTATTGTATACTCTCTCTTTTCCTCTCTACCTCTTGGCTGTGTGGGGAGACTCTTCCTGCTTGAGGTAGCCATTCCTGATATGCATTTTATTTTTTAATTCGAAAATCTTATAATAATTCACATAGATATCCCAACATCATAATCACGGTGAAATTACTAGTATGCTTTCTTTCACAGCGGATTAATTTTAAAATGACGAAGCTTTTGCCAATTTGGCTCAATTTTGGATAGTTATAATTCTCCCGATTTAAAAATGGAGCATCACGAACATTCTCTAGGTGTTAACATCGTACAGCTTAATTAACTAAAAGCGAGTTGATAGGCGTAAAATTTTGTTTGAGTGGGTTGAAGCGAGAACAGTTTATCAGCTGAGTGAGACGGCTGGTAATAATGTTTTTGTTACAGTGAGAATGTCATTCAGAAGGCATTTTCATTTATTAAGGAAAACGTGAATGACGTTTTGTTATTGTTTGTATATTATTTGTAATTTTAGTTGCTCAAGATCACAGCATTCCGCTCCAAGAACTGAACAATTACCCATCGAATAACAATTATTTGAATATGTCAAAACACAGAATTTTCGACTGAAATAAGGTATTTAAAAGTAGTTGGAATTTCTAGCGCTGTTCATCAATGTTTTAAAATGAACAAAATCTTATGTTTCTTCTTGTGCTAAAATAGGTTCAAATATAGTCAATTTACATTATAAACTTAGTGACAGGTTACTGTCTTTTGTGAACATGTGATACTGAGCCTGGATGATTGTTGTGAAAAGTCTCAAAAGAGCCTCGCCTACGACCATACCGGTTTTGTCAAATGTTACCCAGTATCAACGGACAGTAACCTATCATTCTTTATATAGAAGGCTGCACAATAATAGATTTCAAATGTTAACTATCATCTGTTTAGTGAAGGACTTACTTAGATAGAATAATATTTATAATATTAAGAGCAGGTTATTAACCAAGAGGTACGTAAGATGGGATGACTTAACATGCCAATATAAGTTCAGCACGCGTTTTGTTCTCAATAACAGACAAAAACAAATCCTGTGTTTTATCGATTCGTGAGGATTAGAAGTTTGTGAACCCTAATAAGTGCTGCATGGGGTAAATAAGCATCAATCATTAGACATGGTAAGTTATCTTAAACACCCAATTGCGTCACATAATCAAATGAAAATGAAGGCGATCAGGTCGAAATGTTGCCTAATAGTACATTTTCTGAACCATTAGTTTT
This sequence comes from Corbicula japonica, assembly GCA_038501625.1. Lineage (NCBI taxonomy): Eukaryota > Metazoa > Mollusca > Bivalvia > Venerida > Cyrenidae > Corbicula > Corbicula japonica. The sequence continues at coordinate 5,474,257 of JAZAYU010000043.1, read as the reverse complement.
TCATTGTCGGATACCCACGGTTGACTGTAAGAAGTTACTCCCCGATTGAGAGTAAAATAATTCAACCAAGCGAATCCGACGATTTATTACTTTACCTTAACTGAACTCAAGTAATTTCAGTTGTTTCAAATGAACAATATCAGGGTATCAAATGCTGAAGAAAGAAAAATATGCTACTCTGTATTTATATACTGCAGAAAGTCATAACAATATAGATACCTAAACTGTTTGTGGTAAAACATGTTGTTGCAAGACCTTTATTTGGTTGTAGTGTTGGGGTTTTAGTCGGACTATGTATTACCAAACATAATACGGAGCGATTTTATCATGGCGAAATTTTTTTAAGAATTTAGAATTTGAATACATGCGTGATGGTCTGATCAGTACTGACCGTACGGACGTACGGACGACATATTTAATACATGTAAATGTTATTTCCAAGTTCAGTTGAAACTTTTATTCAATAAATATATACTTTTATATAATTATCTCACTGTCATTTTAAGTGATTTTAGAGTTTTTCATTTGGTACGGTGGATTAAGCGAAACAGTGCGGGTTATATTTTGGAGTAAGATGACCATCACGGAACTTTTTGAAAAATATTCACATCTGTGAAAAACTTTCGATTTCTTATAGTTATTGTGTAATTGTTTTTTTAGATGTACAAGAGAGACAATTTCTTTCATACAGGGTGATCCAAAATCTCTGATACACTTTTGAAATTTAATAGCATTAATAACATCAAACATAGGCATACAATTTTCACATAGTAATTATCTAGAGGCTTTAAAGTTTTGTTTGATGTATCACATACCAGACCTGAATAAAAAATGCTGTCTGTATATCCAAAATATAATTAATAACAAATGTTCAATGTGACGTCCATTTTGATGATTATGACGTCCAGTCTTTTCATTGAAATTGTCTATGGCCGATTAGACATTTTTCTTTGAGGACATAAAAGATAAGTTAAACATACCTAAACCAACATCAGTGCAAGAGCTGAAATCATCAATTCAAAAAGAAATGAGAAAGATTAATCCACAGATGTGTGCATTGGGCAAATTAGACTATTTTAAGAAAAGACCTGACGTAATCATCAAAAAAGGACAGTAACATTTAACATTTGTTATAAATATTATTTTGGATATAAGAACTACATTCCTATTTCAAGTATGCTATGTTATATATCAAACAAAACTTTTAAGCCTCCAGATTATTACAATGTGAAAATTGTATGCATATGTTTGATAATATAAACTCTATTAAAGTTCAAAACAGTATTAGATATTTTGGATCACCCTGTATCTCAAAATTATTTGACTGAAAATCCAAGACGGAGTTATCTAATGAAAAAAAGTGTTCATATCTCTGGATTGGCTGTTTTGTAAAATTAACGCAATGTTGCAACAATATGTTAACATGGCGGATTTCTAAGAAGAAAAAATTGCGTATTGCATCGGTAACACTTATTGATTGACTCAACAGTAGTTTAATAGAGAAAGAAAGTAAAGACACGGCGGATATGAGAGTATATTGCAGGCTCGGTTTGATTTAGCCTATTCGTGAACGGTTATGAAAATGCATATAACTAGCGCTAGTTAGAGCGCAGCTAAATATTTACTCCTCTAAACAGTACAATTGTAACGATTGTGTGTGGTGAACATGTAACCTTCACTGCGGTACTTTTAGATTAATTCTATTCCATGTAAAGAGAAGCATGTCCCCCCTGACCCCAAAGAAAAAGGATTTTCTATAAAATAGAGACTAAAGATAATCAAATCACACTATCAATTACACTATTATTTCGCACATTTAAATAAGAGACAAAGTTTAAATATATAAAAGTTCTTTCATAAGTAACATAAATGTAACGTCTTCAAACAAACAGTTTGTGATCACAAGTTGTGAACATAGACCTAAACTTCGTGAAAATCCGGTTTGACAGATCCACTGCTGGCTACCTCCTTCACCACTTCACTAGGTGCTAAGGCCCCAACACGAACCACCGGTACTTCTTCCTCAGGGACAACTACTGTAGAGACCCCTTTCAACATTTTAGTTGGCTCAGAATAATGGCTAGATCTGAAAACAGTATTTAAAGCATTTTAACGAACCGCATTGTGTTTACTTTCATCGTCGTCTTTTTAAAAACAAATAAAAACTGACTTTTGTATTAAAAATTGTAATAAATATGTGTGCTTTTCAAATATCGAAATTCATAATGCATTTTTTCTGTGCATAAGACTAACTATTCGTTTGAAAATATGCAACTAGAAGTAGAAGAGAAAATTTAATATAAAGAAAAGGCACAATTAAATACATACACTTCTCCAATCTTTATTCCTTGATTGTTTTGGAAAAGAGGCAATAATGTATACTTTCCTTGAAATCCTTAAAAAGCAAATCCACCATGCGTTTAAAATTACACAATAACGGTAATATCTTACTGTTTACTGTACGAGCTTTCGGTGTACCGTGGCAGAAGGTTTGGGAAAGTAAGTACTGTATAGGAGCCATCACTGAAAAATATTACCCGTTAAAAATTTCAATATAGACACTAGTTAAATATATCAGGAATTGCCACACTCAGAATACACAGCCTCCCCACCCAGCGAAAAAGAACAGAGGAAAAGAAAGCATGTTCATAAGAATAACAGTTTCAAATAAGACACTACAATCAATTAACAACAAAGAGAACCATTGGGATTACCACATTGGAACAGTCAGTAGCAAAACAATTTCCACTGTGGGTTAAAACCAGGTTCTAGGGTGCATCAACCTCACACTTGTCCCAACTGGTTCTTATATGAACAAACAAGTACAAATTGTCTTGGTGAAATAACTTCAAACACATCCATCAGCTCAACAACGTTGCATGCAAAAAGCACACAAATATACAAAACGTAGGAAGCTTATAGCATTGAAAAGCAAAAGGGCGGGTCCTCAACGGTCCAACCGAGACCAGAGCACCTGGAGGCAAATCGGCAAGAACACGATGACAGCAATAAAAGAAACGAATCGAGTTTCTCGTTTCTTTTACAAGTTTTAACTATAAACTTTCATAACTTGTAAACCCCTGCCACCGTCGTGCAACCAAAGAGGTGAGCATAAAGATAAACCGTAAGTTCAATTCTCTTGTTGTTCCTCATAAGGGCACTATGACTCCATGGAAACCGAGGATATGTTGTAAATGTTTTAGTATGCGAAAACCCATGTTAAGAATGTTCAAAACTGTTCTCAAAAATTACAAATTAATAACATCAAGAGTAAAATATATAACTTCTAACAAACGAAACCCAAGGCATGTAAAAACAATGAATATGTAAAGATCCGAGAGTTGCATCCATTTGACATGATCTGGTGTGTTGATTTTCAAACAAATCCAAGTAGTCAACTGACTATTAGAACTTAATTTGACCTTATAACATGTATATATATGGATAGAAAAAATGTGATTTTGAAAACAAACATTTTGGAAAAAAGGGCTTATTGCGTTAGCTGAAGTGTAAACGTTGGAAATCGATTTGGTTCTATCCGACATTCTGAGGTTAAAATAGATTTATTTTTGAAAGATTGAAAATGTTCTGCATATTTCTAGCTTGCTTCTTCAGTTCTAGCTGCATGTGTTCGATTTAGTCTCAATAATTCGACTGCAAGCACAGACCCATTATCATACGGACTTTTTACGTTGTCTGTCCTTTACGTCTCAAGCAGTTACGATCAAAACTGTGGTGGAAATCGCACTGCTTTAAATTCCCATTTTCTCACTGCAACTTGAAAATTTCAGCACTGCTAAGTTCATTCGTTGTTATAAAACATAAATATTCTCTAAAGTATCAATCAAATAAAAAATATTCCACAAGTAACACTTTTAAACTTAGTATTGTTTATGCCGTTTACATGTAGATTTTAATGTGCTAACCAATGAAAACGTCCCTTTTATAAATCGATATACTACACAGTCAGATAAACTTATAACGGAATAACATAAAAACTGCTGACATGGGTGGAGGTTTAAAAGAGTTTTCCATAAAAAACGAAACCGTTATTTAAAAAGGATTACATATATTGATTCTACTTGAATGTGGCTTTTCAGGTATGTAAGTTTTTTTAAAGATACATATGGTTTAAGATGCTTTAAGGAGCCGCAAAAAGTTGCGATTCATTTTCCGATCGCTGGCATATAGAAATAGAAGAAAAATGTTCCGCATTGATTTGAATAGTAACTGGGTTGTGCGCGAAGGACGAACATCGCATATATAGAAAAGTCATTGTCGCGCACAAATAGTTGTGCTAGTGTTCGATTGTGAATATAAGATGTATTTTCATTAATTGTTTGTTTCGAAATTGATTAAATTATCTATCCATGCTATCGTTTCCTCTCTCTGAAATGGTTGCGTGGGGAGAACGTGTTTTTCTGAATGTCGCTATTCCCGATATGTAAAAGTTTTAAATTAGCTATCCCAGAAATGTATTTGAATTACAGGTAGCTTTAAGAACGTTATTCACGATTGATAGGTGTGGGTTAAATTTTTTTTCTCTTGAATATCCATAGGCTATGAGAGTGAAATAAACTTCAGAATTCTTACACATAATATGATTCTTTCTTGTGCTCCTCGATGTGTCTGTATGGTGGCTTCCTGCAGCAACAATGATGCCGACAGCCGCATATGCACAGCAACATTAGCAGAGCAGAACCAAGCACAGGGAAGATCACAGCATAAAAAGTAGCCGGAGGGCCGCAGTCGGTCCCCTCACATCTAGAATGTCCAAAACAAAAGCAGAACATTTCAAAGACAGAAACATCTCATATATCATTACGTAACAATGCAGATTCAAATCTTAAACTGAAAAAAAATTAATTAGTGTTAAAGAGTACTAAATATTCATTGGTTGATAATTTCCATCTATATTACAGTACAATCAACCTGGTCTCATGATATGTTAATTGCAAAGTATTCTTTTCATCCAATGAATGCTATTTACATATTATAAATTTGAATTATTAGGAAAACGGATTTCAACATAGTACATACACGAACGAAGAATGTGCTTCACAACAAAACATCATTGCGTTCGTTTTTCTTTAACAGTGTCTACTGATTTTCGTTATTAAAACAAGAAATCTGTGTTAAAATGGTTACCGGAACTATAAAAGAAATAACGACTGATTTCAGTTTCACATTCCTTGGTATCTCTGATTGAACTGAAATTTATGTTATTATATAAAACGAATATTCGCTCAAGAAACCTAAACTACCATGGTTATTTTTATAACAGACGGAAAAGGTTTTACGCAATGCTTTGACTCACTTGCATACTTGTTTCCCGTCAACAATGTCACAAAGATTTTCCTCTATACAAGTTCCAAGGTACTGGTACCAGAAACATCGAGATATGATCGGCGCTAAAACGAATAACAATTCTTTGAAATAAATGTTGTTTTTATGAACTCTTAGTCATGTAGAAACCCCGGAAGTTGAATTTGTTTTATTCATACTGATACAATTAGTGTATCGTCCACTTAGTTCAAAAAATCAAGTGCAATAGAAATGTATTGTAGTTATTGAGGTTTTGCACTAAGTGGACGGTATCTCAAACTGAAAAAAAGATTAAATAGTCACTAGATGCCAAATATCCCACTTGTAAGTATTATGTTATGACCACAGCTGCCGACTTTGTCTTGGTTGAGCCTGCCCTACATGGATAAGGCTTTTATCCCACATGCGACAGTGTATATCGTTACATACGGCAACAGGATCAACACTGGTCGTATCTACAGCGTAGAACGTTAATGATAGGGGAAACAAGAGGCAACCTGGTTTAAATTAAGGCTTCTATATTGTTATGTACCTGGCATATCTGAATTGTAGAAAAAGTCAGCATCCTTCATGACTTTTAATGCATTTCCTTGAACTTGTAGAGAAGTGTTCCTCTCCAGGAGATGATTGCGGAATTCTACCCCAATGTCCGTGATAACAGAATCATTTAACGTTGTAGTGTTCAATATAACGTCTACAATGTAGCGTCCGTCGTTCTGAAGAGTGACGCTGAAAATGAAAGAGTATTACAAACTTTATATTAAAATGAAAATCAGTCGCGATAACTCCCTAAAGCAGATTGAAACTGGGGATTTACATCAAAAATAAAGCATGTAAGAAGGTAAAGTTAACAGCATTTCGGATTCCCTAAGAAACGTAGGATCACTGTAGGGCATGTCTGCAGAACAAGAATGATTTCTACATTTGCATATTATTGTAGGAGCGTGCCTGAAGAACAAAGAAAATGACAGTTACATTGCAAATAATTGTAATGGCCTGCCTGCAGAGCAAGAATGACAGACGACAGCATTATTCTTAGATTATTGTAGGGGAGTGCCTGCAGACAAATATGACAGGTACATTTACAAATTATTGTATGAACGTGCCTGCAGAACAAGAATGACATTGCAGAAAAGATAAACATTTACGTTTGTGGTAACAAGATATTATTGATCCAGCCAAAATGATCTCCAAACTAGAATTGTTTGTTTATCATTCAATGTATGATCATATTTGATGATTAGGTTTTGTTCATTAGATCGTAAACAAGTTTTGATGTGTCGAGTTTCTGAAACAGTGCAATGACTAATGACGAAGGCTCTTAATACATTAAACTGTTGCAATTAAAGCACCACTTATGGCTAATTTACTATTATTATGAGATTTTAGCAGGCACATTTTACTGTTGTAAATTTTGAGTTGCGCTCAACCCGGGGCTAGGCGGCGTGAGCAGTAATATGCATTTTCATGACTGCCCGTGAACAGGCTCAATCAAACTGAGCCTGCACTGTTTTCATGTGTTGTGTTAAATGGCTTTCAAAGTTCCATTTTCATCTAAAGCAAAGTTGCAACAAGGTTTTTCTGTAAAACCTACAATATGACAAAACAATGCTACCTAATCACATGAAGTTGTAATAGGCTATAATAAAACACGTAACGTTTCGAGAAAACCAACAAAGACAGATGTTTTAAGGGCAAATAACATATGAAAAGCGATCTTCTTATATGAATAACGTATTTGTGTCAAACAAAGTTTTGTATCAATCGTCAACTATGATTTTCATTTTGTATTTCAGTTAAATTTCTGCGCAAATTTTTTGTTATGCTTTAAAAGATAATGATCCATGTATGTCGAATGCTAGGCCATTTCTGATGTGATACATTCACACACATTCACTGATTTCTGTTCTTTGTTTTATTGTAATAATGTAAAAAGCCAGCTCACTTAATGCCAGAAATTGGAATACCAGCGACCTCTGTTTCTCCGTTTAAAAGGTCTTCCCGGATAGCCTATAATGAAAACAGAAAAGAAATTGAAACACAACTAGCACCGACATCAGCTTTAGAGGAAAAGTGTTTTGTGGAAATAATATAAACAACAATTTCTGATAACGAGATTTTTATTTAAAAATTAATACACATCACAAAAACATACAATGCAATATACTTAGTCGAATTTAAATTTCATCTTTAGATTAAAATGTATAAAATATAAATTAGTTAAATTAAAACGAATACGTACAAATTAATAATACAAATTATAATGAATTTTTACTCTCTTGTACAATAAGAATATTTAGTTCAATAAGGTTTTCCCGTTTAATTATTGATAATCTAACCAGGATGATAAATTGCCTTCATAAATAATATTTGAGATAATTAATTTATCAGAGTATCATTCTAGGCAGTGTCATAGTGATAAAACAGGTAACACCTGAGTTTAAAGGGTAATTGATTTTCGTTTTATTCAATCTACATTATGATATGCATGATATTCACATTTCTTATATCCTCTTCTGGTAGTGT
>JAZAYU010000043.1:5341240-5465906 GCA_038501625.1 Corbicula japonica | reverse complement strand
ACATATGGTTTAAGATGCTTTAAGGAGCCGCAAAAAGTTGCGATTCATTTTCCGATCGCTGGCATATAGAAATAGAAGAAAAATGTTCCGCATTGATTTGAATAGTAACTGGGTTGTGCGCGAAGGACGAACATCGCATATATAGAAAAGTCATTGTCGCGCACAAATAGTTGTGCTAGTGTTCGATTGTGAATATAAGATGTATTTTCATTAATTGTTTGTTTCGAAAATGATTAAATTATCTATCCATGCTATCGTTTCCTCTCTCTGAAATGGTTGCGTGGGGAGAACGTGTTTTTCTGAATGTCGCTATTCCCGATATGTAAAAGTTTTAAATTAGCTATCCCAGAAATGTATTTGAATTACAGGTAGCTTTAAGAACGTTATTCACGATTGATAGGTGTGGGTTAAATTTTTTTTCTCTTGAATATCCATAGGCTATGAGAGTGAAATAAACTTCAGAATTCTTACACATAATATGATTCTTTCTTGTGCTCCTCGATGTGTCTGTATGGTGGCTTCCTGCAGCAACAATGATGCCGACAGCCGCATATGCACAGCAACATTAGCAGAGCAGAACCAAGCACAGGGAAGATCACAGCATAAAAAGTAGCCGGAGGGCCGCAGTCGGTCCCCTCACATCTAGAATGTCCAAAACAAAAGCAGAACATTTCAAAGACAGAAACATCTCATATATCATTACGTAACAATGCAGATTCAAATCTTAAACTGAAAAAAAATTAATTAGTGTTAAAGAGTACTAAATATTCATTGGTTGATAATTTCCATCTATATTACAGTACAATCAACCTGGTCTCATGATATGTTAATTGCAAAGTATTCTTTTCATCCAATGAATGCTATTTACATATTATAAATTTGAATTATTAGGAAAACGGATTTCAACATAGTACATACACGAACGAAGAATGTGCTTCACAACAAAACATCATTGCGTTCGTTTTTCTTTAACAGTGTCTACTGATTTTCGTTATTAAAACAAGAAATCTGTGTTAAAATGGTTACCGGAACTATAAAAGAAATAACGACTGATTTCAGTTTCACATTCCTTGGTATCTCTGATTGAACTGAAATTTATGTTATTATATAAAACGAATATTCGCTCAAGAAACCTAAACTACCATGGTTATTTTTATAACAGACGGAAAAGGTTTTACGCAATGCTTTGACTCACTTGCATACTTGTTTCCCGTCAACAATGTCACAAAGATTTTCCTCTATACAAGTTCCAAGGTACTGGTACCAGAAACATCGAGATATGATCGGCGCTTAAACGAATAACAATTCTTTGAAATAAATGTTGTTTTTATGAACTCTTAGTCATGTAGAAACCCCGGAAGTTGAATTTGTTTTATTCATACTGATACAATTAGTGTACCGTCCACTTAGTTCAAAAAATCAAGTGCAATATAAATGTATTGTAGTTATTGAGGTTTTGCACTAAGTGGACGGTATCTCAAACTGAAAAAAAGATTAAATAGTCACTAGATGCCAAATATCCCACTTGTAAGTATTATGTTATGACCACAGCTGCCGACTTTGTCTTGGTTGAGCCTGCCCTACATGGATAAGGCTTTTATCCCACATGCGACAGTGTATATCGTTACATACGGCAACAGGATCAACACTGGTCGTATCTACAGCGTAGAACGTTAATGATAGGGGAAACAAGAGGCAACCTGGTTTAAATTAAGGCTTCTATATTGTTATGTACCTGGCATATCTGAATTGTAGAAAAAGTCAGCATCCTTCATGACTTTTAATGCATTTCCTTGAACTTGTAGAGAAGTGTTCCTCTCCAGGAGATGATTGCGGAATTCTACCCCAATGTCCGTGATAACAGAATCATTTAACGTTGTAGTGTTCAATATAACGTCAACAATGTAGCGTCCGTCGTTCTGAAGAGTGACGCTGAAAATGAAAGAGTATTACAAACTTTATATTAAAATGAAAATCAGTCGCGATAACTCCCTAAAGCAGATTGAAACTGGGGATTTACATCAAAAATAAAGCATGTAAGAAGGTAAAGTTAACAGCATTTCGGATTCCCTAAGAAACGTAGGATCACTGTAGGGCATGTCTGCAGAACAAGAATGATTTCTACATTTGCATATTATTGTAGGAGCGTGCCTGAAGAACAAAGAAAATGACAGTTACATTGCAAATAATTGTAATGGCCTGCCTGCAGAGCAAGAATGACAGACGACAGCATTATTCTTAGATTATTGTAGGGGAGTGCCTGCAGACAAATATGACAGGTACATTTACAAATTATTGTATGAACGTGCCTGCAGAACAAGAATGACATTGCAGAAAAGATAAACATTTACGTTTGTGGTAACAAGATATTATTGATCCAGCCAAAATGATCTCCAAACTAGAATTGTTTGTTTATCATTCAATGTATGATCATATTTGATGATTAGGTTTTGTTCATTAGATCGTAAACAAGTTTTGATGTGTCGAGTTTCTGAAACAGTGCAATGACTAATGACGAAGGCTCTTAATACATTAAACTGTTGCAATTAAAGCACCACTTATGGCTAATTTACTATTATTATGAGATTTTAGCAGGCACATTTTACTGTTGTAAATTTTGAGTTGCGCTCAACCCGGGGCTAGGCGGCGTGAGCAGTAATATGCATTTTCATGACTGCCCGTGAACAGGCTCAATCAAACTGAGCCTGCACTGTTTTCATGTGTTGTGTTAAATGGCTTTCAAAGTTCCATTTTCATCTAAAGCAAAGTTGCAACAAGGTTTTTCTGTAAAACCTACAATATGACAAAACAATGCTACCTAATCACATGAAGTTGTAATAGGCTATAATAAAACACGTAACGTTTCGAGAAAACCAACAAAGACAGATGTTTTAAGGGCAAATAACATATGAAAAGCGATCTTCTTATATGAATAACGTATTTGTGTCAAACAAAGTTTTGTATCAATCGTCAACTATGATTTTCATTTTGTATTTCAGTTAAATTTCTGCACAAATTTTTTGTTATGCTTTAAAAGATAATGATCCATGTATGTCGAATGCTAGGCCATTTCTGATGTGATACATTCACACACATTCACTGATTTCTGTTCTTTGTTTTATTGTAATAATGTAAAAAGCCAGCTCACTAAATGCCAGAAATTGGAATACCAGCGACCTCTGTTTCTCCGTTTAAAAGGTCTTCCCGGATAGCCTATAATGAAAACAGAAAAGAAATTGAAACACAACTAGCACCGACATCAGCTTTAGAGGAAAAGTGTTTTGTGGAAATAATATAAACAACAATTTCTGATAACGAGATTTTTATTTAAAAATTAATACACATCACAAAAACATACAATGCAATATACTTAGTCGAATTTAAATTTCATCTTTAGATTAAAATGTATAAAATATAAATTAGTTAAATTAAAACGAATACGTACAAATTAATAATACAAATTATAATGAATTTTTACTCTCTTGTACAATAAGAATATTTAGTTCAATAAGGTTTTCCCGTTTAATTATTGATAATCTAACCAGGATGATAAATTGCCTTCATAAATAATATTTGAGATAATTAATTTATCAGAGTATCATTCTAGGCAGTGTCATAGTGATAAAACAGGTAACACCTGAGTTTAAAGGGTAATTGATTTTCGTTTTATTCAATCTACATTATGATATGCATGATATTCACATTTCTTATATCCTCTTCTGGTAGTGTGTTGGCAGTCTGAAGAGTCAGTCTGATGCGCGGCTTCCCTTCAAACTTTGGTGTTGCTGAAGTTACAGGCAATACATCAGAAGTTAACACAGTTAAGTAACTAGAGCTCTCCAAGAAGACAGCGCGCTCCACAATTCCATTCCATTCATTTGAAACAAACACAATTTAAAGATTAAAGGACAACAAATACAGTGTATGGCCAAACATTCATGTGCAATAAGGAAAAATATAAACCAGTGAATGGTAAGGCAGAAAATTGATTTCAAATAACATAAATAATTCCTTAATGTACCATTAATAATGAACTGAAAAGGGGAAAAGCTAAATATGTTTGGGATAGAAAGAAACTTGTTAGCAATTTATGATTGGCGATTTTAATTGTTTTTGCAAAAGAGCATTGAGAATAAAGAAACATAAAAGATACAGTTAGCCAGTGGGCGGTTGTCTAAACATTTCCGTTGTTTTGAGTCCAGTTCTCAAGAGTTGAATTTTGAAATAACACTAGAACATCAGTATAACTGTTATTTGTTTAAGAGGTCACCTGAAATAAGGTTTTCTTATTACAAATATCAACATCTTTTTATACGTACGTAACTGCAAATATATATTAAACAGTTAACATACATTGTAAAGCGCGATGTCTAAACAATATGTAGAATAGCCAGTTTTGAATATACTGGTTTGAAAACATAGAAAACCAAGTGCAAAGAAACATGATGACAATTTACTTACACAAACGGCACTCTGGAAGGTTTGTTGGATTAAAACTGCCTGAATCGGTGCACATGTATTTATTGCTTCCTACTAGTGTATATCCAGTATTGCAGGCCACGTTTAGTGATTGGCCACTGAAAGTTCGGGATGGGCCGTACACGGCACCGTTGTCCAGAATCAGGGTTCCACATTCTGCAAAAAACAGTATTTTAAGCTGACGTCCAGTGAAATAACATAATTAAAGAACGATGATAATGATGTTAAATCAACACTGCGCAGCCATTTTACAACATGTATAGTACAAGTACTCGGTAGACCGCAAATCAATGTAACTGCTATGTCAAAATATTAGAAAACCCTTGTTCTCTATAACAAAAAATATACCTTAACACGAGGTGCCAAGCATTGGTAGAAAAAAACACAAACAAGTCGAAAGAAATAAATACATGTCATCGATTCGCCGAAAAGTATCGCTTAGTTTAAAATGAATAGACGTGTTTTGTATGTTTTCTATAGTAAAATTCCCAGAATAATCATAAAAATAAATTTTGTGTTCGTCAGTAGCTTGGTTGAAAATCAACAATATCTTATAAAAGGAAAGTTTAATCACCTTTGTAACATCTCGGGGGTTCACCGTCCCAAACACCGCCCTGACACTTGATGACATTGATCCCGACAAGACGGAATCCAACCGCACATATAAATGTCATCGCTAGCCTGTCGGGGGAGTAGTTCACAACAACTCCGTCTGGAACGCTGACACTTCGGCATACTGTCAAAATGTAATGAGATGATAAAGAAACTTGGAAGCCACCAAACACAAAAAAACATCAAAAGGTAAAATGCCGTAAACCTGACTTGTCTATAAAGTGACTTCGTTAATTGTTTGTGGTCTCTTATCTGAAATTGATATTTCTTATAAAAGATGCTCTATTTTTCTCTCTACTCTTCCGCATATTACTGCTGAAGCCGCCTAGCACTAGGATGAGCACAACCCAATTTTTGCAAAAATATATATATCGTGTTAAACGGTCTTCATATGGCTATATTAATTATAACAACACTTTTTAAATGTACGGATTTACGGTCGCCACACGGCACAAACAAAGCTACTGAGCGAGAGAGAGAGAGAGAGAGAGAGAGAGAGAGAGAGAGAGTGTGTTTTATTCTTTTATTACGATTATTATCAAATTCATTTATATTGACATACTTAGTCTTAAATAAAGAAGCAACTTAAATAAAGAAGCAAACTAACAAGGTCACAGAAATCGATCGTTTGATGATGATATGTATTGCAACTTACCTAGTTCACATTTTCCTGCTTTGTTCACGGCATAATTGTCTTTACACTGACAAGTATATTGACCATATGAATTTCTTCTGCATTCACTGTTGTAATCTAAGCATTCAGATGGCTGACTACATTGCGAGCCAAGTACTGCAATAAACGCCAATCATTAACACCAGTCTTTGAATTTTTACCCACTGTTTACCTTCATTACTTGTCACGCATAAGTGCTTGATTAAGATTTTTGTAACTTTATAGTTTTCAGGACCATAAGAACTGATAAGTGTATTTGTAGATTCTGCACATCTTTTTAAACCTGCTTTGCAGCAGTACTATTTTTATTTTTACCTATGCAGATATTCAGACGTAATATGTCCTTGGCCATATGGAAATATGGCACGTGCATTCGTTTACTTTTTGTGCAGGAAATACTTATTTTCCTAACAATATTTAGTTTCCTCATAGTTATGACACAACATGACAGCGTCAATATACAAGGTTCCGAGAACAGTCTGAGTTATTTTCAATTAATTCGCCATACAAACTGGAAGGTAACAATGCAAGATACGTCACTTCAAAGCCAAGAAAATCAGTGGTCTTTACCAATCACCTTATTGGTTTGACAAAGAAATAAGTCAAGAAACAAAAAATACCAAACATTACAACTGTTAAGGTGAAGCATAATACATGATATTTGATTAAAATTGTAATAAATGAAAAGCAAACTTTGAAAGCCATCGAACACGACAAATATGAAAATATTGTAGGCTCGGTTTGATTGAGCCTGTTCATGGGCAGTAATGGAAAGGCATATTACTGCCCACGCCGCCTAGCCCGGTGTTGAGCGCAACTCAATATTTACATTAATAAACAGTACAATTTTGATCAGTCCCAAACGATGGTAGGCATATGGCGTCGAACATGGAACCTTCAATGCGGTATTTTCACATTAATATCATTCCATGTTCATCGGCGTATGGCCCCCAGATAAAAGAATGGGTTTGTCCTAAACGAGTAAACAATGGGCGAAACTAAACAAAATAGAATTTTGATAAGTGATCTGAGAATATAAATCGTGCATATCACAAACAACGCCAAAGGCAAAATTTAAAAAGCAGGAAGTATATCCTTGGGGTGATTGAACAATATCCGAATCTATATTGGCTGGGATATTAAAACCACCAATCTATAAACCGGCAGAAATATTTAAACGAAAACAATTTTTGAAGGACTATTGACATAGTACATAAATATTGTGCTCAATGACCAAGTTATGTAAGTTTTGTTACCAGGTTTACATGTCGGCGTGGTTGTCCAGAAGCCCGTATCTTGACATGTCGCTGATGGGCTTCCAACCAAGACATAGCCGTCTAGACATTTGTAAAGTACTTCTGTGCCCATTGTAGTAGAGTTGTACGACTTGCTGAACATGTAAACTATAACTGGCGGTATTCCACAATCTGTAAAATATCCCTCTTCACGTCAAAGCGTTTTTTTACTCAAAGTTTCTCAAGTTTCTTAAAGCTTTTATGTTTAATACCTTTTCCGATATATCTTTTGCAAACAATAAAATAAAAAAATAACAAAATAGTAGTAGGAGAGCAATATAAAAGTTCGTATCTGTTAAGGAATAAACTGAAATTTAAAATGGTTAAGAGAATCAACATACGCAATTAAAGAACTCTTCACGCAGACCAGCAAATAACAATAATACAATAGATGAAAAGAGAACTTTGAAAGCCAACGAACACGACAAATATGAAACACTGCAGGCTCGGTTTGATTGAGCCTGTTTATGGGCAGTAATGGGAATGCATATTACTGCCCACGCCGCCTAGCCCCGGGTTGAGCGCAACTCAGTAATTACACCATTAAATAGTACAATTTCGATCCATCCCAAAAGATGGTATGCATATGGCGGTGAACATGGAACCTTCAATGAGGTATTTTCAGATTAATACCATTCCATGTTCAGCGGCGTATGGTCCCCAGATAAAAGAATGGGTTTGTCCTAAACGAGAAAACAATGGGCGGAACTAAACAGAATAGAATTTTGACAGGGGACCTTAGAATATAAATCCTGCATATCACAGACGACGCCAAAGGCAAAAATTTAAAAAGCAGGAAGTATATAGGTTGATAACCAAGTGTTAAGAAACTGATTTTTAAAATGCTAAAAAGTCAGCTTTTAAATCTGGTTGACACATGTAGAAAATATTGGTGTTTGATTTGAATAATTTTAATTGAGAAAAAGGTATGAGGGTAGCTTAGCTAAGGAAAAGCATTTACTTTCATCACACATTCCCAAATGAAGACGACTGACTGGCAAATTTTAAAACATTTTCGTCTGTGATTGCTGTAATCATTTAGTAATGACCCATAACCTTCCACGTTTCTGGTACATTTTAACGTGCCAGTGGTTCACACAAATCAACGATTTACACGCTGCTTCTCTCGAACATTTATTTGGATAAACAAAAAGTGGATAGCAAAACCAATTTTGGATTTCAAACATTAACAAAATTATATGACTATTGAATCCTGATCCATCGCCAGGAAGAGAATTTTTCACACATAAGTAGAATGTTTATTTGCGACTGTGTTACTTACCAACAGTACACGTTCTCTCGATGCTCATAGAATACCCAGATTTACAGAGACAGACCGGTCGGTTTTCACTATCATTTGTACATTCGCTGTGCACATCGAAGCATGTGCCAGGCTGGCTGCAGTTACTGCCAATTCCTATATAAAATATTTCGATTTAAACGATATGCTATAGTCTCGATAACTTTCTTTCCTTGATTGTGTAAAAGTTTTCTGCGATGATCAATGTCTACTAACATAATTTAACTATGAAATAAAAATGTCCTTGAATCACGAGATGTGCATCTTACATATGAAACCTGAGAAGATGAGCACAGAAGATCTCTAGGATTTTACTTATATTAAAATGATTAAACACAAACATATCAGCAATATATAAACACGTTTTTAACACTGCTATTTATACCTGGTCGGCAGATTGGTGGATTTGACCACGATCCGTTCTTTTGACAAGTTATATCAGAATTTCCTTGCATGAAATAGCCCCCCAAACATCTGTACTCGGCCGCAGCTAGCTCAGTGGTTGAGCTGAATGTCTTACTCGCCATGTACTGTATGTTTGCTGGTATTCCACAGTCTTAAATTCAAAGATGAATCGAACATAGTACTTGCATCACATTTACATTTTCGTGCTAATTGTCTATTTATTTAACAAATCTTCAGTAAGCGAAAATATTTTAACAATAAATATAGATTTGGTCAGTAAAACATTGTCATGTTGGCCATTTAAATCGTTATCAGTCTTTTTAAGTTAGAAATCTAAAATGTGATTGGTTGTGTACATATATTAATTTGATGCAGCAAAATCTAAAACTAATTTGGAGCAAATGGGTTATCGCCTTAGAACGGTACGTAGCAAAACGTTTTGCAATTGGGAATATAAACCAGGTTCTAGACTGCACCAACCTCTTACTTTACAGGGTCTCAAATTAACGAACAAGTACTATTTTTCTTCGTGACATAGCTCCAACAAAGCTTAAGTTTTCCTTTTAACACGACTGTTGTCAATTAATATTTTCCGAATGTGTCTTAATACAGGATACATAGCGATAAGTATCTTAAAGGCTTAATGGAATTTTACTTGCGTAATCTAATCTAATCACTTTGTGTAGTATATCAACCAGTCCCTTCTTTTGCAAATGATATTTTTGGTAAGGAATTCCATATGGAATAATAATTTTTTCTGTAATATACTACAATTCTAATTAAGAAACCAGTAGCACCTCTTTTGCACTTGGCTGGTTCGCTATTCCATTTTCCATCATTGCACGAGCTTGTTTCAGTTCCCACCAGCGTGAAGCCCGGGAGACAGGTAAACGTGAGTGTAAGTCCGTCATCTGCCATACTGACTCTACCATCTTCAGGTGCATTTACTTCTTCACAGGCTAAAATACACATAATCACACATGATACTGCCCAGCTCAATGAATAGTATTTAGTGGACCGTCTATCTAAGAAGAACATCTGTGGTGTCCTAATAAATAAGCTAAACTGGTAAAGTGACGACACATTATGCCAGACACCTAAGCTGGTATCTGGTCGAGACCTACACATTCTATTACAATGTTTGCCACAACCAACTAACTTCGATTTATATTTGTAGTTTTATCTTTACAAGACAAAGAGTGGGTATTCGATCCGGATTGTTCCAAGTGTCATGTCTGAAAAGGAATGGATTCAGTTGTGGTCATAGCAGGCGGCATCAGCAGCTAAACTGGTACAGCTACTGGAGGTGTGAAAGTAGATCAGACCTTTGAATCCTCATCGTACTAAAATATTCTTCTGTTTACTCTAAGATCTTACTCTCACAGAGAACAACTTTCTACAATCACGACGCTAATTTGTTTTCTGTAAGACATTCTTTTTCATATAGCGACGAAACAAATGTTTAAGTAAAACAAGTACATGGGTTTGGTAGCAACTTGAAAGGTCACAGAGCAAATCCATAGAGCAATGAATTGACAAATAAAGTAGTTCTTATAAGTTTTTGTTTGTGTGCAATTATCCCCTCGAACGTCATTCATAGATTCACTACAACTATTTTTTCAGTTGATTTTTAACACACTTACACCGTTTAGATTAAAACAAAAAAAGTAAAAGCTATTATTTCTGATTATATCTATAATGAAAGCACATTCTAATTAGGATATTAATTAAGTAATACCTCTTTTGCATTGTCCATCATTGGCAACAAATCCATGTGTGCACTGGCAGATGTGTGAAATATCGCATTCGCTGTTCGTGTCAAAGCAGTCAGTAGTAGAGCTGCATACCCAGCCGATACCTGTGTATATATTTAGATTGTTCAACAGGTTCAGTATTGTGTATACGGATGTCCCTGTAGCTGAGTAAAATAAACGTACCATGATATACCTTCTGTTTTGTTTTTATTTTTGTCATTGGCAATTTCTGTGATGCTCAGGACTTATATTATCCTATGCCCTGTAAAATTCTGTTCTGTTCAGTTCCGCCATTTTTTTCTGGTTTAAAGCAAACAATTCGTACATCGTATCTGGCGATCATACTTCACTGATCATGATGGTATTAATATTAATGTACTCTGCACTGGAATATTTATGTTCACTATCAGATGCAAACCATTGTTTGGGAGAGTCAATTTTGGTACAGTTTTCTGAATGTGTAAATATTTAGTTACACACAACCCGGGGCTAGGAGGTGGTAATATAGATTAATACTACCATTAAAACACTAGGATATAACAGATCCTGTAAAATTTTAATATTGTCAAGTTTGTTGTTTTTTAAACTTACCTACATCTATTGTATAGGGTATATTACCAAGTTCGAAGGACCGGAGAAGAAAAATTAAACAAACTTAGTTTATGTATGTTTAATCATATTAATATAAATAAAACATGATTTTTTTCTACAATTGTCTCTGTAGAGTATTACCTGCTTTGCATTGAGGAAGTTCAGCCCACAACCCGTTCGGCTGACACCTTGCAATACTGCCGTACATAATGTAATCTTCTTGACACGTGTACACGACTGTTGCATCTAACAACGTAGAAGTGTAGTTGAACCCAGACATGTAGGCGACACTAGGAGGCTGTCCACAGTCTATAAGATATAAAATCCGTTTATGTATAAGTGAACTTATAAAGGCTATTTGGAAAAAATCACTTTTAGCAGAACATTTCAAGGCAAGTCTGAGATAGATTGACTAACCCACAAGTTGTATTTTGCCGCTAAACGTTCCAAGGTGGTAACCCAACGGGATTGGATGAGCACAATTAAATTTGGCAATTATTAGTGGGAATTAATATGTGAAATGACATTACTCAGATACACATTATGTTAAATTACGCATTGACGTAACTTCCAAAATACCATTTTTCCCAGGCATAACAACTTCAGGCATATTTGGTTTTATTTAGAAAATAAGAATTTTAAATGAGAATTATTTATTTAAAAGGTGATTCATACAGTCATCAATACAGTGAAAACACTGATTTGCTCTCGTAAAGAAAGGTTCATACACGTGCTGAGCGCTGGTTGTATTTGTAGCAACTGGTGACCCAGCCGGACGGATTAAATGACTATGATAAAATCACTATTTATTGTCTTAAATTAACTTTACAACACTAGAAAATGTTATGAATGTTTTTGAAAATTTATTTAAAAAAATAAATATGCATATCAGGGATCGCAACAACCAGAAACGACTTAACAACTTAAGACATTTCACTTAACATACAACCAAAAACTTTTATGAAGTTGTTTCATGCTATCATGATAAATCATTCACTAATTATTGTATACACTGTATATGTTACTATTTACCAGCCAGAACGAGATGAAGAAATTACCACTAAGCAAATTGTATTTTATCATCGGTGAGATACACGTTTGGATATGATTATTTGTTTCTCTAAACTTGGATAAAATATTTAAATATTTACAACTTTACAAACTACAGGTTTGAGGTTTTAAGTTTTTACGTCGTGAACTGAGGGGATGATAACTGCAGAAAAAGTTCAAACATTACCTCTTACACAGCTTGGTTGAGGATTGCTCCACTTTGAATCTGTCAGGCAAGTACTAGTTTGAGACCCGATTAGAGCATAACCTGACTGACACCTGTAAGTGGCTACACTGTGGTGCTTCTCGCCATTTGTTGTTGTAACCGTTCCAAATGTGGGAATATCGAGAACTTGACAATCTGTAATGATATACAGCTCCATCATTTCAAGTGCAAACGTTATAAAAAAAGAGGTATAGGTTTTAATGGTAAATACATTACAAAACAAAGTTTGATTTATAAAACTAATTGTAAGCGTTGTATTCTCGGTAATTAAAAGCTCACAAAGATCGTCAATCAAGTGTCAAAATACCATGCCACTGACCGTTCCAAGGTGGTATCTCCCGGGTTTACAATTGTGTAAGTATTTGCGGTGTCCGCGTTAAAATGATTAAAAGAACATTTTTTAAAGAACACATGATTTTTTTTGCAAGACAGATAATATTTATCAGTCATCTAACTGTCTCTTAGTATCAACACGGTGATAGAATTATCATATTGCAACTAGGTAATAATCATTAAAGACGTAAAATGCCGCATTGTTTTCATAAATTTTTTAAGTTATACAAAATATATTAGGCTTATAATACTACCTTGCTGGCATCTGTCCAGACTATTAGTGAATGTATATCCGCTAGGGCACTCACAAACCCCGGTCACCAGGTTACACACACTGTTCTCCTTCATACAATCTGTGTTTGTCAGACAGCTAAACCCGTTATCTGGAATGCAAATGCAGCACTTCAGAAGTCCTTATAATATTTACAGTTTAATTTTGCAACGGGTAGTTCGTTTGAATATGAAATCGTTTCATTCCAAAATCATAAATTCATAATGAAAATTTATTTTTTAACAATCTAAAAGGAGCATTTAGATTTCTGGAAAGGAAACAATTTTATAAGCTTGTGTGTTTGCATTAAAGTTATATCCGTGCCAAGCTTGTTCAAACATTTAATTAGCATTAGCAACAAAAAGACTTATCGTTCTATTCCATTTCATTTGGTTGACATTTATAGTTTTGTAAACAGAATAGTTATATTATCAAAAAGTGAAATATGCAACATCCAGCAGACACAGCCCCCCCCCCCCCCCCCCCCCCCCCCACACACACACACAGTCAAAAAGTAGAGAGAAGAGAGCATGTTATTACAATAATCAGTTTTCATATGGACGCCACAAACAATTAACGAAAGTGAAAACCCGATGGGTTACCGCCTTGCAACGGTCCGTGGCAGAACAATTTGTCTCTGAGGGTTTAAACCAGTTCTAGGGTGCATCTACCTCACACTTGCCCCAACATGTTCTTATATGAACAAACAGGTAAAATTGTCTTGGTGAAATTACTCCAACTCACTCATCAGATCAACAATGTTGCATGCAATAGCACACAAACATATGAAACATAAGAAGCTAATAGGATTGCAAAGCGGGTTCTCAATGATCTTACCGACACCAGAGCACCTGGAGTAAAATCAGCAAGAACACGATAAAAGGGATAACAGAAAAAATCGAGCTTCTAGGTTCTTAAAAAAAATTCCCCATCATAAACTCTTAAACCCTGCCATCGTAGTGAAACCAAGGATGTAAGCATTATGATCAACTGTTGATGGGTTAGAGCGCTGTATTATGCTTGTAACCTTTTTTTTAAATAAACAGATGGTTTTTACGATTAAGAAAATGAAAAGCAATGTTAATTTCCCCATGTTATTCGTAACAACCATTGTGTTATTCCCAAGGATTCTCTTTTTCGTTGTTTGTGGTGTCTTATTTGCAATTGATATTCTTATTAACACATGCTCTCTCTTCCTCTCTTTCCGCTGCGTGTGTGTGTGTGTGTGGGGGGGGGGGGGAGGGGGCTGAGGTATGTGAGTGTGGCGTTTCCTGATAGAAATACCTTGTTGCAATAGTGATTTTAAATTGCACCTGTATTTTTGATTTTAATCTTGGTATCGGCGATTAAACTTCCTTAATTTGTGATAACGATAACCTTGTTTTAAACGATTTTCCATTATGCAAGGACTCCGTTCATTGAAATCAATTAAATTATTGCAAGCTCTAGAAAAGCAAACAATCTGTGAGATATAAACTTCGTTAGCTGTGAGATATAAACTTCGTTAGATGTTGTTCATTAGGATATATTTTATTAACCAGTAATGTAAATTGGTTGATAACTGTATTCAGAAAATGTAAACAAATAAATGGTTTTATTCATTAGAAAAAAAAGCAACATATGCATATCAGGAATCGCCACACTCAAAAAACACAGCCTCCCCACGCAGCGAAAAAGAAGAGAGGAAGAGAGAGAGAGAGAGAGCGCATGTTTTATATATGTATGTCAATTCAAATAGGACGCCACAAACAATTAATAAACAAGAGAACCTTTGGGGATACCGCCTTGGAACGGTCAGTGGCAAAACAAATTGCCACTAGG
The DNA here is from genome assembly GCA_038501625.1 of Corbicula japonica. Lineage (NCBI taxonomy): Eukaryota > Metazoa > Mollusca > Bivalvia > Venerida > Cyrenidae > Corbicula > Corbicula japonica. The sequence goes on along the minus strand of JAZAYU010000043.1, from coordinate 5,451,096 downwards.
GGTTTAAACCAGGTTCTAGGGTGCACCAACCTCACACTTGCCCCAACAGGTTCTCGTTTCACAAAACAAGTACAAATTGTCTTGGTGAAATAACTCCAACCCACCCATCAGCTCAACAATGTTGCATGCAAAAGCATACAAACATATAAACATAAGAATTTAATAGCATTGCAAAGCCAAAGGGCGGGTACTCAATGATCTTTCCGAGACCAGAGCACCTGGAGTAAAATCAGCAAGAACACGATGACAGGGATAAAAGAAACAAATCGAGCTTTTAGGTTAGAAGAGTAGTTGCAATTGTGATCATATCAGTCAGTTAAACACATTACTGCTAGTACACTGCTTTCTGCGTTTATTATCTGAAATTTTTCGGTTTGTATTACCAGCTTTACAGGTCCCTCCAACCTTTGTTGGAGATGTATGCATGAAGCCCAGCTTGCACGTGCAGACTAATAGATCTGGATCACATACTGTGTTGTCTCCATTACATTCCCCGTCTTCAAAACAATCACCACCAAGTTCTGAAGGTAAATTTAATAACTCCTTTTAATTAACAAATAACTTTGTAAATTGCGATATTGGAATTGTAATTTTGTTTTATACTTTATTTCATATACATTATAATTCTGGTCATGATATAAAAATTCTGAATGGTTTAGTAATAAGTTAAAAAGTATTTGTGAAGATAAATATATTTTATCAGCTGTCTTATAAAATATTTTAGAAAAGCCATTCAGTTTAGCAAGTACATACATGTGTACACCGATTACGAGTGTTACCTGCTAAGCACTTTGGCGGTGCCTGCCACTCTCCCGACAACTGGCATGTGATGGTGTCCAGACCTTGCAGAACATACTGGGATATACATGAGTATGTTCTCGTGGCACCAACAGTAACCCCTCCTGTTACTGATACCACCATGCCATGGCGCACTGATGGTACGGTCCCACATTCTGTAATAAAAAGTGCAACAATCATATAAGGAATAGTCGCACTCAGTAAACATGAATTCTTCACAAAGCCAAACGGCAGAGAGGAAAAGAGGGTATAGGTTTATAAAATGGTCACTCTTAAATAACACAAACCACTTAATTTGCATTTCTTTTATAAATAATACATGAAACTATTTTATTTTCAGCCGCGAACCTATGCCTTTTATTCATTTCACAAATGATAAATCCAAAGTCTTTCAGTTCATCACGTCTTTTGAAACATAAAACTGAATATTTGTAACAATTCGAAAAATTTCATTTTTAATATGTATTAAAATACTGTTGATATTGTCATTATTCAATTAATTTGTTCTTTTTTTCAGATAACATTCGGATTATTGATTAACAGGCGCCTTTACGTCATAGTTTCGTTAAAAACAACCGTCTTTGGATACACAGATTCATAATCTAGATGGTGGAATTCAAATTAGGAGACTCCAATAAAACACAAGTATGTGGTTGCATAAACTTTTGACATTGGTGTGTTTTCGTGCACAAAAGCAAACCTTTTATCCGCAACGCAGGTGATGTCATTGCGTTGTTGCATAAAAGTAAAATTCAACAAAAAAACTAAATTTAAATCATTTCTCAGCTTCATTGGAGATCATTTAATATTCATAGCAAAGTGATGGACTCATAAACTTAGCAATTTAATGATTCATAAACATATCTGGTCTTCCTTGGAAATTCGCTCATTGTTTTCTTTGACCGCGTTCAGTCCGAATCCACAAAGTTGTACATGAATTCCATTCATCTTATTCGATCCTAATTAGAACTGTGTAATGTCACGCAATGTCTAAAATGGCCAAAATTAAGTAGTAAAAACGTTCGACAGCCGAATCGCTTGCAAATATGGCCATGGTTGTATCTTAAATAAAGATATATAACACCACGATAAACAAGGTGTCTATATATTACCTTTAATTGTGCAAGTTACTCCATTGCCTTCATATCCAGGTTTGCATGCGCAGGTGTAGGATCCAAGATTATTAGTACACTGTGCATTGACATCACACGGGCTTGTGTTAGCTGCACACTCATTGATATCTGAAACAACCAGGAAACATAAGATGGTTAATCCCCTTTAAGTGTGGCAAATTAGATGTAATGACCGAGAACAAAATGCAATAATATGCATTGTTTCGTTTAAATGAAGAATGTTATCATGTGTAACAATTGTTTAAGCAAACTGAGAAATATTAAAGATATAGGTCAAATCCAGAAAAAAAACAGACTCCCCACACAGTCAAGAAGAAGAGAGAGTGAGAGAGATGGTTAATAAAATGATCAGTTTCAAAAAGGACTCCACAAAACAATTAACAAAAAATGAGAACCCGAGGGATTACCTCCTTGGAACGGTCAGTGCAAATGAATTCGCCACTGGGGGTTTAAACCAGGTTCTAGTTTCAAGTTGTATGGGAATAACATACTGGTGAGAATATGAAAGTATTTGTACCTGTGCACGTATGTCCGTCACCTGAATAACCCGATGTACAGTGGCAAGTGTATGATCCTGCATCATTCGAGCATAAAGCATTTACATCGCAAGGGTTCGCTAAGCATTCGTTGATATCTGAAAATATAAAAAACGAAAACAGATGTGTTTTATCCGGGCTGATATAGAATCAACCAAAGCAGTTAAAGCTGTTGAACATGCAATCTTTTTAATGATGGGATCACAAATTGAATTAAGTGTTTAAGTATAAATGGATAAGTTCAGTTGTTGACTTTTTATGTTTCCACAGAAACATTGGAAGAAAAAAAGCGTGATTTTTTAAACGTGATCTTTTGGAAAATTCCCTAACTGTTCTGTTTACATGATTAATATAATAAACATTATTGATAGGTTAATTATGTCATGTTCGACGTTTATTTAAAAATGTGTGCACTTTTCGTAATTCCAGAAATTTATGTAGCCGCATATCAGTCAATTACGAATGACTGTTGTCGCTAACGTTTATAGAACTCTATTAAACAAAAGAATGTGAACCTGTAGCAATCTTTGAGAATTTGCGAAACGCCATAGTTGTCTTCTATCCAAAATCTTTTATCAATACGAAAATATATATAAAATAACGGTTGAACTTTTTAATGCAAAGCTGCTTTGTGTTTTTGTTTCGTTTAACATAAGACTAATTAGCACCGCACCTGTGCACGTTTGTCCATCGCCTGTATATCCAGATATGCATTGGCAATTATAGGACCCAAATGAATTCGTACAAGTAGCATGATCAGCGCATGAAATAGCATCTGAATTACATTCGTCGACATCTGAAAAAATATAGAAAATATCTTGGGACATGTGTGAGGTTGGTGCACCCTAGAACATGGCTTAAACCCCCAATGGCAAACATATTGCCACTGACCGTTTAAGGCGGTAACCCCAATCATGATCTTTATCGTTAATTGTTTGTAATGTCTAATTTAAAATTCATGTTCTTATAAGGTCATGCTAAATTTGTTCTCTCTTTTTTTGACTGCGTGGGATGGCTGTTTTTCTGGTTGTGGCAATTCCTGATATGCATATTTCATTTTTTAATACTTATACAAGTTCAACATCCAGTCCGGCCATGTAATCGATTGCGATTTAACATTTTGCAAGGCTTTAGGTAGGCATGTGGCGGAGACTCTTGGAAAATGTGATAGTATTGGTCATGTTTCTTTCTTTGAAATAATGTGACTTTTGACAATGAAGTTTTAATATGCGTTTTCATTTACTTATTTTATAAAAGAAACATATGTTTGTAACACATATTGAAAACGAAATAGAAATAGTTATCAGATTGTTACCTTTAATTTATGACATCAAAATTGAATTCATTAAAATTTGAGTTGACTTAAGATTCTGACAATAATGAGAAAACCTTGGCCACACTGCCGATAACATCTGTAATATGCCCAATGGCAAGAAAGGATCAAACATCTTTATCTTAAATGTGTTCGGAGTTTTTATAGCACCTCTATAAAATATTGTGCGCATCAGTTGCTGCCTTGACCGGTTAAGCAGCTGTCTGGACTATAAAGGTCACCAAAATGATGACCGACTCCGGACCATTTTTGAAAAGTGTTTCTTTACCAGATAGACATATCAAGTAACAATATTTTATTTTCCCGCCATTTTAATGCATTAAAATGGAACGGACATTAATTATTTATTTTATCGCCATTAGCATTTACTGTTGAACTACATGTATAAGCGCACGAGTATGAAGTAACTGTTCAATTCGTCCTTCATCTGAATAGCGGTATTTACGAGTACACTTGCTATAATAAATGGAATAAAAAACAGTACCTGAGCATGTAACTCCGTTGCCTGTATAGCCGGGTTTGCATTTACACGTGTACGCTCCCCAAATATTTATGCAGTATGCATAAGCATCACATGGGAAACCTCTACTGATACATTCGTTGTTGTCTGAAAAATTATAACATAATGGAAATACTTATACACAAAAAGAACCAGTTTTGATGCCTACTGATGCAATAAAACAATATCTTCACATGGGATCTGTCAGATATTTTCAAAAGTAAAGATGTAATAAATATTAAGGTTAAAATAAGTGTTAACTGAACATTTTGACCAATTTTGTTTGTATTGAAGACTAAACCTCTAGTACCTGTGCATGTTCGTCCGTCGCCTGAATAACCAGCATTACACTGGCAGGAAAAGGACCCGGCAGTATTCGTGCATGAAGCATTGATGTCGCATGGGCTACTGCTAATACATTCGTCGACATCTGAAAATTTACCATGAACAGTAAAAGCGCTTTTAAATCACGTTTCTTGCACACATGAATGAAAGATTTATACTGTGTTTATACGTGATGTATTCTTTTAAAGCATCATTAATTCCAATATACTGGAAAACATGTTGTTTTTGAGCAAATAGACCGATCTTGGTCCCTCATGTATTTTCTGCAACTTTCTTAATAAAATTGAAAGGCACAAATCATTATTTCTTGTGAAATAATATATCCAAATACGAGGCACCTATGCCCAATTATCTGTCGCCTGAATATTAACACTTACAGTAAAACATACAATAATAAAACTCAGTACCTGAGCATGTTATTCCGTTGCCTGTATAGCCGGGTTTGCATTTACACGTGTACGCTCCCCCAATATTTATGCAGTAAGCATTAACATCGCAAGGGATACCTATACTAATACATTCGTTGTTATCTGAAAATAAATAACGTAACGAAAGAAAATTTAACACAAATCCTACAGATGCATCCAACAACATCTACACACGGCATATTTCAGCCATTTTCAAACGACGTACAATATAACAGTTAAAAGAAGTGAATGAACATTTTGACCTTTATGGTGTAAATTAGCTCATATACTGTTAGTTGTAGAATAAACCGCTACTACCTGTGCATGTTCGTCCGTCGCCTGAATAACCGGGTTTACACTGGCAGGAAAAGGATCCGGCAGTATTCGTGCATAAAGCATTGCTGTCGCATGGGCTACTGTTAAAACATTCGTCGACGTCTGAAAATTAACAACAAACAGAATACTTCAGCGCGTAATCAGCCTTTAAGAACATAATAAGACTACTAAGACTAGATTTGAGTTATCATTCATGAGCATGAAGTTGCTTGAAGGACTTTAAAATATTGTCATACTGAAACAACCCATATTTTTACACGACGCCAAAAATGTTTCTCAACTCTGCGCGTTCCTATGTTGACTGTCTGTAGTCTGTGTCTTTTAAAAAGTACCACCCTCCAAAACTGCTAACTTTTGAAACGAATATAAAAACGAACATTTGAATATATATATAACAAACATTTTTTATCACAACTGTCAAAATGGGGAAGATGGATAGAGAAGGATTATTTAACAAATTTATTTAATGATTTTTTGATATTTAAAAGAATAGTCATTTATGTTAAGTACCTGACAATTCTGGAAAGATGTACTCAGCAGATAATGTGAAAATTGCATGGTTTCTTGTCAATAATTGCTGCTAGAAGGCAGTTCTAAATAGATCCGTTTTTAGTTAAAAGCAAATCCGATGCAAAGAGTTGGCTTATGCGCAAAGATATCCCCACGCAACTGTCTTAATTTGGTTGAACCATCGTCTTCTTAAATTGTTAAAAGATTTTGTGGACCATTTTCTTTAATTATTAAATAACTATACTTTATTAGCCCTATTAAAAAGCATCTGCCACGTTCAATAACACGACGGCCTGCTTTATAACAGGGCCATTATCATTAACACTTTGTCGGCCCCGGGCCGAAAAGTGTTAACTTATAGATATAAAGCCCGCATTTAAAGCAATTTGATTGGCTAATAAGACAGGGCCGAAAAAGTGATAAAGATTTCAACAAGAACTCTAGGAAATGGCAGCCATTTTGTTTTAACTCGCTTATATTTCTGGAGGTGCTTTTAACATTAAGATTATGTCGATAAAGTTTTCTGATATTGAGAGCTCACAGGAATCACATTTTGTTGTACAACAATCCTGACCAATATTAGTTACAAAACGTAGCAATACAAACACACTGATAAAATGTACTGTTATTTTTATAGTTTTTATCCATGGTTTCGTCATATTTCTTGATTAAATAAGATTCAATTGTACATGTCCGTGAAATATCCCGATTTTAAATCACTTTTACACTTTTATTTTCCATTCATTTTCTCCATAATTCACATGAAGCCAGATGTTTTACAAAGCTTCCAGCAGAGGTATAAGAATGAAACACACTCAAATCATACCATTTACAGAATCATACCACGAGAATCACTTCTAGCATTCAATGTTCGTCAAATACCCATCCACTAAAACGACGTATGAATTGGCATCGTGACGTAGTAATAAAATTAAAGTGATCAATCAAGTACAACGTGCAGCGAGAGTTAAGTTATAAGTACTTGTTGTTATTTAATAAAATTGTCAATAAATAAGTGATTTGATATTAGCCCTGTTATTTGTCCTCGGGTCAGTCGTATTATCCCTCGGCCTTCGGCCTCGGGCCAATACGTCTGCCCTCAGACAAATAACAGAGCCAATATCAAAACACTTATTTATTAACATATATTAATTTCTACGGTTGGGATGAAATATTATATAACGCTGACACTAAAGGATGTTAAATTTGCACCTGTGCACGAGTGTCCGTCACCTAAATAACCGGATGTACACTGACATGTGTAGGATCCGGCTTCGTTCGCGCATATAGCATTTATATCGCAAGGGTTTGCTAAGCATTCGTTGATATCTGAAATTAAAACGAAAACAGAAGATTTCTTTAGCCGTGTTGAAACAAAACCTAGCAAAAAATAGCGAATTATCGAGGTTTTCAAAAGCAGCTGAAGTCACTGTACAGGTAATATGGTCAATGATTAGATCCCGAATTGAATTTAATGCTCAAGTATTAATAGGAAAGTACCTTTGCAGATTGTTGATGTTTCTACAAAAATGCATAAGGAACTTAGTGGTCTACTTTTAAGTTGTGTCCATGCACATCTGGAAATATTTATGTCCAAAATAAATCAAATATATATCATACGTTCAAATTTGAAATGAAGGGATAACCTTTAAAAAGTAAATAATTAATTATTGGAAATATTCATCGTGAAACCAATAAGCACCGCACCTGCGCACGTTAGTCCATCGCCTGTATATCCAATGTTACATTTGCAAGTATAAGAACCGGCTGAATTTGTACAAGAAGCATGATTATCGCATGCACTAGCACCAGAGTTACATTCGTCGACATCTGAAAAAGTACACAAAAATATCTCATTACTCATGCACGTTCAATTTCCGATCCGACATGAGAAACAGCTGGGGCTATGCTGCATCCCTATTGTTCTCTTAAGCAAGATTATCTGTGCTTAACAAATTGCAAATATTAACATGAAGAATCATTGTTTTTGGCTTAGACAAGTACGAATCAATCATATTGTTTTGTCACTGACCGTTCCAAGTCGGTAACCCCAAAAGACTTTCTATTTCGTTAATTGTTTGTTACGCTTTGATTGAAATTGTTGTTCTTAAAACAATTCTCTCCGTTCCCCTTTACTTTATGGCTGCGTTGGGAGGCTGTGTTTTCTGGGTGTGGAAATTCCCGATATGCATATTTCGCCTTTGTTTCAAAGAATAATTACAGTATACTGGAAAACTAATCTCACTAAAGTCAGATCTAACAAAATTTAAGATCTGATGACGGCCAGCAGACACGGTACATAGGTAATAGCGGTTTCCCTGATTACTATTTTTAGAACTGTCAACACAGGAAGCATGATTTATAACACTCATAAAATATCTGAAGATGTCATTACATTAGAAATAATTGCAATACTACATAAACACCTATGGCTCCAGTAAAAAATGTCTTGCGCAAGCTTGTCAACACTCCATGGTTTAAAATACTATTTTTACTTTCACTTCCGCGATTTTGTAGGCGACAATCCAATTGGTTCAAACGGTTAGTGATAAAAGCACGTTTTAGTTACTCGTCGTCAGATCCTGATATCGTAGAGGTTTTCTGGAGATGATTTTAATCAGATTGACTGGAAAACTCGCTTGTTGAAAGGTTTTTCTTTACCCGATAGACAGATCTTGATTGTAGACTTTTTGCATTGAAAGACATAACTTGTTTTTCAAATCATAAGCGTAAGCTAATTAAATGTAAACGTTCAAGTACGAAACACCTGTGTATAATTGGCCGCGCCTGAAAATAGGTGTTTAAGCTTGCCGTAAAAAATGTAATAATTACATTTTCACTTCAACTTTATCTTCTACGGTGAAGTCTGTTTTTATCTGATGAATCATAATAACAAAAATAATAGTTGCACACAGTGTGACGTATTAATTTGAGAGTCGGGACTTCATTAAAATCCGCTCAAAATTTATTGGCATGTGCACAATCTTTTGACGTGTGACGCCAACGAGCATGCCGCTTTTTGTCACAAGTTACCGCAAAAAACGCGTGTCGTCGTTCGCTGTGTCGTCAACGTGGCTTTTTCAAAAGGCTTTTAAAATGCCGAATTATAACATATCCTTCTTATTATATCGGTAAAAATGAAAGAATTTATGTGTGTAAGTGTAAGGAATGAATCGAAATTTGATGGTTTTAATCTGGGTATGAACTTTAAGAGTTAAGCCATTCTTAACACTCTGTGGGGAAGCTGTGTGTGCTGGATGTGGCCTTTCTTCATAATTATGATTATTTCACTTTTTCGAACAACCCAACTGTTGTCAAAACCCAAATGAAATCATGAAATATCGATCCAATCCTTAAATAAAACTCAGTACCTGAGCATGTGATTCCGTCGCCTGTATAGCCGGGTTTGCACTTACACGTGTATGCTCCCCCAATATTTATGCAGTATGCATTAGCATCACATGGAATACCTATACTGATACATTCGTTGTTGTCTGAAAACGAAAACGGTAACGAAAGATAATTTAACACAAATCCTACAGAGGCTTTAAACAACATCTACACAAAGCATATCTTTGACGTTTCAAACGGCGTAAATAAACAGTACAAAGAAGTGACTGAACGTTTTCACCAATTTTGTTTGCATTAAAAAGCCTATATACTCAGTCTGATAGTTCTAGACTAAATCCGTACCTGTGCATGTTTGTCCGTCGCCTGAATAACCGGATTTACACTGACAGGTAAAGGATCCGGCTTTATTCGTGCATGAAGCATTGATGTCGCATGGGCTGCTGTTCATACATTCGTCGACATCTGAAAACCATCCACGAACAGAATATTTAGCACATGTTCACTTTTCAGGAACACACGAACACAATAGATAGATATCTGTGTGCAAGCCCTCTTACATTATTCTGCTTGATCGCGGATAAATATTGGGCAGATCAGAATTATACAAAAACAGTATGTCTTTATTAACGTTGTTTTATCAACTTATTGTGAATTTATTTCAAAATAGATGAAAAATGCAAAAAGGAAAATATTTTGGGGTCAATTCTTTTTAACATTTATACATAGGATATGGTTTATATTCCGTTTGTAGTGTATCTTCATCGGATAAATACTAATCGCATATCAAACAATAACTGTACCTATGTAGATAATGGTTTATATAAATATTTTTCAAATTTCGTAAACAGAATGTTAATTTCAAACTGTCTACTGTTTGGATGGAATAATATACCACTGACACTAAGAAAGTTAAAATTTGGACCTGTGCATGTGTGTCCGTCACCTGAGTAACCGGATGTACACTGACAGGTGTAGGATCCGGCTTCGTTCGCGCATATAGCATTTATACCGCAGGGGTTTGCTAAGCATTCGTTAATATCTGAAAATAAAACAAAAACAGAAGATTTCTTTAACCGTGTTAAATCGAAACCAAACAAACAAAAAACGACTTATACTCATTTTAAAAAGCAGCTGAAGTAGTTGTAAAGGTTAAATGTTCAATGATGAGCTGCCGATTTGAACTTAATGCTAAAGTATAAATGGGTAAGTACCTTCGCTCATTTTTTATGTTTCTACATAAACGTTCAAAGAACATAGCGGTCTACTTTCAATTTATATGTATGCTCATTTAAATATACAATTAATCCCTTTAATTCCATTTACAGTTTTGTTTTTATGAAAAATATAACAAACATTAGTCATGAATTTAATTTTGATATGGGATAACATTTGAAATAAATGCAAGTAGTTGATTATTGGTAACATTTAACATAACACCAATTAGCACCGCACCTGTGCACGTTAGTCCGTCGCCTGTATATCCAGTGTTACATTTGCAAGTATAAGATCCGGCTGAATTCGTACATGTAGCATGATTACCGCATGCACTAGCACCAGAATTACATTCGTCGACATCTGAAAAAGTACACAAAAATATCGTAATAGTAAAATTGATACTCGGGTAGTCGGATCATCTTCCGATCGAGTACTCGAGTACTCAAATTGGATGAAAAGCAAACTTTGAAAGTCACCGAACAGGACAAATATGAAAATATTGCAGGCTCTGTTTGATTGAGCCTGTTCATGGACAGTAATGGAAATGCATATTACTGCCCACGCCGCCTAACCCCGGGTTGAGCGCAACTCAATATTGACACCAATAAACAGTACAATTTTGATCCATCACAAACGATGGAATGCAAAATAAATAATTACATATTTTTGATGAGACAGAATGCATTATGTGTTTTTGTTCGTGTTCATCTCTAGAAAAAAGATAAATGAAAATAATTTTCTATTTGAGTTTTCTTATCTTTATTTTATTATATTTTAAAAGGAAATCTGTAATATTACCCTAATTACATCGCATGTATGCTACAAAATGCACGGTGGTCATAGTTATATTGTTTCGAGAAAAATCGTTAGGATGTTTTCTATACGTTTTTTTTTAAACCGGAAATTGTGAACATACCCGTCGTTTTACATTTCATTTATTAAATATTCAATTATACGTACGCGTCATTCACCAATCAGAAAGACAAGATAATCTCTCAAAAACACGTTAACCAGCCAATCATAATAATGGGCGGTCCTGATTTTTTAACAATCTCAGTACCTGAGCATGTCAGTCCGTCGCCGGTATAGCCGGGTTTGCATGTACACGTGTACGCTCCCCCAATATTAATGCAGTACGCATTAACATCGCATGGGATACCTAAACTTATACATTCGTTGTTGTCTGAAAATGAATAACGAAACAAAAGATAATTTAACGCAAATAAAACCATGTTTGGATAAATCATTCTGATGAATCAAAACAACATATACACAAGACATATTTCTGATATTTTCTAACGACGTACAAGATATGGGTTAAAAGAAGTAACATAACATTTTGACCAAATTTGTTTGTGTTGAATAGCTTATATACTTATAGTTCTAGACTAAAACCGCTAGTACCTGTGCATGTTCGTCCGTCGCCTGAATAACCGGATTTGCACTGGCAGGAAAAGAACCCGGCAGTATTCTTGCATGAAGCATTGATGTCACACGGGCTACTGATAATACATTCGTCGACATCTGAAAACCAACCAAGAACATGAAGCACATATTCACTTTTCAGGAACATACAAACACCAGATATATACTGTATGCAAGCCATTTTACGTTAATCTGCTGCTTTATCCCGGATACATCTTTGGCACATCAAGTGATACAGAAATAGTAAGATTTAATTGTGGTGCACGATTTTTTATCTAATAATTCTGAAATTTACAAAGAATTTAAGGACCATCTTCTTCAAATTTTCAATACATAGGATATGGTTTATACCCCGTGATAGAGTTCTGTAGATTCAGTGGAAATATACTTAAAGAAATTAGAAACGCAACTTCTTAAACACGAAAAATATAGTTCGTTTCGAAAGAAGTTCCGTTCTGAATGTCTTTAAGTATATTTAAATGTATTATATATACTTAAAAAATTAAAAACGCAACTGCTTTTAACACAAACTATATTTCGCGTTTAAAAGAGTTGCATTTCTAATTTCTTTAAGTATACAATAATCGCATATGGGATGATAACTGCATCTACGTAGTTAAAATGTTTTTGTTTTTTTCAAAAATCATATATTTCTAATAAGAACGTCCTAGCTCAATTTAATATAGGTGTTTAAAATGAAAAGGTACAAACAGAATGTTAATTTCATATCAAGTTGTATTGGTTTTCAAAAGCAGCTGAAGTAGTTGTGCAGGTAATATGTAAAATGATAAGTCCCAAATTAAATTTAAGTTTAAAAAGGTTAGTACATTTGCTGATTTTTTATGTTTCCACGATTTTTTTTTCTTTTTTTTTTGGGGGGGGGGGAGGGGGGGAATTGCGCCATCCAGCTCCTTTACCCCACTCTGAAGAATTTTTGTCAGTCAGGTACCCACACCCAACGCTCTCCCACCCATTAAGAATCTTTAGCCAATCATAATTTATAATAATTATATAGATGTCCATTGTGATTAGGTTATTTCCATCCAGCCTGAACACCACCGCTCTGAAGTTTTTAGTCGGGTCATGGACTTTACACCTGTTATTACATCATATTGAGGTTGACAATGTTGTTAAGTTTGGATGAAGTCTCTTCATTGGTTGCAACGTTATGCCCCGGGCACTATTCATTTGCAGCAATTTGACCTTAAAACTCCATTTGTGACCGTGACCTTTAAGGTAGGACCATTGCTCTTAGACGCGACACTCAGATATATTAAGGTACACATTTGTTTGAAAAATGGTTGAAACCAGTTAAATGGTTGCTTACTTATGCTTCTAAACCTAAATTTTTCTGAAAAAGTGTCATACTACTGACAGAATGCGGTCAAACGTTATTAAACTTGCCATAATACGGAATCGACCCTACGATTTCGACGCGCGAAGCGCGTCGAAATCGTGTCGATTCCGATTACGGTATTGCGCATGAGCAAAAAGGAGTACCTTGAAACTTTGAAACCGTGTCGCAAAATAAGGCTTCTGATTGGACAATGTGACTTTCATCCGGGTGCAATAGTCCAGATGGCTTGCGTCCGGATTTAAAAACTGAATAGCCGCCATTTTGTTTCTCGATTCACATTTTCAGAAGTTCTTCTTCCATGTTAGATAACAATTAAGATTAAACTCGCCAAAAATTTAAGGTAAATAAGTTTCTTCATTAATTAAAACCTAATATTGTCACAGAGTTAGGGTCTAACAGCAGACTCCACCTTAGCGATGCGTATTACGGTAGTTGTTCGAATTTGGTTAATTAATTAAAATACGGAGTGACAAAGTGACAATTACACCGGTTTCCCCAACATTCTAAACATTGGAAATTTACGACTTTTTTAATTTTTTTACTGCAATCATCAACAAGAACAGTAAGTTTAACATTGCAGTTTAGATAGTAATATCGATTGCTTTCGTTTTAATTTGGTGTGGGAAAGCGGTTAGGTATTGCGTTGAATTAACTCTGGATATTGTAGACTGGACAGAACTGGTCAAATGAAATCTGACCAGCTAATGGCATCGAAGATGTGTATTCATGATCAGGACTCGAACCCAAGGTTCGCAGATATAGCATACAGCTACTCTGCTAATAATATGAATTATGCTATGCCTAGGTACGGCAAAAGCATTTTCCAAATAATACAACTTCATTGATATAGTTCACTTTCCTTGAGTTCTGATTGAAGAATTCGTCTTTTCAACCTATCTTTGATCTTGACTGGACTTAGTATAGATTTAGATTTGGTATAAGTAGCACTGAACGAACCAATTGTTCACAATTACAAAACATAATACTAGGTGCAGTCAGCAGTACTGGAACCAACCTGTAATAAGAATGTCATACCACCAGTCTTTATATTGTTGTTTTTTTTTTAAAGAAAGAAATAAATAAATTGCAAACATGCAGTTGTCAGGAAAGCACCTTAATCGATTTTAAGGTAATGAATTACAAACACAGTCAGAATCATATGCAAAATCATTGTAGTAGAAAAATACACAAGCCAGGAATTTTTTTCAGAGACCAATGACAACTGAACAAACCCAAGTCCAGAGGAGCGGATCAAAACAATACATGTTTAAAGCTGGACTCTGATATTGAGGAGTCTCCCAAATACATTACATTTTATTTCTTTTATTGATCATGTGTCCATCATGATCTACATATATATTCTGGTTTCTTTGAACTCTTTCAGTCAGCACTGTAAAATGGTTGTTCCACAGTCCTCGAGTAAACATATAGTATTTTTGATTTTGTTAAGGTGTGTATGATTGATATATGTATATCGTGTTTAGCTCTGCATAGTAACATTGATAATTGATATTCTCTTTAACACCGTATCAATGTTAATTTCCAAAACATCATGTGCAGCTTTAATCTTACACATTGTTGCCCAGCCATTTCTTAGAATCATTTAATTGTAATACGGAGTGATGGAACCATTGGTTAGGCCATGAGTGACAGTAGCAATATCTTTCCACAGAACCCAGTTCTCAATTATATGCTTGCAGATCATAATCCTGTAGTGAAAAGTTTTAGAAACAACTCCATGTAGAGCCATGCTGAGACAATGAAAAAAACACAGTTGCCATTCCCTGGAACATCAATATTTGAATACTGAACTCCATTAATACACTTATTGTTGCAGTGGCCTGGTTGTTTTTTTCTGGTTGTTTTATTACTTGCTGAGTAACTATGTTCTGTTAATATTGCAGTGTCAATTTTTTGGTCTTATGCATGAAACCCTTCTTTCAATAACACTTGGATTTAACGTGTAACTATGCTCATTCAAAATGGTGCAATGCATTCTTAAAATTCTGTTAATCATAAAGAATGTTAAGTTTACATATTTGCATGTGTTGAAATTTGTTATTAATTAAAAATTATAATAAAAATTAAAAAAAACATTTAAGTGATGGAATCGACCTGCATATTTATCCTCACATTTACATTAATAGGACGACTATAGACCTAAGAATTACAAATGCTCTTATGCCTTAGTCTTAGAATGATCATGGCTGAAACTCCCATGCAACAGTTTTGAAATGATCGTCAATGTACAGAAACATGTGTTATTTTCATGAAAAAAATATTTTAAATTAATTGTACAATGCAGTAGATATTTTACCCACAAAAATTGGTATGCCACTACTTCAGTATAGCTAGAGTCTAGTGTGCGGCATCGCTAGAGTCTAGTGTTAAGCAGACGTACACCGTTACACGGACCTTAACGGGAATCAGGTTATTAGCAAACAACGTTGTTTGACTGTGTAGCAAAATAATCATGCCGGCGTTCTTTTTGAGAACGAAATACATTGAACCGAGAAAAACAATTTTTTGTGGGATAATTCAATTTCAGTAGCGGCTTGCTTATTTATGACGAAAATCGAAAATGGTTAAAATTTGCATGCATGGTAGAGACCGTTTAAATGTCTTTAGAAAAAAAACTTCCGGAAGTTAATGGCCGCTAGAAAAGGACACGGGTAAATATCCCTCCAACTTATCACAATTAGTTTTTTTCAATAAATTACATTGTTTTTAAATAAATTACGTGTTACCTATAAGCGGCAACGCCCGGGCGCTTCGCGCCCGGGCTTTTGCCGTATAAGTTGAAATTTGAGGCATGGTAAAGCTGTGTTTACCAAATGCTATCTGAATAATGCTTCATTTACAACAAATGAAAGCTACATTTCATAAAAAAATGAGGCATAATGAGAATGATTTAAATAGGAAGCACGGCGAAGCCGTGTTTACAACTTATTATTTATTTCAGATTTTAGGAATAATTGCTCTGCAGAGGTGTAGAAATTTTCTTCGACTACTCGCCCTGCAGGTCGAGTGAATGAGTAAGTGCACTCGCCCTTACAGAAAGTACACTCACCCTTACATTTTAAATAAAATACTCTTTCTGGAAAAGCAGTGTTTACCAAATGCTATCTGAATAATGCTTCATTTACAAAAAATAAAAATTATTTGAGCTACATTTCATAAAAAAATGAGGCATAGTGTAGAATGATTTAAATAGGAAGCACGGCGAAGCCGTGTTTACCACTAATTATTTATTTCAGATTTTAGGAATTATTGCTCTGACAGAGGTGTAGAAATTTTCTTTGACCCACTCGCCCTGCAGGTTGAGTGCACTCGCCCTTACAGAAAGTACACTCGCCCTTACATTTTAAATAAAATACTCTTTCTGTTGCAATTTTCGTTTTTCTTTTCGTTCTATCTCTTTCTTACTGTCTCGCTCGCTCTCTTGCTTTTCATCATCACCCGTACCTTGTGTAAAAAACGTTATCTTCATTTGTTTCTACATAATTTTTGACATACAGCGGGAAAATACGTGCACTTGCAGCCTCGTTCTGATTTGAGAAACCCAATGAGGATAAAAATAAATCGCTGCTGTTACCTTTACATCAGAAACGTTCCGAATATACCGGAAATCGACCGAAATTCCGGAAATCGAATTGTATTTGGTAAACAAAGTGAAAATATTTCATTTTTTGAAGAAAACACGTGCTTTGCTGAAAAATTTACTCGCCCGGCCGGTCGAGTGTTTCAGCCGCTTCGCTAGACCCAACGGATCATTTACACGCCATGGCGAGCGGTCGAATGGAATTCTACACCTTTGCTCTGTCAAACAAGTAACTGTTACTAGTTCAAATGTGTTGCATGGTGAAGCCGTGTTGAGCATTAATTAATTGGTATAAATTTAATAATTTATTTATTTTATTTAGTTTTCACAGTCCAATAGTTTGTGTCGAGCTTTTGTATACATGCCTGGGTCCAGATGTTTGAGTGTAATGATCGCTACAGACTTCCCGAAAGTTGTAAAAAAGTGTCAGACATGAGGTCAGAGAAGATGTGAAAATCTGTCTGACCGAAACAATTTCTGTCTAAATGAAACATTTAACACATTAAATAAGCAAAACACAGTATTAATGGTGTTTTTTGTTGTTTTTTCAGTGGTACAAATTGTCATTATGACGAATACATAAAATATTTCATTCGGATATCCTCACCCATTTCCCTCGGAACAGTCTCGAATCAAAACAGCGAGTAAAATTGTAATTTAGCGAGTAAAATTGGAATATGCAGATCAAATTTTTGCCGGACATTCGGTCCTACAACATTGGAAATCACATCAGACCAGTCCTAATTTTACCGGACAGGTCCGACGGTCCGGCGACTTTCAGGAAGTCTGTCACTAAGAAAATAAATTAAGTCATCGGAAGGTATATGCATGCATTGGGCAAATAATATCGTTTATAAAATTTCTTTTTTGTAATTTGTATTTCAGTTTGAAATATACATATGAAAGATGCGTGACAAATCTGGTTCAAAGAGCATGAAACTGGAATAGGAGAAAAATTAGACTACTGGAGAGGTAATTTTTTTTTAATTTACCCTTAATAAACAGTACAAAAACTCAAACAGCACAGAATTTGCCCTTCCTTTACATGACTATGCAGGGCTGGACAAACCCAGTAGCCCGACGCCTTGGACAAGCTGAAAATTGTATCGGACAATCTCAAAATATCTGATTGCTTGTCCGTGGGCTAGCTCAATTTTTTAGTGTAGACTAGTTTAAACGTTAATTTGATATGCGCCATTCTCTTTTAGCACCATATTCATATCATATTACAACAGCAATAAGTTTATTACAAAATAATATGTTTTGAGATCTATTTTAACATTATCAAGCCCCCATGTAACGCTTCCTCTTGAATTTCCTGTTTCTTTCTTTACTGTTAATACTGACCAATCAGAATTAGCTTATTTGCGCAAAAGTGGGACTAGCTGAAATGTTTACCCAGCTAGTTCTGGACTAGTTACTAAAAAAACTAAATTTGTCCAGCCCTGCAATGGTGTACCATAATCTCTGGCATGTTCACACAACATCACCTGAACATGCCAAGATTTCGAAAGACACAGAATCAAACGCCACAAAGTTTCTCTGCAGACCATGTTGTACATACATGATGGGTCCCTGTGGTCACTTATTTAATCCTTTATTTAGAGGATTAATCTCATAATCTTGTTCACTTTTTTTAGAAAGAAAACAATGCTGTTTCAGTTTTCACAGTTAATAACTTAACCTACTTCATGGACACACCTTTTTACCACATGGTCAGCCCATGTAAATCCAGATCAGATGGCATAGATGTAGATTCAGATTAGCTGGCACATCTTTTTGTGGTCTTTAAAATGTGATAACACTCTGGTTTTATGCTAATCTTGTGTAGGAATTAAAGATGGCATGAAATTTTTCATCATTACCATCTTCCTTTTATGTGATTTTAATAAAAAGACCCTACATTTAATAAATAAATTATGGCAACAGTATGAATTGTTCACTGTTAACTGCAACAGCAATTTATGTACATCTTCATAAGCCACAAAAGGTACTGTATAACTGACTTACTAGTTATCAGAGAAGATTTAAAATAAAACATTTATTTTCAGAGATGTGTATCACCAAGTTTATGAAGGCTATAGATACTTATGCAGAATTGGTAGACAGCTATGGAACAGAATATGAACATTACCATAGTAAACAGATACAAGGTTTGCATAAATTTTCTTTATTTTCATTTATTAAAGCTGCATGTATAATAGACATCACACTGAATCTACCAGTGCATGAATATAAGTTACTATGTTATTTTTTTTTACATTTTACTTCATGAATACACCCTTTATCACATTAGTGACCAATGTATATCCAGTTCAGCAGGCTCATCTGTGCAGTCTGATCAGGATCTACACTGTTTAAGTTTAGATTCATGAGGTTATTTCTGACCAAGAAGCAAACAGTTTAGATCCTGATCAGACACCAAAAATGTTCGGCTGACGTGGAACTATACTGTTGTCCATGTGATTGAAAGAGTCTCCATAGAGTAAGTCAAGAGTCAGGATACCTGAAGTAATTATCAGAGCATACAAAATCAATGTAGTTGCCAAATTTTATTTTTGTGTCTAAATATTTTAAATCAATTTTAACTGTCGACAAATAAATTTATAAAAGCAATAAGATATAAAATTATTTTTGAACATAAATTAATTTGCTGTTGAATTTAATATTTCAGGAAAACAGCTTCACATGAAATGCTGTGGGGAGACCAGGTTAACTGTTCTAGACAGTAGAGGGAGCATACAGTTTACATATACTTCCACTACTAATTCCTGCAATAGAAGGTGCTGCTTTGGAAGTTTATGTCACTTGACAAGAAAAAGAATGGTCTATACAATTATACTGTGTGATTGTGATATTAAATAATACAAAAACGTTTTAATGTAGACCTCATTGAAGAACAGTAAATGAACAACACCATCAGTATAATTTTGTTATGAATATAATTTGCTGTTAAATGGAACCATAGAAAATAGGAATAGACTCCTTCAGCATTTGCTTTTCATGGACTAATTTGAATGTTTCATTCTATTCGGATAATAAATTCCTCTACTGTCACTCATAGTATTATCTTAAGTCCTCAGACCCAAAAGTATGTTTGTTGATTTCAAGCTTGAATATTCAAAGAATATGACAAGCTTCGCTACTTGCTCTGTCATTGGTGTCACCATATTCCAACTCAGAATTTTAGGTGTTGTGGATTGATGTTTTACAATCTACCTTGTTTACCAGATTTTTATGAGTCTACATTTCTTATACCATCGGTCAGCCTTGCATTTTGATCACATTTTGGTGCTGTTTAACTAAGAGTTTACAGGCAAACTGGTGTATTCAACATCTCAAAGGATTCTTCCAAACTTCACAGAATCACTCAGCTCACTAAGATGCAGTGTTGCATCTTACAACCTTGATTCGTTTCGGTTAAAAAGTAAAACAACAAATGATGACTTGTTTCTTTGTTTTACTGTTAAACATACGATATACATGTACTTCACTTTTGATTCGTCGATTCCGAGAGAGGCAGTGCCTTAGTTCATATTAGTGGCTAATATTATGTCAAACATTCATTACAAGGTTCAAAGCTTAACTTTCAATAGAAAGTAAGACAAGCAGACTTTAACAAAAATCTGAAACATAAATTGAATGTCAAAAGGGGCATGACAAAATACAGTCAAGAAAAATGACAAAATACAGTCAAATTTATGAATCTTGTCCTCATGATTGCTACTGTGATCTTTTTTCAAAAAGCTTAGCGAAATGTTGACTCCTGCTAGCACGTCACACCATGCCCAACGACAAACGCAAATCTAAATACCATGATTTTTCTAAAGAGAACCTGGTTAAAAATAAAACGGGTCATCACGGCAATTGTTTTTGCAACTTGTTAATGAAATATGGAAACTAACTCTTCTTTGTGCGATAAAGTCGCTTGTAAATTTCGAACAATAGCATCAACCTCGAGTTACTTCATTGAAGAAGTAGTTGTGCAAATATATAGAGAAAAAACAACAATAACTTAAAGCCTACTGAAACGCAAATTTTGCTTTCTTCAACTCTTTTGTCTACAATCCGTTAACGGCGAAATTCACATAAAATTAGTGACCGCCACTTATCCTCTGATTACGCCACAAACCGACAACCACAATATAATTTGAATGATAATGTAAATGATTTGAACTCTCTTTCGTATTAATTTCTTTGGAATATAAGAGAGAGAAATACATTTCCACCATCCCTAACATCACCAGTAATGTTAATTAAATCTTGAAAATCATGTCTTAACCAAGAAATGATTCATGATAAACGTTTTCAGTACCTGTGCATGTTTTTCCGTCACCTGTATAGCCTGTTTTACATTGACAGGAATATGAGCCGGCAGTGTTTGTACACAGCGCATTGACATCGCATGAGCTAACGCCAGGAGCACATTCATTGACGTCTGAAATAAATGTCTATTTTATGTTGTTTAGTATCTTTGTATAATTTAAAAAGGAACCGTTTACGGGGACTCTAGAAAGGCTATTTCGCATCTGAAATTAATAACATTTCATATTCAGCGGCGTATGGTCCCCAGATAAAAGAATGGGTTTGCCCTAAACGAAAAAACAATGGGTGGAACTAAACAGAATAGAATTTTGAGAGGGGATCTTAGAATATAAATCCTGCATATCACAGACAACGCCAAAGGCAAATTTTAAAAGGCAGGGAGTATATACTTGGGGGTGATCAAACAATATCCAAATGTATATTGACTGGGATATTGAAACCACCCATCTTCAAACTGGCCGAAATATGAAAAACAAAAAAAGTAAATTTAGAAGTACTATTAACATAGAACACAAATATCATATATGTACGTGGAAACTTTTTACAGCCGCCACACGGCGCAATCAACGCTACTGTGATATCGAAATAGATGAAAAGGGAACTTTGAAGACCCTCGACCACGACAAATATGAAAATATTGCTGGCTCGGTTTGACTGAGCCTGTTCATGGGCAGTAATGGAAATGCTTATTACTGCCAACGCCGACTGCCCAAGACACAATCGCATGAGAAAAAGTGTAGGGAATTTCGGCTGTTTAGTGTTAATTAAAAGGAATTTTCCAAATATCAAATTCAAAACAATACAATTAAAATTGGCAAGTTTTTCTCAATTAAATTAAGGCTTATTGAAATTAATCGTAAAACATACATTTACATCTACTCACAATATTCACACAAACAAAAAAGAGTTGACTGATTAAATTGTTATACACATCTAAAAGCGACACACAAAAACAATTGAACATCTTAAAACTGTTCAATATATTCTTTTTTTCCATCTTTTTATCAGAATTTAATTCATGCTGGCAGCAATAAGCTAATAAAACTTTCGGCACATTTCATGTTTGTTCGTCGCTATTTACCGTACGTACCGCACTTGCACTGACAGGTTAGGTGTGTTTAGAGACGATTTGATAAAGGCAGAAACGAAAACAAAATAAAGCATCAAGTCTTCACAGGAATACCAACTTTTTAATAAAATGATGAACCAAATCTTTCATTAATATTTTCTAGTCAAATGTCAAATAAGTAATTCCGTCAATGACAGTGCCACTAACGTTAATGATCGTATAAACTATAATGCAAAATACACGCGTAATAATGGTACGAGAACAATTTAAAGCGTTCTGATGACACAAGAGAACTAAAGTTTCAGTACCTGTGCATGTTTGTCCGTCGCCTGTATAGCCTGTTTGACATTGACACTTATATGAACCAGCAGTGTTGGTACAGAGCGCATTGACATCACATGTGGTAGAATTAGTTGTACATTCGTTGAGGTCTAAAATTTATGCGTAAAATATTTATTTTGTTGAATTTTTTGGTGGCACTGATTGGCTGTACGTGGAGACATTTTACAGCCGCCACACAACTCAACAGCGGTACTGTGATAACTATATGAAAAGGGAAATATCAAAGCAAACGAATGCAACAATTATGAAAAATATAGCAGTCTCAGTTTGGTTGAGCCTGTTGATGTGCAATAACGGAGATGAATATTAATGCCCATTCCGCCTAGTCCAGTGCTGAGAGCATATTTATATGTACACCAAACAGCACTCGTACTAATTCTATCCAACCCAAACGATGGTATTTATATGACGCTGAACACGGAACCTTCAATGCGGTATTTTTATATTAATACCATTCAATGTTCAGCGGCAAATGGTCCCCAGATAAAACAAAGTGGTTTCCCTAAACGAGAAAACAATGAGCGAACTAAACAGAAAACTGGCGACACAATAAAATATAAGTTGCGTAACCTGTGCAAGTTTGTCCGTCGCCTGTGTACCCTGATTTACACTGGCAGGTAAAAGATCCAGCAGTATTCGCGCACACAGAATTAACATTACATGGGCTAACGCTAGCGCCGCATTCGTTGATATCTGAAAGTAAGTAGCATGAATTGCAACTGAAAATCAAAATTAAACAATCCTTATTGTCGCGAAAGGAAAAACCAATTAAATCCCCGATTTCTTAAAAAAAATATTGATTTGAGTTCGTAAGGGTGAGGGTTAGGGTTAGGTTTAATTTTTTAACATATTTCCCGAAGTTGTGTAAATACTTCTATACGGCAAAGTATATTTATGTACCTGTACATGTAATTCCGTCGCCAATATACCCAGGTTTACATTGACACGTGTACGATCCTCCAATATTTGTGCAATATGCATTTTCATGACAGGTGCTACCACTATTGATACATTCGTTGTTATCTAGAATTTGTATCAGAATGAAAAAAAACTTCAATACAATGGAACGTATGTCGTTACCGTTAACTAATGTTAAATATTTGTCATAATTTATCATCTATAAAGGACAACATACCTATGCGAATGGCATACATTTTAAGTTACAGATATTGTCAATCATGTGCCAGTATAACTTGAAAATAAATGGTCAATATTTATTTTCTTTAAAAATGTAAAGGTTTATAATAACAAGTGATTGTACCTGTGCATGTGTGTCCATCGCCTGAATAACCGGTTTTACACTGGCAGGTAAAGGATCCGGCTGTATTCGTACAAATAGCATTAACATCACACGTGCTGACGCTAGTTATACATTCATTTACATCTGAAAACACCGAACCAAATCATGATCAGTTTTCTAGAAGAACAACAAGAGTTAGACTTGTCGCGCGACAGCTTATCTTCCTTGTGCAATTTTGAAACACTTTATTCAGAGATGCAGCGTGTTCGTACGGAACTAAAATCGAAGTGATTATACAACCGTCGTACTGTATTTTCGTATGAAAACCTTTGTCCAGCGGCGCATCGTCTTCAATTAAGAAATGTATTTTTTGGTGAAGGCGAAAATTGGCGAAATGTCTCCAAATAGATTCTATGATGATATCGCAGGCATCTCAAAGCAACACTATAAATTTAGCAATCACTAACATAGGTTGAATATCAGGTCATCAAATTCGATTCTTTGGTGCGTATTAAAATAAAAAGGGAACTTTGAAAACCATCGAACACAACAAATATGAAAATATTGCAGGATATGTTTGATTAAGCCGTATCACGGGCAGTAATGGAATTGCATTATACTGCCCACGCCGCCTAGCCCCGGGTTGACCGCAACACAATATTTACACCAATAACAGTACAATTTTGATCCATCCCAAACAATGGTGTGCATACGGCGGTGGACATGGAACCTTCAATGGGGTTCAAATTAATACCATTCCATGTTCAGCAGCGTATGGTTTAATGTTATTTTTCCATTATTTTATATAATGAGAAAAGGAAACACCTACGACTCTTTTTTAATGAACCTTGACATATTGATGTGTTGGTATATGCGTTTGGAATGCTGAAATATTTACGAAGAAAGTAAGTAAAAACATAAAAAGGGGCCAAACCGGCAATTAATTTTGCAACCTGGGTTAAACCCACAGTTTACTTTTTTTGCCACTGACCGTTCCAAGACGGTAACCCCTCTCGTTCTCTTCTCTCACTCTCGTTAATTATTTTTGGTGTCTTTTTTTGAAATTGATCATTTTATTACCCATGCTCTCTTTTCCCTTCACTTGATGGCTGTGTGAAGAGCTTGTGTCTTTTGGATGTGGCCATTCCTAATAAGTATTTTGTACTTTTTTGTTAGAGAAATAAGGAAACTAAAGCTAATTTTTGCATTGAAATCGCGGATGAATTTCGAATAATGACGTCAACGTGTATTGTTTTCCAATGCTATGTTCTAAAGAATCCCCAGCATTTCATTTCAGAAATGATCAAAATCGAAAAGAAAGGGACCCTATGCGTTTGTGAAATGTTTATTGTTCCAAGAAATTATCACAGTAAAGAAAGATTGTTAAAATGATATTAAGGACAAGCACAAACCAAGATGAAGTCACCAAACAAGGCGCATTTTATAGCAGTAATAGTTTAAAGATAAACGAGATATAGTTGTCGTCTAATACTAATGACAAATAAAAACTAAAGTTTCAGTACCTGTGCATGTTTGTCCGTCGCCTGTATAGCCTGTTTTACATTGACAGGTATATGAACCAGCAGTATTCGTACACAGCGCATTAACATCGCATGAGATAGGATTAGTTGTACATTCATTGACGTCTGCAATGTATGAAGAAACCATTAATTTTGTTGGCTGTGTAAACATTAATCTGTTGGCTATGTTGGTGTTGTACTTAGATGAAAAAAAGTGTATGGTCAATAACAGAAATTTTCAAAGAATCTGTTAATGCTTACAGAACATGTCTGTGTCACTTGCACATAAGATCTAAAACTAATAATCCTGGTATAAATAAAAACGTACGCTTAGTGAAATGTGTACATTTAAGAAAACTTTTGCCGATATAACTGGATTTCCATTAGAAAATACGACAATATTCGAAAAAAAATAGCATGATTATCACATGGGAAAAACTAGCTGTACTTTCGTTCAACTCTTCCACTTTAGGTTATATAGTAACATTTCCCAATTATGTGAAAAAAAAGAGAAAAATGTGTATCAGGAACACCATTTCACACAGTCAACGGTCCTTAAAGGGCGCATTTGACAAAAACATTGGTTGAAATGAATGGGGCGACGTGTAACAGCAACCACGTTACTAAAGATAGCGCCGCATTCGTTAGTATCCGATTTAGAAGCATTTATTGTACTGTGGATCAAAATTACGCTATCCATAATTGTAGTAAAGGGAAAGAACCCATCTTATCGATGTAATCTTAATAATAACTAGATGGGACCCGCGCAAACGCGGGGTTGGAGAATTCACCTATAAACATTAGAGTCATGCCTGTAGTGACATGCAGGAGAACTCCACTTAAAAACTACCACAATATAATTAGACCCGCCTCCCCCACACACTAATCAGAGCATGTTAAAAAAAACATATAGTGTAAAAATAGTGGTTTTAAACGTCAATAATGAAAACAACACTCCTAAACAATTCACTGCCAGTGTGCTATGAGTTGTCTCAATAGCGAGGTTTTACTGTTTTGTTATAATAATGATGAACAGAACAGGACAAAGCAAATAAAGGTTCAGAAGGTCTACCATTGATAAAATACAAATACATTTTGATGAGGTTTTCTTTTCAAGGGAAAATGGATGAGAATTTGTTTTGTTTCAATTGTCAAAATTAGATTTAAACACATACAGGTACATGTTAAACAAGAATCTAAGTTAATGGTATAAAAAAAGAAAGACAAAATGTATGCGCAAGCCGGAAATCGAACCCGGGCAGTCTGCATCAGGCGAGCATTCTACCACTGAACCATCTATGATAGTAACTGACATAACTTTTAACGCAAATGACGATCTCATAAGTTAAATAAACAACAATAGCAACAACAGATTTATTTTCAAAGAGCGCAAATGAGACTGGCCTTAATCGTTCAATTTAATTAAGCAAATTATATGTGTAGCATAAATGTTTTAGATGTTTTCCGGTATTTTTTGGCTATTTTCTCGTTCATCTATCTTATAATAGCATAGATAAGATTTTGTTTGTATTGATATCATGAAAAAACTGGCTACTTTGTTTGCTAACATAGGCAAAATAGTTCTTTGATTGTTTACATATTTCGCATAGTCGTGTAAATATTTCTTACGACAAAGTATATAGTTGTACCTGTACATGTAATTCCGTCTCCTGTATACCCGGGTTTACACTGGCACGTGTACGATCCTCCAATATTTGTGCAATAGGCATTTTCATCACAGGTGCTACCACTATTGATACATTCGTTGTTGTCTAGAATTTGTTACATAATTGAGTGTCTATTTATTCCCTCGACCAACGATAACATTTAATCATACTGTATCTTCAATAAAAGGCAATGTTCCTCTACAAATGGCATACCTCTTTAAGTTGAAGAAAGTGTTAATCATGTGCCTGTTTATTCAAACATATATTATATTAATCATACTGTATCTTCAATAAAGGGAAATAGACCTTTGCCCATGACATACATATTTAAGTTGAAAAAGCCTTTTACTAGAACAATTATAACCAATATTTACTTTCTTGATAAATGTATAAAGTTATTACAACAAATGTAACACATTTTGTACCTGTGCAAGTTTGTCCGTCGCCCGAATAACCGAATTTACACTGACAGGTAAAGGATCCGGCAGTATTCGAACAAATAGCATTAACATCACACGAGCTGACGCTAATGATACATTCGTTTACATCTGAAAATACCGAATCAAAACATACTAAGTTTTCTTGCAGAAAAACATGAATTAGGCTTGTCGCGCGATGGCTTATTATACTTGTGCATTTTTGGAACACTATATTCAGAAAATGCAGCGTTCGGTCTCAATTGAAACCGTAGTGATTTAGCAACCTTCATACTGTTTCGTATAACAACCGTTGACCAGCGCGAATGGTCTCAAATAATACTTACTTACTTACTTACTTACTTACTTACTTACTTTAAGAGTTTATGAAGGTTATTGGGGAAATCTTTTCTTAAAAGAACCTAGAAACTCGATTTGTTTCTTTTATCCCTGTCATCGTGTTCTTGCTGATTTTACTCCAGGAGCTCTGGTCTCGGTAAGATCATTGAGTACCCCTTTCGGCTTTGCAATGCTCTTAGCTTCTTATGTTTTATATGTTTGTGTGCTTTTGCATGCAACATTGTTAAGCAGATAAGTGGGTTGGAGTCTTTTCACCAAGACAACTTGTACTTGTTTTGTGATATGAGAACCTGTTGGGGCAAGTGTGAGGTTGGTGCACCCTAGAACCTGGTTTAAACCCCCAGTGGCAATTTGATTTGCCACTGACCGTTCCAAGGCGGTAACCCCTCGGGTTCTCATTTTTGTTTATTGTTAGTGGTGTCTTTTTTGAAACTGATTATTTTATTAACCATGCTCTCTCCCCCTCTCTTCTTCTTGACTGTGTGGGGAGGCTGTTTTTTCTGAATGTGGCAATTCCTGATATGCATATTTCACTTTTTTACTTACTTACTTGTTTTGATTTTGGCAACATTGGCGATATTTACCCAAATAGGATTTTATGATGATGTAGGATGCGTCTCACAGCAACGCTATGAATTTAGCATTCACTAACATACATTGAATATCAGGCCATCAAATTAGATTATTAGTGCATATTAAAGACAGTTTCCCATATTTTTTAATGACAAAAGGAAACCTACGACTATATTTGTAATGTACGATGACATATCGATGATTTGGTATAGATGTTTGGAATGCTGGAATACTGTCGAAGAAAATAATAAAAAAATAAAAAAGGAGTACGTCAGCCAGGCAATTCTATTTGCAACTTGTAATTGAAATAAGGAATATGTCGCTAATTTTTGCGATAAATTCGCTTGTGAATTTCGAAATATGACATCAACGTCGATTTATGCGCAAAAATAAAACAACAAACATTTTGATACGTTTTTTTTAAAGTAATACATGCATATCAGGAATCGCCACACTCACAAAACACAGCTTCACCACGCAGCGAAAAAGAAGAGAGGAAGAGAGAGAGAGAACCTTTGTGGATACCGCCTTGGACCGGTCAGTGGCAAAAGCCACTGAGGGTTTAAACCAGTTCCTAGGGTGCACCAACCTCACACTTGCCCCAACAGGTTATCGTATCACAAAACAAGTACTATTTGTCTTGGTGAAATAACTCCAACCCACCCATCGGCTCAACAATGCTGCATGCAAAAGCACACAAACATAAAAACATAAGAAGCTAATAGCATTGCAAAGCCAAAGGGCAGGTACTCAATGATCTTACCGAGTAAGATAAAATAGTTTAAAGATGTACGTGATATATTCCTTAACAAACACTAATGATTAAGGTTTTCAGTACCTGTACATGTTTGTCCGTCGCCAGTGTAGCCTGTTTTACATTGACAGGAATATGAACCGGCAGTATTCGTACACAGCGCATTGACATCGCATGAGCTAGGATTAGTCGTACATTCGTTGACGTCTGGAATGTATGAAGAAAATGTCAATTGAATGCTGTTTAGGGCAGACGTGGAAAAAATAAAAATATTAAAATATTTATAACGACAAAATGCAGTTCAATAACACTCTGCCCTAATAACTGTTATTAATGTATCTTGATTTCACATATTTTACGAAAATTAAGGACAGTAAACAAAAAGGCTAGACCTTAAAATTCCCTAAATATTATATTTATATAAATTCACAAAAACTTATCATAGCAAAAAATTATTACCCAAATGAGTATATTATCCTGACAAGAAAATGCTGTGTCCTTTCTAAAGACTATCAATTAAGAAAAGAGAAATCGCCGTTGTCACCCATTTACACGACCAGAAAGCGACCAGGAAATTGAAGGTCGAACACACGTTTAAAATATTTCATATAGTTTACATATGTAAATCAATAAGACAGAAGATATTAATGTCAGTATCATATTATTTATGTGGGCTTTCAAAATGATGCTTTGTGTTGTATAGTTTTTGTGAATACATGTAAAAAGAAAAGAAAAATTTTAGATCAAGTTATTTTTCTAAACTCTTCTTTGCAATGCTCTTAGCTTCTTATGTTTTATATGTTTGTGTGCTTTTGCATGCAACATTGTTAAGCAGATAAGTGGGTTGGAGTCTTTTCACCAAGACAACTTGTACTTGTTTTGTGATATGAGAACCTGTTGGGGCAAATGTGAGGTTGGTGCACCCTAGAACCTGGTTTAAACCCCCAGTGGCAATTTGATTTGCCACTGACCGTTCCAAGGCGGTAACCCCTCGGGTTCTCATTTTTGTTTATTGTTAGTGGTGTCTTTTTTGAAACTGATTATTTTATTAACCATGCTCTCTCCCCCTCTCTTCTTCTTGACTGTGTGGGGAGGCTGTTTTTTCTGAATGTGGCGATTCCTGATATGCATATTTCACCTTTTTCTAACCTGTCTTACCATATTCAACATAAAGATAAATTTATAACATCTATTTGTGCAAAGTTTCATTGAACAGCATTTCTCGGTTATCAAGATTTTGATAATTTTCTTTTTTATCGATAAACGTGCAATAATGACTGTAAAAGGATAATTCATGGCGACTCAAGAAAAATGAATGACTATAACTGTTTCGATAGTATCACCGTTTTAATTTGATGAATAATGCTAACATCAAAAGGTTTGTTCCACTTGCAGTCTAGATCTTTTATTCTAGAAGTTATACATCCTAATAAACTAATTGCAGGAGTTAATCTTTAACAAACTTTGAAACATGCATGTTAAATGTTATGTCAACATTTTTTTATTAAAGAGTAAACGCAGCACCTGCGCATGTTGGTAGCTTAACTAGTACTTAAAAAGTATTTAATATATTTAAAATGTTTTCAAAAAGAAAGCCAGTGCATATGTAAAACACGAAAACTGATATGCGTTCATTTTCCGAAATCAATTATGTTGCTTGGATATCAGGATGTTCGATAAAAATATTTCCTTGACAACTGAAGACATGATTAGTTTAATAGAAAATAGTTAATGTTGTTTAAAGTCAAACACAAAAAAGTTTTGAACAGATTTTTGCAATTTAAGATAATAGTTAAATGGATGAAACAGTTCAATGAGAAATGGTATCAAATACATGTATTTTTGATGTAAAGAGTTGTAATATATTTTAAAGTTTTCATAAATCGACTAAGCAGTTATGCTGGCGACTCAAGAGAATATAAGTTTCGTCACCTGTGCAAGTTTGTCCGTCGCCTGTGTATCCAGATTTACACTGGCAGGTAAAAGACCCGGCAGTATTCGCGCACACAGAATTAACATTACATGTGCTAACGCTAGCGCCGCATTCGTTGATATCTGAAAGTTAGAAGCATAAATTGCTACTGAACATCAAAATTGCTAAAAACCCATTTCAGCGCTGTATTCTTTAATAACTATACGATTTTGCTTGTACTGACATCATGAAAACCTGGTTTTACGGTTTTCTAGAATAGTCATTATTGTTTTTTGACGTTTTATATATTTCTCAAAATTGTGTAAATATTTCTTTATGGCATGTACCTGTACATGTAATTCCGTCTCCTGTATACCCGGGTTTACATTGACACGTGTACGATCCGCCAATATTCGTGCAATAGGCATTTACATCACAGGTGCTACCACTATTGATGCATTCGTTGTTATCTAGAATTTGTAACAGAATGAATAAAATGTTAATTTCAATAAATACTTCAATACATTAAAACGTATGTTGATTCCCTCAACAAATGATAAATATTAACCATATAAACTATATCTTCTGTGAAGGACCTAAGAGAATGATATAGCTTTTTAAGTTTTAATAATGTGCCAGTTTTACTAGAACACATATGGCATTTATTTATTTTCTTGATAAAGTTATATGGTTTTTACAATTAATTATTTAAAATTTGCACCTGTGCATGTGTGTCCGTCGCCTGAATAACCGGATAAACATTGACAGGTAAAGGATCCGGCAGTATTCGAACAATTAGCATTAACATCACACGTGCTGACGCTAGTGATACATTCGTTTACATCTGAAAATACCGAACAAAATCGTAGTCAGTTTTCTAGAAGAACAACATGATTAAGGCTTATCTTGCGATGGCTTATCATTATTGTGCATTTTGGAAAATGCAGTACTCAGTCGTTGACCATCGGCGCAAGGTTTTCAATCAAAAACTGTTTGTTATGGCGAAGGCGATAATTGGGAAAAAATTACCTAAATAGGATTTTTTTAGATGTCGGATGCGTCTTGTAGCAACACGATAAAAATGACGTTATTTCCACTAGATATTTCCAAGTTATACTAGTTGCCATTGTCATGCTCATGATGTATACAACTTCAGTTTTACTACTGATTTAGAAAGAATCTCATTCAGGAAAGAGCAACCAGCAAGGATAAAGGTGAAAGTCCTGCAATATGCTTCTTTCTCTGCAAATGCAGAATTTAACCAGATGCTATTTTACTCAAAAGCAAAAGAAACGCACACTTTTATAATATGTTTCGTACAGAAAACGGCCAAAACATATATTTTTGTTAGAGTTTCATATGCGTTTTCGTAGTTCTCGATTACTCAGGGTAAAATTGGTTTAATGATGTACGTGATATATTCCTTAAAGAACACTGATGATTAACGTGTTCAGTACCTGAGCATGTTTGTCCGTCACCTGTATAGCCTGTTTTACATTGGCAGGTATATGAACCGGCAGTATTCGTGCACAGCGCATTAACATCGCATGCGCTAGGATTAGTTGTACATTCGTTGACGTCTGAAATGTATGGAGAAATAATTATTTTGCTGAATATTTTGGTGTTATGTATCTAGGATGAAAGAAAAACTAATTTTTACATTATATATTTTCAAAGATCTGCTAAATGCTTCCTGAAAATTTCTGTGTCACTGACATATTAGATCTCTCAAACTAATATTCAGTAAAATGTACGCTTAATTAAATAAGTACGTTTTAGAGCACTTTTGTCGGCATAACTGGATTTCTATTAGCAGATCTGTCAATATTCGTGCAAACATCATTATTCTTACATGGGCCAACGTTAGATGTACATTGGTTAACCAATTGCAATTGAGAAGATATAGTAAACACTTCCGACATGTGAGAACAAACTGTAATATGTTTTATGTGTATCAGGTACAGTCTCATTCAGAAAAAAATAAGTAGTTCACACGGTAAACAAGTAGAGAAAAAAGGGAACATGAGAGTGTATCTCTTGGAAAAGTCAGTGGCAAACTATAATGCTACCTTCGGTTTAAACAAGGTTCTACCTAAAACGTGTCCCAAAATTGTTCCCATGTTATCAAAAAGTCCAAGTTTTCTTTTTGAGTTGACTCTTACCACAAATCTTCTTGCCAATGTTGCAAGCCAAATCATTCAGAAAGATAAAAAGTGTGAAGCAAACTGAGTAGGTACTCGTCTGCTTGATTTTTTTAAATAGATTTAACGATTAATTTGGAGAAATAGATTTTGAAATAATGAAAAGTTAATTATCACATCTCTATGAAACACTGGTTGAGAAATGCCCCGTTGCAGAAGTAATTTTAAGTTGCATTTAAT
Organism: Corbicula japonica; assembly: GCA_038501625.1. NCBI lineage: Eukaryota > Metazoa > Mollusca > Bivalvia > Venerida > Cyrenidae > Corbicula > Corbicula japonica. The sequence goes on along the minus strand of JAZAYU010000043.1, from coordinate 5,417,690 downwards.
TTGAATTAAATTGACGAAAAAGGAACTTTAAAAAGCCAACGAACACGACAAATAAATATCAAAATACTGTGGGCTCGGTTCGAATGAGCCTCTTCATAAACAGTAATGGAAATGCAAAAGATTTATTTCTTATGAAAAATCTTAGCCCCGGGTTGAGCGCAACTTAATATATACAGAAATATAAATATAGGGCTCAACGGCCTTCCGAAGGCGTAATTAGCAACAACACTGATTAAATAAACGGGGCGACGTTTAACAGCCGCCACACGCAAAAAAGCTAATGTGATAATTAAATAGATGAAAAAGACACTTTTAAAGCCAAGAAAAATTCTGAAAATATAGTAGGCTCCGTTTTATTGGGGCTGTATGATGGCGATAGCACTTGATTTTTCATATTAATTCGTGCTACGGATTTACCTGTTTCAGAGGTTAAAATGTTATGCAAAAATGTGTTTATCAAAATCAAGTATGCAGTTAGAATATCAATATGTTAAATAAAACTTATTTAACAATAGATGACAATATGAGTTTGATTTAAAAAACAGATGTTGTGTCAAGCCAAACAAACAAAAGACATTGAACAAATTTTAGCAGCTAATGGTTATATTTTAAGCAACAAAACAGGTTCACGATAAATGGGAGCAATAAGATGTATATATGATATAAAATTGTAATATGTTTTATTTAAAAAAATGAAATATGGATATCAGGAATCGCCACACTCACAAAACACAGCCTCCCCAAGTAGCGAAAAAGAAGAGAGAAAGAGAGAGCATGTTAGTTATACGCATGTCAATTCAAATACGACGACACAAACAATTTACGAAAGAGAGAACCCTTGGGGTTACTGCTTTGGAATGGTCAGTGGCAAAACAAATTGCCACTGGGGCTTTAAACCAGGCTAAAGGGTTCTAAGGTTAAATAATTCTAATAATTGACCAATGCAGTTGTGCTGTCGACACAAGAGAATATAAGTTTCGTAACCTGTGCAGGTTTGTCCGTCGCCTGTGTACCCGGATTTACACTGGCAGGTAAAAGATCCGACAGTATTCGTGCACACAGCATTAACATTACATGGGCTAACACTACCGCCGCATTCGTTGATATCTGAAAGTAAGAAGCACGAATTGCTACTGAAAATAAAAATTAAACAATTCATATTGTGGAGAAAGTAAAGAAACCCATTTAAGCGATGTGTTTTTAATAATTATAAGATTTTGTTTGTACTGACATCACGATAAAAAAGGTTTCACTGTTTGCTAGAATAGTCATTATTGTTTCTTAACGTTTTAAATATTTCTCTAAGTTGTGTAAATATATATAAACGACATGTACCTGTACATGTAATTCCGTCGCCTGTATATCCGCGTTTACATTGACAAGTGTACGATCCTCCAATATTTGTGCAATAGGCATTAACATCACAGGTGCTACCACTATTGATGCATTCGTTGTTATCTAGAATTTGTAAAAAAAATACTTCAACGTCGGTTGATTCCCTCAAAACATGATGAATATTAATCATAGTAACAGTATCTTCTATAAAGGAAAATAGCCCTATGAGAATGACATACCTATTTATGTTAAAAGTTTTGATAATGTGCCAGTATTACTAGTACATATATGGCATTTATTTATTTTCTTGATAATTGTATATTGGCAATACAACAAATAATTTAAAATTTGCACCTGTGCATGTGTGTCCATCGCCTGAATAACCGGAGTTACATTGACAGGTAAAGGATCCGGCAGTATTCGAACAAGTAGCATTAACATCACACGAGCTAACGCTAGTGCTACATTCGTTTACATCTGAAAATACCGAACAAAACCGTAATCAGTTTTATAGAACAACATGATTTAGGCTTATCTTACAATGGCTTATCATCATTGTGCATTTCGGAATACATTAGTAAGAAAATGCAGTGTTCAGTCTCAAATAAAACTGAAACAAATATTAAAGCTTTATAAAGTATTTTCGTATAAATAAAAACGTTGACCAGCGGCGCACGGTCTTCAATTAAAAACTGTTTGTTATGGCGAAGGCGAAAATAGGGCAAACTTTACGTAAATAGGATTTTATGAAGATGTTGGATGCGTCTTGTAGCGACACGATAAAACAGACGTTTATTCCAAAGACATTTCCAAATTATACTAGTTGCCATTGCCACGTTCACGATTTATACAACTTCAGTTTTACTACTGCAAAGAATCTCATTCAGGAAAGAGCAGCCAGCGATTAAAATGGAGAAAGTCCTGCAATATACTACTTTCGCTGCAAATGCAGAATGTAACCAGATGCTGTTTTACTCAAAAGCAAACGAAACGCAAACTTTTACAATATTTTTTCGAACAGAAAACGGCCAAAACATATTCTTTTTAGAGTTTCATATGCGTGATCGTAGTTCTCGATTACTCAGGGTAAAATTGGTTTAATGATTTACAAGATATATTCCTTAACGAACAGTAATGATAAACGTTTTCGGCACCTGTGCATGTTTGTCCGTCGCCTGTATAGCCTGTTTTACATTGACAGGAATATGAACCGGCAGTATTCGTACACAGCGCATTAACATCGCATGAGCTAGGATTAGTTGTACATTCGTTGACGTCTGAAATGTACGAGGAATAAATTATTTTGCTGAATATTTTGGTGTTATGTATCTATGATGAAAGAAATACTATTTTTACATTATATATTTTCAAAGATCTGCTAAATGCTTACTGAAAGTTTCTGTGTCACTGGCATATTAGATCTCTCAAACTTATACTCATGGTAAAAAGTAAAATGTACGCTTATTTAAATACGTTTATTTATTAGGTTTGAGAGCACTTTTGACAACATAACTGGATTTCTATTTGCAGATCTGTCAGTATTCGTGCTAACAGCATTATTCTTACATGGGCCAACGTTAGATGTACTGTGGTTAACCTCTTACTATTGAAATGATATAGTTAACACTTCTGAAATATGTAAACGAGATATAATCTGTATATTTGTTTCAGGTACAGCCTCATTCAGAAAAAAACAACTAGTTCACACTGCCAACAATTAGAGAAAAAAGGGAACTTGTGTGGAGACCCCTTGGAACAGTCAGTGGCAAACTATTATGCTACCTTGGGTTCAAACTAGGTTATACCTAACAATTGCCCCAAAATTGTTCCATCTGATCAAAAAGAACACGCTGTCTTGGTGAGTTGACTCCAACCAAAGATCTCCTTGCCAATGTTTCAAGCAAAATCAGAAAGATAAACAGTGTGAAGCAAGCTGAGTATGTACTCGTCTTCTTGATGACCTTACTTAAAGCCCCAGCCCTAAACTTAAGTAAGAATATACTATTGAAAAATCATATTTGTCCATATAGACTCTAATATATAAACTCTCTAACAGAACACAAAAGGTCCAATCGAATTCCTTCTTATAGACGGAATTTTCAATGATTTTGTTAAATTATCGTTAACGAACTTTTAAGAAAGTAAATATAATCGAGGTATATTTAGCACTGATTTTTTGACGAAGAGACCACTTCATGCGCGATCTCGATTTCTGTGACGTTTCGGAAATCCTACTTTCGCTTTTAGTCGCATGGACAAAATTTATTTTAGTAAATTTAAATTTAATTAGCCCGATTTAATGCTGCATATTTTGTTCCAAATACATGTAATATTTCATACAAGAACGGGTTAAATTGAAGTAATGCCGTTTTAATAGATTTAACGATTAATTTGGAGAAATATATTTTGAAATTATGAAAAATTAATAATCAAATCTCTATGAAACACTGGTTGAGAAATGCCAAGTGGCAGAAGTAATTCTAAATTGCATTTTATTTTTGAATTAAATTGATGAAAAGGGAACTTTAAAAAGCCAACGAACACGACAAATAAATATCAAAATATTGCAGGCTCGGTTCGAATGAGCCTGTTCATTAACAGTAATGGAAATGCAAAATATTTATTTCTAATTAAAATCCAAGCCCCGGGTTGAGCGCAACTTAATATATACACGATTATAAATATCAGTCTCAACGGCCTTCGAAGGCGTAATTAGCAACAACACTGATAAAATAAACGGGGCGACGTTTAACAGCCGCCACACGGCAAAAAAGCTAATGTGATAATTAAATAGATGAAAAAGAAACCTTTGAAGCCAATGAAAAATATAAAGAATATAGTAGGCTCGGTTTGATTGGGGCTGTATAATGGCGATAATACTTGATTTTTCATATTAATTCGTGGTACGGATACACCTGTTTCAGAGGTTTAAATGTTATGCAAAAATGTGTTTATTAAATCTTCCGAAATCAAGTATGCTGCTAGAATATCAATATGTTCAATAAAACTTATTTAACAATAGATGATATTATGAGTTAAATTGAAAAATAGCTGTTGTTTCAAGTCGAACAAACAAAAAAACATTGAACAAATTTTAGCAACTTATGATAATATTAAAAGCAACAAAACTGGTAGCAATGAGATGTATATAATTATTATGATATATAGTTGTAATATGCTTTAAAGAATTCTAATAATTGACAGATGCAGTTATGCTGTGGACACAAGAAAATATGAGTTTCTTAACCTGTGCATGTTTGTCCGTCGCCTGTGTACCCGGATATACACTGGCAGGTGAAAGATCCGACAGTATTCGCGCACACAGCATTAACATTACATGGGCTAACACTAGCGCCGCATTCGTTGATATCTGAAAGTTAGAAGCATTAATTGCTACTGAAAATCAAAATTAAACAATCCATATTGTGGGGAAAGTAAAGAAACCCATTAAGGCGCTGTGTTTTTGAATAATTATAAGATCTTGTTTGTACTGACATCATGAAAAACTGGTTTCACTGTTTTCTAGAATAGTCATTATTGTTTCTTGACGTTTAAAATATTTTTCAAAGTTGTGTAAATATGTCTTAATGGCATGTACCTGTACATGTAATTCCGTCTCCTGTATACCCGGGTTTGCATTGACACGCGTACGATCCTCCAATATTTGTGCAATAGGCATTTACATCACAGGTGCTACCACTATTGATGCATTCGTTGTTATCTAGAATTTGTAACAGAATGAAAACAATAATTCAATACACAGTAACGTCTGTTGATTCCCTCAACAAATGATAAACCTTTATCATAGTTAAAGTATCTTCTTTAAAGAAAACTAGACATGTGCAAATGACATACCTATTTATGGTAAAAGTTTCAATCATGTACCAGTTTTACTAGGACATTTATTTGTTGTCTTAATAAATGTAAATGGTTATCACAATAAATGATTTAAAATTTGCACCAGTGCATGTGTGTCCGTCGCCTGAATAACCGGATGTACACTGACAGGTAAAGGATCCGGCTGTATTCGTACAAATAGCATTAACATCACAGGAACTGAGGCTAATGATACATTCGTTTACATCTGAAAATACCGAACAATCGTAATTAGTTTTCTAGAAGAACAATATGATTTAGGCTTAACCTGTTATCATCATTGTGCATTTTGGAATACTTTAGTACTAAAATTCAGTGTTCAGTCTCAAATGAATCCGAGAATATTATCAAACCTTCATACAGTATTTTCGTATAAAAACCGTTGACCAGCGTCGCAAGGTCTTCAATAAAAACTGTTTGTTTTGGCGAAGGCGAAAATAGGGCAAAATTTACATAAAAAGGATTTTATGAAGATGTCGGATGCGTCTTGTAGCGTCACGATAAAAATGACGTTTATTTCACTAGACTTTTCCAAGTTAAACAAGTTTTCATTGTCGCGTTCATGATTTTATACAACTTCAGTTTTACTACTGATTTAGAAAAGAATTTCATTCAGGAAAGAGCAACCATTATAATGGTGAAAGTCCTGCAATATGCTGCTTTCTCTGCAAATGCAGAATGTAACCAGATGCTGTTCTACTCAAAAGCAAATGAAACGCGAACTTTTACAATATGTTTCGTGCAGAAAACGGCCAAAACATATTCTTTGAGAGTTTCATATGCGTTATCTTAGTTCTCCATTACTAAGGGTAAAATAGTTTAAAGATGTACGTGATAGATTCTTTAACGAACACTGATGATTAACGTTTTCAGTACCTGTGCATGTTTGTCCGTCGCCTGTATAGCCTGTTTTACATTGGCAGGTATATGAACCGGCGGTATTCGTACACCGAGCATTAACATCGCATGAGCTAGGATTAGTGCTACATTCGTTGACGTCTGAAATGAATGGAGAAATAATTATTTTGCTGAATATTTTGGTGTTATGTACTTAGGATCAAAGAAATACTTTTTTTTTACATATTTTCAAAGAATCTGCTAAATGCCTCCTCAAATTTCTGTGTCACTGGCAAATTAGATCTCCCAATCTAATATTCATGGTAAAAAGTAAAATGTTTAATTATGTAAAGACATTGAAAAAATTTTAACAACTTATGGTTATATTTAAAGCATCAAAATCGGTTCACGATAAATGGTAGCAATTAGATGTACATATGGTATAAAGTTGTAATATGTTTTAAAGTGAAATATGCATATCAGGAATCGCCACACTCACAAAACACAGCCTCCCCACGCAGCGAAAAGGAAGAGAGGAATAAAAGGCATGTTTGTTATAAGAATGTCAATTCAAATACGACGCCACAAACAATTAACGAAAAAGAAAATTCAAATACGACGCCACAAACAATTAACGAAAAAGAAAACCCCTGAGGTTACCGCCTTGGAACGGTCAGTGGCAAAACGAATTCCCACTGGGTTTAAACCAGGTTCTAGGGTTTTAAGGTTAAATAATTCTAATAATTGACAAATGCAGTTATGCGGACGACTCAAGAGAATATAAGTTTCGTAACCTGTGCAAGTTTGTCCGTCGCCTGTGTACCCGGATTTACACTGACAGGTAAAAGATCCGACAGTATTTGCGCACACAGCATTTACATTACATGGGCTAACGCTAGCGCCGCATTCGTTGGTATCTGAAAGTTAAAACCATTAATTGTTACTGAACATCAATGTTAAACAATCCGTATTGTGGAGAAATGAACAGAACCCATTTAATTGCTTAGTTCTTATTATAAGACTTTTTATTGATAATATGGAACACTTGAAACGTTGCTTGTTAGAATAAAATTTCAGTTCATTGACTTTGAACATAGCATCGCTATGTACCTGTAAACCGCATGTACCTGTACATGTAATTCCGTCGCCTGTATACCCGGGTTTACATCGACACGTGTACGATCCTCCAATATTTGTGCAATAGGCATTTTCATCACAGGTGCTACCACTTTTGATGCATTCGTTGTTATCTAGAATTTGAAACAGAATGAAACCAATCAATTTGGAAATTTCAGTTGATTCCCTTCACAATGATATAAAATTTGAATTTATGTGACTTCTATTAAAGACCAGAGACTTAAGAATGGCAAACATGTTTAAGTTACAGAAAGTGTTGATATTGTGCCAGTTTTAATAGAACATAAATAAAATAAAATAAATATTGGACGTATGTTATTTGTTTCTTGACAAATGTATATGGGCAATACAACAAATGATGTAAATTTTGCACCAGTGCATGTTTGTCCATCGCCTGAATAACCGGTTTTACACTGGCAGGTAAAGGATCCGGGAGTATTTGTACAAATAGCATTAACATCACACGTGCTGACACTAGTGCTACATTCATTTACATCTGAAAATAACCAAATAAAACACAATCTGTATTCTAGCTGAACAACAAGAGGATAAAAGATGCCCTGTGAATTTGTGTAACTCTATTTTCAGTGAATGCAAAAAGAAAATTGTATGATACTAATAATGGTCAAGTTCATAAAAATTCGACTACAAACGCTACTAATATTTTCCATTCAAATAATACATCTTCTGATCACTCAGCTAATTTGAAAAAAAGAATAATTTCGAAGGCTACCGAACTGTTGATTACTACATTATTCTAACAGGTTTATGTAAATAAAAGCCTTCGCCGCCAACAATTATTCAATGTTGTAGAATTTAATGTAGAATTGTTATACTATTATAATTAAAACAAAACAGTATACACAATTTACAAATATAAGAACCCGAGAAAAAGTTCCCGACTGAATAATGTTAAGGGACACAAGTGCATTCATATATTGACTTAATGAAATTTACCGATTTCACAAACACAACAAAAACAAGAACAAAATGCAAGAAACCGACAAAATTATAACAATCAAAAGGTTCACTTTGGTTTAGTTATACATTAAATATATTATTTAAACTATTCTTTCAGTTTTTACATCTGGTATGTGCTTGAAAACAAAAACATACGCAACTGCGGGAAAATGGTACAGGTGTAACAAAAACTTTGAATTATATAATAATAGCGCAAGATCAGTACCTGTACAAGTATTTCCGTCGCCTGTATAGCCAGAATTACACTGGCAAATAAAGGATCCCGCTGTATTAGAACAATTGGCATTGATATTACATGGGTACACGCTAGCATTACATTCGTCAATATCTGCAAATGTAGAAAAAAAGATTGGCATCCTTATTGCAGAAACATGGTGTGGATTGTAATTGCCGCATTAACTCTGGTCTGAACGGACGTCTCTATTCATTCGTTGACTAGTTCAAAACGTTATTTCTAGGGATGTCAACGGATACCTTTTTCGGTATCCGGATATCCGCATATACTATCCGAATACTATCCGGATAACCGTATAGATCGGCGACTTTGTCTTCTACGTGATGACGTCAATATTCCCGCCTTTTTTGACGCATAGAATTGAACTTCGGATCTACGAAAGCTTGTCATAAGATTCTTGAAGGAATAATTATTTTGATGAGTGTTTTGTTTCTGCCAAGTGTCGCCGCAGATAATAAGCACTTTGTAACGAATGATCGATAGTCTTATTGATTTAATTTTAGCTCGTGAAATATGTTCACGCGATTTGACCATGGCGATGGTAATTCGCGACGAAAAATTAGTGAACTCTTGTTGATTTCTGTTTATGCAATTAAATTATTAAACTCTATTATTTTTCTTCTAATGCATACGACTGTTGCATTAAATTTTCAAGGTTTTTTCTGTCTATATGATTTTCTGCAAACGGTCGTACTTTAAATAATATTTTGTACCCTTCGCACATCTAGATAGGATTTTGATCTTTGCTGTGACATTGAGATTTATCTGGTACGTTCCAGAGACTATACATGTATTTACCAAATTACACAAATTAAAAAAGAACAACAAATGCACAATATTTCATAATTAATACATTATTATATCCTTCGCCGTTATCAACTTTGTTTGATCTAAATTACATCAACTATTCTATCTGCAAAATAACAATCAAAATATTTGACAATGAACGTGACAGCATTAAGGGGACTTTGGTATACTTAATTGACAATAATTGACAGCGCTAATTGGCAGACAATCACATAACCAATAGAACTTGCGGATTATTATAATTGGCAAACAATGGCCCTGACCACCTGGATGATTGCAACGAGGATGCAGTTTTCGCACCTCTAATCTGTTAAACAAACACCGCGTTGTGGCAGTTTTATGACGATCAATATACTCTTTTGAAACTGATCATTTTATTAACCATGCTATCTCCCTCTCTTCTTTTTGACTGTGTGGGGAGGCTGTTTTTTCTGAATGTGGCAATTCCTGATATGCATTTTTCACCATTTTAGAATACTGGTTTAATGCAATAGAACTGAGTTTGTTGATTCCGTTAAAGCAAATTACGTGTTGGCACGTGCAAGACAATAACTTAAAAAATTATTTATATGACTATACCAATGCAGCTTGGTGTAGTGCTATTGTCCCACGTGAAGTCAGCCTGGCAGGTCCTGGTTGCTGACCCCTTCAACATGTAGTTTGCGTTACAGGAGAATGTGGCGACTCCGCCGACGCCTTGGTCAGGTTTGTAGGTCACTTTACCATCTGCAGGAGCCGTCAGTGCACTACAGACCTAGATATAAATAAAATAATAATGTAAAACTTTCATGAAAATGCAATTTACCGTTTCAGAAACATAGACATTGACCTTGACTCAAGTTACCCAAATTTAATGCCATATAATGCTTTGCCACTGACCGATCCAATGCTGCAAATCTCATTTTCGTTATCGTTTCGGCCCACTGTTTGTACTAAATCATAGTTTAAACATATACACTCTTGTCCTCTATTTTTGGTTAAGTGGAAATGGTCTGTCTTTAGGTAGTTGCAAATTGGGCATATTTTACTTTTTTTATCAGCATAGATCTTTTCATATACTGCATTCTTCCCATTCATCGTAAAACCGGTTAGGCGACAAAAACCAAAATAACAAAAACTATTTTCAGAATACCGGATCTATACAAGCTTTGGCGACGAGAACTTTTCCGCCTGGACATTTAGTGCAGAAGTTTTTGTCACATTGGACGTCGATTGAATATCCCAATGCCGAACAGTCTTGGTCTGTTTTGCACTCTGAAATTTGGATAAAAAATATAAGCTTAATAAAAAGGTATACAGTTCTTAAAAAAAATGTCACTGACAACAGCGACAGACGCAAAGAAAGACTGTGGATTGACTCTATTGTGCATGAATCTGTTACTTTTTCCTCAACTATCACTCAAGAGTGATAATAAACCAGACATTTTCAATTTATGTTCATGCCAGACTTCATGCTATCATCTTTTTGTCCTTTTCATGTTTTTTTAGTAAAGCGAAATTGAGAAATGTGTTAATTCAGTACCAATCTAAATCTAGTTCCAACATAATTTTGTGATCCTACTATTTACGAAGTTGTCAAAACAAGTAATAAAAGAAAAAACATTTCAAGCGCACTAAAGTTAAAAATCAATATGCTAATTTTGCAAAACAATCGATCATCAAAATGACAGCAGGAAATCAATCTTAGGGAGGTTAAACTTTAGGTTTTACTAACTTCTCATTGAACAAATAACATGATTTAAACACTTAAAACAATCTTCATAGTAATATAAAATATATTCACAAGTATCGTGCAACTGATGACGAATTATAACTTTTGCATGCAACATTGTTGAGTGGAAAAAAGGTGAAATATGCATATCAGGAATCGCCACATTCAGAAAAAACAGACTCCCCACACAGTCAAGAAGAAGAGAGGGAGATAGCATGGTTAATAAAATGATCAGTTTCAAAAGAGACACCACTAACAATTAACAAAAATGAGAACCCGAGGGGTTACCCCCTTGGAACGGTCAGTGGCAAATCTAATTGCCACTGGGGGTTTAAACCAGGTTCTAGGGTGCACCAACCTCACACTTGCCTCAACAGGTTCTCATATAACAAAACAAATACAAGTTGTCTTGGTGAAATCACTCCAACCCACTTATCGGGTTGGTTTGATGTATTCCACATAGACTACTCGTTCTTGTTTGTGCATTTAAGAACCTGTTGGGCCAAGTGTGGGGCACCCTAGAACCTGGTTTAAATCCCCAGTTTTGCGACTCACCGATCTAAGGCAGACACCCTTCAGGTTCGCTTTCTCGTTAATCCTTTCTGTTGTTTCTTTGAAATTAATAATTTTATTACCCATGCTTTTTTTCCTCTCCACTTATTGGCTGTGTGGGTAGGCTGTGTTGTATGAATGGTACCATTCCTGATATGTATAGTTCACTTGTTAGGTGGGGTAAGTGACATCTCTTTGGCATAAATCATTACAGACAACATAAAATAGAATCCGTTTGTGATACCCAACGTCGTAATGTTTGAATTGTGACACATATAATATAAAAAGTTATACATGTAATAAATAGCTTATTTTCCTTCTTAGTGTGCTGATTGTGTGTTAATGAATTATTTGACGCGAAATAAAAATGAGAAGTTCCTCACCTACGCATGTTGACCCATCAGCTATAAAGCCGGTTTTACACGCACAGGTGTACGAACCAGGAGTATTGGTGCAGATTGCATTGATGTCGCATGGACTAACGCTTGCACTACATTCGTCAACATCTGTAAATATTGATCAAGAAATTTACGTGAATTCTGTTAACCACGATAAAACGAATCTTTTTATTTTCAAGTACAACAGGGAATGCATGAACAGTTAGCACCATAATCTAAAATCTTATGTATACAAATTGTTTTATATTTCTTTTGCGATTGCAGTTGACTATGGTAAAGGAATGTCATGTCAAGTCATCAACATTTTGTTATAAATGTTTTACGGATTTCAGTCGACAAAAATACTAAAATGTTGATAGTTTTTCTTTATCTGATTTATATTAAAATATTAAAAAAGACTATCTGTCAAAAATTAATTTCACAATTCAAACGTACCGATGCAGCTTGGTGAAGTACTATTGTCCCATGTGAAGTCAGCCTGGCAGGTCCTGGTTGCTGACCCATCCAACACGTAGTTTGCGTCACAAGTGAAGGTGGCGACCCCGCCCACTCCTCGGTCTGGTTTGTATGTCACTTTGCCATTTGTAGGGGCCGTCAGCAAGGGACATATCTGAATATACATGTTATTAATATTATTAACATTAAAATTTGTCATTAATTATACGGTCTTGACTTGTTACGGTAACACAAGTATATACTGTTATCGCTATCAAATTGTCAGAAACGAACTGTACCGGTCCGTACCGGTCCGAAATAAGTTTTGCAAACAAGAATTGCCCCTCCTGAACATTAAGTGCAGAAGTTTTTATAATTTTGTTATTTTTTATACAGACCGTACCGGATCTACACAAGTTTTGCCGACGAGTACTTTTCCGCCTCCACATTTAGTACAGAACTTGTTGTCACACTGGATGTCGGCCGAATATCCCAAGGCAATGCAGTCTTGGTCTCCTTTACACTCTAAAATTTGAAAAAAAAATAAACAAAAAGAAAGAAAGTTTAGTAGTTTTTAAAAAGTTAAGAGCAAGAGAAGAACAACTATGTTAACCGATATAGTCATACGCGGTTATTACTTGTCTCACGCTGTGTAGATAATATATTGAACATGACTAAGAGTAGCCACATACACAATTGTAGACCTCTTCATGTAGACCAGCAGAAAGCCATTTAATCATAATACAATAAAGGACGGTTACAGACCAGATTTTTTAAAGAACTGATTTTTTAAAAGACGGATTACTAACAAAATAAGCAAGTACGTAAGTGGGTTGGAGTAAAATGGCAGAAACAAGTTGTACACATTTGTTTAAATAAGGAATACGTTATGCCATGGACAGTTCAACAATAAAGTGATCTTCATTTTCTCATTTACGTTATTTTGTGACATCTTTTCGTAAATGTATCGTAAAATAAACCTACCGGAACCTTGTTTAATGAAACTGTAAACCTGTGACGCGAAACAAACAAACAAAAACACACAATATCCTCACCTACGCATGCTGTCCCATCTGCAACGAAGCCGGGTTTACACGTGCAGGTGTAAGAACCGGGAGTATTTGTGCAGATCGCGTTGATGTGGCATGGACTAACACTAGCGCTACATTCGTCGACATCTGAAAATGTTCATAAATTAATACGAGTACATTACGAATGCAACTAATCCCGTTGAAACATCTATTTTGCTTTACATTAACAAAAAAGAACGCATCTAGGGAAGGGACTTTCAAGGTCTAAATATGTATTCAAATCTTGCATGATATTCTATATTATTTGCAACTATCTTTTACTGAGTATTAAAGAATGCTATTAAAAGTTAAAAATTAGTCAATACATAAGCTCTAGGAGAACAATGGGGACGATTTGATTAACAATTCAAACGTACCGATGCAGCTTGGAGAAGTACTATTGTCCCATGTGAAGTCAGCCTGGCAGGTCCTGGTTGCTGACCCATCCAACACGTAGTTTGCGTTACAAGTGAAGGTGGCGACCCCGCCGACTCCTCGGTCCGGTTTGTATGTCACTTTGCCATTTGTAGGGGCCGTCAGCAAGGGACATATCTGTATATACAGTTTTATATAAACATTTAATGGGTCATTAATAACAGGGTTTTAATACTTCCAATGTTAATTTCTGTCTTGTAGAAGTGATGAAAACAACAAAAAAATTTTTATTTATGATGAGTAAGGTAATATTTATCAATCGATAACGGACTGTTTAAATGAGCGCCAAGAACTGCCTTAAATAATGAGTCACGGAACAATTGTTAGAAATCCCCAAAATGCTGCGGATGTTTTGTTTAGTATTTTCGAAATTTTTTACTTTACTGTAACCGGAAATACATTTGAGTTTGAATAGTATGGTCGTATTCAGCCGTGTCTTTCTTTATTGTAGTGGACAAGCATGTTAGTTTCTGTATAGTCAACCTTTGAAGTTTTAAGACTTTGGGTATTTTCCGATTTTTGATGCATGATTTGTGACCACCCGGGCAAGCCCTATATAATATTTTTAAATAAGGAAACAGCTATGTTATGTTTTCAAATATCGTTATTCCTTAACCATCATGAGCTATGACTAAAATAAGTAAAATACACATATTGTTAATAAGCTTTGAATACAAATGTATATTATTCGACTCAATGCATAAAATCGGTTAATTGTATAGTTTTTTTTTCGAAACCTTCGTGACCGGCAAAATCAAATGAATGACTTAAATAAAAGAAAATTGAAATTTTCTAAAACCACTTTTAATAACGATAACAGCTGTTTTATGAACAAAAGGTTCTAAAACCCAACTGATATACAAAAAGGAATATAGGATTTAAGAAAGAAAATTAATAATTATCGTAAAGCAATATGATGTAAAATTATTAGGATAGATTTTGATTGAAATAGATGAAAAAGGAACTTTGAAAGCCACCGAACACGACAAATATGAAAATATTGCAGGCTTGGTTTGATTGAGCCTGTTCATGGGCAGTAATGGAAATGCATATTACTACCCACGCCGCCTAGCCCCGGGTTGAGCGCAACTCAATATTTACACCAATAAACAGTGCAATTTTGATCCATCCCAAACGAGTAAATTCAATCCAAATGAAAGTCTGCTAAATGCTAGAGCTTAAAAAGAAACTTCAACAATATTATGCATTATTTTGTCCGACTTGATGGGATAAAATACTACTGCATTCGGATAAAAGCATAATACTTATGTTGATATTGTAAACTTTGTACTGATGCTTTTGAATATAGTTGCGTCGATAAACTAAAATTTAATGTTCAACGAAACACATGTGCCGCCTAAAATTGCATTTGAAAGGGGCATTACTCAAAACTGGTTAAACTGGAGTCATGATTCTTGTTGTAGTCCATTGAATATTTCATGCAGATGATATATTTTAAGTATTTAGTGAAAAGGACACTTTCAAACTTATAGGCAAAATAAAGTTTCATGTTAAAGTTGCATTTGAAAGGGGCATAACTCAACAAGTAGTAAAGATGTCGTTATCAATTTTGTTCTCTCTGATTGCTTTGTTCTTGCAGATGATACGTATATTCCAAGTATTAAACGAAAAGGACAAGATCTTTTAAAGTTTAATATAATACTAAGTTTCATGTTTAAGTTTGGGGACTACCGGACGACGCCGCCGCAGACGACGACGACGCCGGATAATAGAATCCCTATGTGTCTACCTGATATCGCCGGCGGCACAAAAATAAATATTTGGTTGTAGGAGGAGCTACGTTTATATTTGGGGATTTGAGTAATAAACCATTATATCCAAGGATTGTGACATAAGAAATTATAGATTCCCAAAGGATATTACAAAAGCTATTATAATAAAAATCAATATTTCAAGCATTTTGAATCAGTAAGAACATTTTTATGATACGTATATAATTATAAGTAAGATACGTATCACAAGTGCGAAGAAGAAGGAGTGCGCATGCGCGACCGGGAAGACACGAAATTTTGCAGAGGAAAACAAAAGGAGAAAAATATTAAATTTAAACTATTCCTTGAACACATAAAGCTTAAAATAATATCAAATATTATTTATTACATCTTATTTAATATGTTTAAATCGCGTAATGTAGGTTCTTAGGTCGGTAAGTCGGTTCCCAGCCCCAAAATACCACCTCGCCACTACGCCGCCATCTTGAATTATCCGAAACATTGAGAAAGACAAATTTGATATCCAACAATATCCAACAGTACCAAAGCCATCCACAATTCTCCTCAGATCTTCATATCAACAGGAAAGTAAAATCTAAGACCATCAATTACTATAACTTCAACCTGTACGCTGACGGGATCCACCCAGACACGCTTCTGTCAAGGCCTGGCTAAGGAAGATAGCAGAACAAGTCAAAAGGGACTGTTGGACTATTGAGTAACAGCTGGTGGGCTCATGGTAATCAACCTCAGTCAGTACGGGTTAATCCGCGCTACACTGAGAAACTATGATTACACTGACCTTCTTACTGCTTCTCCATCTCATCAACAGCAACTGGACACAACCGTCTAAATCATGGCTACACCAACAGACCACCCACTCCATGCTAAACAAAAGCATGAGCAGCCATGGCAGAAGACCAATCTACATCCCACAATACAATAGAAAAACAACAAACATATGCTTTTTTGGTAATAATTCTAGCTGGTGACATCGAACTAAACCCAGGACCAACAAACAAAAGCGTCTTTCCTTGTGGCCTATGCGACCTACCAGTTACCTGGAATTGTCAAGGAGTTTGCTGTGATGCATGTGACATCTGGCATCACAAATCATGTATAGAACTGTGCAGTTACGATTACAAACTACTCGAACGCTCTCATGTACAATGGCTCTGTTGCAAGTGTGAAAGTATCAATATAAGCACGTTCACATTCAGAAGTTACGAAATTGAAACATCAAACATTTACGAACCGCTTTCAGATCCAAATTTGACCATAGACTCTATCAAATCTGTTTTAGTCCGCTAAGATCCAGTAGCCCAAAAACAAGCAAGAATGATTCCAAAAATTCAGGACCAGATCTAAGCCACGGCCATTCCCATTCATCAAGCACAACAAAATCAAGGCTAGACAGTAATCCGTATGATGTACCAGTAAAAAGAAACCTCCGCATAATGACCATAAACTGCCGGAGTATCAAAGATAAAAGAGAAGAATTCCAGACTGCTGTACATAACCTTAAACCTGATATTGTTTGCGGAACTGAGTCCTGGCTGAAAGGAATAAAACCGGGACAGAACCCAACAAAAGACGCAATAAAATCGAGCGAAATTTTCCCACCTGAATACGATATTTACAGAAATGACAGAGGCACACTCGGAGGAGGAGTATTTATAATGATAGAAAAATCAATAACATCAATCGAAAAAACAGAATTCATCACTGAAGGAGAATTACAATGGGTTAAGATCAAAATGAAAAATAACAAAGACTTACTGATTGGATCATTTTACATGCCACACAGAGAACAGAAACACCTAGATGAACTACAGAAATCTCTTGACTTAATTAACCAAAGAAACATCACTAACAAGATAATCACTGGGGACTTCAACTGCCCAGACATAAATTGGAACACACACACAGTAAACGGGCCAGACAGAGACATTCAGCAAGGTCTCGTTGACATCATGAGCGCAAACAACTTCACTCAAATACACAATAAACCAACTAGAGAAGACAATCTCCTAGACTTAGTTTTCGTGTCAAACCCCACTTTAGTCAAATCATCCATAAATGTTCCTGGAATATCAGACCATGATATAATAATTACGGATATGGACACCAAAATCAAGTACAACAAAACCCCAGCCAGGAAGTGCTACATCTACAATAAAGCAAACTGGGGAGGCATTAATGATGACCTTGACGAACTAGCATCAATCATGGAATCACAAAACAACCAAGGAAAAACAGTACAAGAGATGTGGAACACCTTCAAAACCAACCTTTTTGGAACATGGACGCAAACATACCAAACAAAGAAATCAGATCCAAAAGTAACATACCTTGGATAAGAAAGAAACATAAGAAAATGATTAAGCAGAAACAACGACTATATAATCAAGCAAAGAAAAAAAAACTGGAAGAACTATAGGCAATTTCAAAAAGAATGCAAAAGGGAACTAAGGAAAGCAGAATGGCAATATGTAAACTCAAACATAATGGAAGGCTTAAATAACAACAACACCAAACCATTCTGGAAATCCAAAAGGCAGGATGCAAATGGTATAGCTCCACTCAAAAAATGTACCACCCTTGTAAATGATAGCAAAGGTAAAGCTGAAATTTTATTAGACCAATTCAAATCAGTTTTCACAAAACCATCCAAAGGGGACCTCCCAGACACAAGAATCAAGTCTACGCAGAGTATCGAAAAGATCACAATCGACCAAAATGGCTTAACGAAACTCCTCAAACAAGTAAATCCATCGAAAGCCTCAGGACCAGATAACATACCCAACAGAATACTCAGAGAATGCGCAGAAAAAATATCACCAATCCTTAAAATAATTTTCCAAAAATCCTTAGACACAGGCGAACTACCAAAAGACTGGAGGGACGCAAACATATCAAGCATCTTCAAAAAAGGCGATAAACATCAAGCCGAAAACTATAGACCGGTCTCTCTAACCTCAGTTCCATGCAAAATCCTAGAACACATTATCTGCACACATATGATGAAACATCTAGAAACCAACAAAATACTAACAAACCTAAACCATGGCTTTAGATCTGGATACTCCTGCGAAACTCAGCTCATAACAACGTTAAATGACCTACTTACTGAACATGACCAAGGGAACCAAATAGACATCGCCATACTAGATTTCTCGAAAGCGTTCGACACAGTCCCACATGACAAGCTCCTTCACAAACTCCATCAATATGGCATCAGGGGACCCCTCCATACCTGGCTCTTCAACTTCCTAACTCAAAGAAAAATGAGAACAATAGTCGAAGGCGAGCAATCAGAAGAAACATCAGTGGACTCCGGGGTCCCACAAGGAACAGTATTAGGACCGATTATGTTTTTATGTCACATAAATGACTTGCCAGATGCTGTCATTTCATCAGTTAGGTTGTTTGCTGACGACTGTCTGCTATACAGGAGCATCAAACACCAAGATCACCAAAAACTACAGAAGGACCTAGAAAACCTTGAACACTGGGCAACCAAGTGGGGCATGCGTTTCAACGCCAAAAAATGCTACATTATGTCAATAAACCAACGTACATCTAAATTATACCAACTGAACAACCACATCTTACAACAAGTCCAAAGTAACCCGTACCTAGGCCTCGAAATATCAAATGATCTCAAGTGGTCACTCCATATTAACAATGTCACCAAAAAAGCAAATGCTACATTAGGATTCCTAAGAAGAAATCTACGAAACGTCCCTGAAAACTGCAGAAAAACAGCTTACATAGTACTAGTAAGATCAATCATGGAATACGGAGCCACCATCTGGAACCCATACATTAAAGGAGACATAGATAAACTTGAAAAAATACAAAACAGAGCCATCAGATTCATCAAAAAAGATTACAAGACAAGAACTCCGGGATCAATAACAAAAATGAGGAAAGAACTAGAACTAGACACACTTGAAGAAAGAAGAACAAGTCTCCGACTAATCCTAATGTACAAGGTGGTTGAGGGGCTGGTGCCGGCACTGCCACCAACCTCATTCGTGAAAAACGCGAAACAAAAAAGGCAAATCAAAGCAAAAAAATACACAGACTATCATACAGTAAATATAGTGAACAAACATGCGTGCAACAACTCTAAAAGCCTAACAATCCCTAGTAGTAAAACACAACAATATAAACACTCATTCTTTGTGGACACCTGCATCCATTGGAACCATCTACCAGAAGAGGTCGTGCATGCATCATCAATAGAGAGCTTCAAATCAGCCCTCTTGAAGCACTGCCAATAAGTGGCGCAACTCCCTCCCGTTGTATAAAAACCATAATTGGGTTCTACAACGTACCAAATACAGATACAGATACAGACAGAAGTATAGTGACATCCCTATTATCATAAACGAACTGTACTGGTCTTAAAATAAGTTTTGCCAACAAGTATTGCCCCTCTTGAACATTTAGTGAAACGTTTTTATTATTTTGTAAATTGATTAAACAGACCGTACCGGATCTACACAAGTTTTGCCGACGAGTACTTTTCCGCCTCCACATTTAGTACAGAACTTGTTGTCACACTGGATGTCGGCCGAATATCCCAAGGCAATGCAGTCTTGGTCTCCTTTACACTCTGTAATTTGAATAAAACGTATCAACAAAAAGAAAGAAAGTTTAGTAGTTTTTTTAAAGAGTTAAGAGCAAGAGAAGAAGAACTCTGTTAACCGATATAGTCATACGAGGTTATTACTTGTCTCACGCTGTGAAGATAATATATTGAACATGATTAAGAGTAGCCACATACACAATTGTAGACCTCTTCAAGTAGACCAGCAGAAAGCCAAATAATCAAATTACAATGAATAAAGATAACAGACCAGTTTTTTTAAACAACTGAATTTTGTTTAAAAAAAAAACGGATTACTTACAAAATGAAGAAGACACATAAGCAAGTACGTAAGTGGGTTGGAGTAAAATGGCAGAAACAAGTAGTACACATTTGTTTAAATTAGAAATACGTTATGCCATTGACAGTTCAACAATGTGATCTTCATTTTCTCGATTACGTTATTTTGGAGCGTCTTTTTTTAAATAAATTTGTTTTTAATTAAACCTAGTGAAACCTTGTATAATGCAACTGTAAGCTTGCGACGCGATTCAAACAAAACAACAAACATATCCTCACCTACGCATGCTGTCCCATCTGCAACGAAGCCAGGTTTACACGTACAGGTGTAAGAACCGGGAGTATTTGTGCAGATCGCGTTGATGTGGCATGGACTAACACTAGCGCTACATTCGTCGACATCTGAAAATGTTGATAATTTAATACGAGTACAATACGAATGCAACCAATCCCGTTGAAACATCTTTTTTGCTTTACATTAATAAATTCGCATCTAGGGACAGGGACTTTCAAGGTCTAAATATGTATTCAAATCTTGCATGATATTCTATATTATTTGCAACTATCTATTACTGAGTATTAAAGAATGCTATAAAAAGTTAAAAAATAGTTAATACATAAGCTCTAGGAGAAAAATGAGAACAAATTAAATTAACAATTTAAACGTACCGATGCAGCTTGGTGAAGTACTATTGTCCCATGTGAAGTCAGCCTGGCAGGTCCTGGTTGCTGACCCATCCAACACGTAGTTTGCGTCACAAGTGAAGGTGGCGACCCCGCCGACTCCTCGGTCCGGTTTGTATGTCACTTTGCCATTTGTAGGGGCCGTCAGCAAGGGACATATCTGAATATACATGTTATTATTAACATTAAAATGTGTAATTAATTATACGGTCTTGACTTGTTACAGTAGCACTAGTATATAGTGTTATCGCTATCAAAATGTCATAAACGAACTGTACCGGTCCGAAATAAGTTTTGCAAACAAGAATTTCCCCTCCTGAACATTAAGTGCAGAAGTTTTTATAATTTTGTTATCTTTTAAACAGACCGTACCGGATCTACACAAGTTTTGCCGACGAGTACTTTTCCGCCTCCACATTTAGTACAGAACTTGTTGTCACACTGGATGTCGGCCGAATATCCCAAGGCAATGCAGTCTTGGTCTCCTTTACACTCTGTAATTTGAATAAAACGCATCAACAAAGAAAAACAAAGTTTAATAGTTTTTATAGAGTTAAGAGCAAGAGAAGAAGAACTCTGTTAACCGATATAGTCATACGAGGTTATTACTTGTCTCACGCTGTGAAGATAATATATTGAACATGATTAAGAGTAGCCACATACACAATTGTAGACCTCTTCATGTAGACCAGCAGAAAGCCAAATAATCAAATTACAATGAATGAAGCTAACAGACCAGTTTTTTAAACAACTGAATTTTGTTTAAAAAAAAGACGGATTACTAATAAAATGAAGAAGACACATAAGCAATTACGCAAGTGGGTTGGAGTAAAATGGCAGAAACAAGTAGTACATGTTTGTTTAAATTAGAAATACGTTATGCCATTGACAGTTCAACAATGTGATCTTCATTTTCTCATTTACGTTATTTTGGAGCGTCTTTTTTCAAATAAATGTATCTTTAATTAAACCTAGTGAAACCTTGTATAATGCAACTGTAAGCTTGCGACGCGATTCAAACAAAACAACAAACATATCCTCACCTACGCATGCTGTCCCATCTGCAACGAAGCCGGGTTTACACGTGCAGGTGTAAGAACCGGGAGTATTTGTGCAGATCGCGTTGATGTGGCATGGACTAACACTAGCGCTACATTCGTCGACATCTGAAAATGTTGATAATTTAATACGAGTACAATACGAATGCAACCAATCCCGTTGAAACATCTTTTTTGCTTTACATTAATAAATTCGCATCTAGGGACAGGGACTTTCAAGGTCTAAATATGTATTCAAATCTTGCATGATATTCTATATTATTTGCAACTATCTATTACTGAGTATTAAAGAATGCTATTAAAAGTTAAAAATTAGTTAATACATAAGCTCAAGGAGAAAAAAATGAGAACAAATTAAATTAACAATTTAAACGTACCGATGCAGCTTGGTGAAGTACTATTGTCCCATGTGAAGTCAGCCTGGCAGGTCCTGGTTGCTGACCCCTCCAACACGTAGTTTGCGCCACAAGTGAAGGTGGCGACCCCGCCGACTCCTCGGTCCGGTTTGTATGTCACTTTGCCATTTGTAGGGGCCGTCAGCAAGGGACATATCTGAATACACATGTTATTATTAACATTAAAATGTGTAATTAATTATACGGACTTGACTTGTTACAGTAGCACTAGTATATAGTGTTATCGCTATCAAAATGTCATAAACGAACTGTACCGGTCCGAAATAAGTTTTGCAAACAAGAATTGCCCCTCCTGAACATTAAGTGCAGAAGTTTTTATAATTTCGTTATCTTTTAAACAGACCGTACCGGATCTACACAAGTTTTGCCGACGAGTACTTTTCCACCTCCACATTTAGTACAGAACTTGTTGTCACACTGGATGTCGGCCGAATATCCCAAGGCAATGCAGTCTTGGTCTCCTTTACACTCTGTAATTTGAATAAAACGCATCAACAAAAAGAAAGAAAGTTTAAGTTTTTTAAAGAGTTAAGAGCAAGAGAAGAACAACTCTGTTAACCGATATAGTCATACGAGGTTATTACTTGTCTCACGCCGCGAAGATAATATATTGAACATGATTAAGAGTAGCCACATACACAATTGTAGACCTCTTCATGTAGACCAGCAGAAAGCCAAATAATCATAATACAATGAATGAAGCTAACAGACCAGTTTTTTAAACAACTGAATTTTTTTAGATAAAAAAGGATTACTAACAAAATGAAGAAGACACATAAGCAAGTACGCAAGTGGGTTGGAGTAAAATGGCAGAAACAAGTTGTACACATTTTATGAAATTAGAAATACTTTATGCCACTGACAGTTCAACAATGTGATCTTCATTTCCTCATTTACTTTATTTTTGAGCGTATTTTTAAAATAAATATATATCTAATTAAACCTAGTGAAACCTTGTATAATGCAACTGTAAGCTTGCGACGCGATTCAAACAAAACAACAAACATATCCTCACCTACGCATGCTGTCCCATCAGCAACGAAGCCGGGTTTACACGTACAGGTGTAAGAACCGGGAGTATTTGTGCAGATCGCGTTGATGTGGCATGGACTAACACTAGCGCTACATTCGTCGACATCTGAAAATGTTGATAATTTAATACGAATACAATACGAATGCAACCAATCCCGTTGAAACATCTATTTTGCTTTACATTAATAAATTCGCATCTAGGGACAGGGACTTTCAAGGTCTAAATATGTATTCAAATCTTGCATGATATTCTACATTATTTGCAACTATCTATTACTGAGTATTTAAGAATGCTATAAAAAAGTTAAAAAATAGTTAATACATAAGCTCTAGGAGAAAAATGAGAACAAATTAAATTAACAATCCAAACGTACCGATGCAGCTTGGTGAAGTACTATTGTCCCATGTGAAGTCAGCCTGGCAGGTCCTGGTTGCTGACCCATCCAACACGTAGTTTGCGTCACAAGTGAAGGTGGCGACCCCGCCGACTCCTCGGTCCGGTTTGTATGTCACTTTGCCATTTGTAGGGGCGGTCAGCACGGGACATATCTGCATATACATGTTATTATTTACATTTAAATGGGTCATTAATTATACGGCCTTGACTAGTTTCAGTAACACTAGCATATAGTGTTATCGCTATCAAATTGTCATAAACGAACTGTACCGGTCCGAAATATATTTTGCTAACAAGAATTGTCCCTCCTGATCATTAAGTACAGAATTTTTTATAATTTTGTTATCTTTTAAACAGACCGTACCGGATCTACACAAGTTTTGCCGACGAGTACTTTTCCGCCTCCACATTTTGTACAGAACTTGTTGTCACACTGGATGTCGGCAGAATATCCCAAGGCAATGCAGTCTTGGTCTCCTTTACACTCTGTAATTTGAGGAAAAAACATAAAAACAAAAAGAAAGAAAGTTTAAGTTTTTTGAAAGAGTTAAGAGCAAGAGAAGAACAACTCTGTTGACCGATATAGTCATACGCGGTTATAACTTGTCTCACGCTATGTAGATAATATATTGAACATGATTAAGAGTAGCCACATACACAATATTGTAGACCGCTTCATGTAGACCAGCAGAAAGCCAAATATTCATAATACAATAAAGGACGGTTACAGACCAGATTTTTTAAAGAACTGATTTTTTAAAAGACGGATTACTAATAAAATGAAGAAGACACATAAGCAAGTACGCAAGTGGGTTGGAGTAAAATGGCAGAAACAAGTTGTACACATTTGTTTAAATTAGAAATACGTTATGCCATTGACAGTTCAACAATAACGTGATCTTCATTTTCTTATTTACATTATTTTATGGCGTATTTTTTAAATAAACGTATCTTTAAATAAACCTAGTGAAACCTTGTATAATGCAACTGTAAGCCTGCGACGCGATTCAAACGAAACAACAGACATTTCCTCACCTACGCATGCTGTCCCATCAGCAACGAAGCCGGGTTTACACGTACAAGTGTAAGAACCGGGAGTATTTGTGCAGATCGCGTTGATGTGGCATGGACTAACACTAGCGCTACATTCGTCGACATCTGAAAATGTTGATAAATTAATATGAGTACAATACGAATGCAACCAATCCCGTTGAAACATCTTATTTGCTTTACATTAATAAATTCGCATCTAGCTACAGGGACTTTCAAGGTCTAAATATGTATTCAAATCTTGCATGATATTCTACATTATTTGCAACTATCTATTATTAAAGAATGCAATGAAAAGTTAAACATTAGTTTATGCAGAAGCTCTAACAAGTTAAATTAACAATTCAAACGTACCGATGCAGCTTGGTGAAGTACTATTGTCCCATGTGAAGTCAGCCTGGCAGGTCCTAGTTGCTGACCCATCCAACACGTAGTTTGCGTCACAAGTGAAGGTGGCGACCCCGCCCACTCCTCGGTCTGGTTTATATGTCACTTTGCCATTTGTAGGGACCGTCAGCAAGAGACATATCTGCATATACATGTTAATATGAACATATAAATGTGTCATTAAATATATGTGTCCAAGGTTATAAAACTGAGAATGGAAACCAGTCTCAAATCTCAAGCATCTGATTGGCTGAAATGGCGACCAGTCGCCATTTCAGCCAATCAGATGCTTGAGATTTGAGACTGGTTTCCAAACTCAGTTTTATAACCTTCAGTCATGGTCTTGTCTAGTTACAGTAAAAAATAGATTTTCCAACGTGAATTTTTATATTTTTAGTAGTATGATAATTTTAAAGAATTTTTCAAATTTGTACTGAGTAAAATTATATTTTATCAACTGAGAACTGATCGCTTTGATTCGCGTCAAGAAATGGCTGAAATAATGTGTCTCTGGTTCGGTTATAAAACAGTAAAATATGTATATCAGGATTGGCAGTAGTAAAAAGAGACAAACAGAGAGCATGTATAATGTTCGGCTGTAAGAAATCCCCAAAATTGTGTTGATGGTCTGTTTAGTGTTTTCGATATACTTCCCTTCATTGTAACCAAAACAATACATTCCTATAAATATTAATGCCCTTTATTGTAGTCGGCAAGCATATTAGGTTTTGTAACATTAAGTCCAGAATATTTGTTAACTTTTGTTCTTGTTTTTTATAACAGACTGTACCGGATCTACACATGTTTTGCCAACGAGCACTTTTCCGCCTCCACATTTAGTACAGAAGTTGTTGTCACACTGGATGTCGGCCGAATATCCCAATGCAATGCAGTCTTGATCTTTTTTACACTCTGAAATTCGAATAAAACACATAAATATAAAGAAAAAACAGTAAATAAAACTTTAAATATTTTAAAATAGTTGAGATTAACAGACGTATAAAAAACTCTGTAGACCGATACCGTCAAACGCGATAATTAAAAATCTCACAGTGATGAAAATACAAGGCTTTAAATATATATTTTGCGTACTGAATTATGCACACAAATCCAGCTTTTCCCAATTTTCCACCCAGTCTACATTGTGTTCCAATAAATTTTACAACAATACGAGTATTTGACATAGAAGAAATAGTAATATGTGTAAGATAATTTGTGAGAATAACATCACACAAGTTTTAGCTTTCCAAAAAGCTAGTCGGTCATTAGCACAACCTTTTAACAAGACGGCAGAATACTAGTAGTTTGAATTTTAAGGCACTTTTATTGGATGCCATACAAAAATGTAAGTTTACTTATAGGTATTACCTCTTTCGAATGAGATGTATTTAATCTGTTGATAAATCTAACCATGTTTGCGAACAAGTTAATGATTAACTTTGAAGTAAACCAAAATGGAAAAGTTTGTCTAACAATATTTTTGTGTCAGAAAGTGTTAGAAAGCAACGATTATCAAGCTGTAAATATATATCAAAAGCTACAGAATATGTTAAAAACCAAAGTTTTTTTCACAGTCATAGGGTGGGAGAGAAAAACGTGAACAGTCTGTCAGGGACTCACAGGTATGATAAAATTGTTCTTTCTGATCTAGAACAATATCGTTAGAATGTTGGTTCAATTCAATTCAATTATTTATTAAAGTCTCATTCACATTACATATACACAACACAGTTTATACAATGAATTTATGTAAATGTAGTAGTACATGCATGTGACCAATCCATATTGATTATAAGAGACTATTTGATACTAAAAGATACAGTATCTTTACACGTAAAACACTGAAAACATTCTATGATAAAACTAAATAATACACCTTAATTAAGACATAGACATTATATATGGATCTTAAAACAATAGTGTACTCATAGTACGGCATATATCAGTTCTATTGGCAAAATTGTAAAACACTTAAAAAATTGTTGTATTATTAAATTATTCTTATATACAGCTCTACATATTTACAGTTGTTATAAAACATTGTCATTTAAGTGTTTTCTCCATTCTTGGAGAATATTATAGCAGGTTTTGGCTGACAAATACATCAAATTCTCTTTGGTGAAAATGTAAATAAATTTCTCTAAATCTGACATGTTTTTACATTCATAATTTGTAGATAGAGTATCCAGTAATTTACATCTAACATTGGCATAGATTGGACAATGTAGAATTCACTTAGTATGTCTCATGACTTCGAATAACAACCTTACGCATTGAATTCAAATCAAATTCGCAAAAAGTATGCACTACAGCGCCGTCTTTTTTTTTTTGTTAAAAGCTTATACCAATGACCGACTAGCTTTTTGGAAAGCAAAATTTTGTATTGTCTATTATTGACAGTTTCACGACCCGATTTGATACTTCTGCAAAAGTATGTGTGTTCGCATGTTCCAAAGATTATTTTGTTGATTCAAAACCAAATTACAACTAAGTAAAGCTTAAACTTGTAGTGTTTATAATTTTCAGTTTCATTACCCGATTTAAGATTTCTGCAAAACTGTGTGTTCTGGTGTTCCAACGAAAAATTTTACATTCAAAACCTTATAAAACTTTAGCAACCAGTTGATTAGTGGCAAAATTCAAGATAACAGTTAAGCAAAAGTATCAAGAAAGTAACGACGGATGTATCCATATCGAACTAGCTAAACCATGTAAAACGTTCCCTGGGATACCTCTGATCCCCGAGTTTCACAAAATGCTGAAGTTCGTAGATTCGTGGTCAGCAAAATAAGTAGCTAATCTCTTTTCATTGTCCCTACACATTTTATTTGCTTTGGTTTAATAAATTTATAAGCTGTACATCTTTTGTTCATCATACACAGTGTACATTTACTAGTCAAAATCCATGTACATGTATATGTTTATTGTTCGTTGTCGGAAATATCTTTATGAGTAATAAGCCTAGCTGATAAGAAGCTGGAGAGAGGATTTAAGAATAGGTACAGACTCCAAATGTGACGTCCTTCAACAGCCAATACGAGGCCTCTATGTTTTTTATAGATAACGACTGAGTAAAAGTCTATCCATAAATAACGACTGAGTAAGAGTCTATTTATCTAAATTATCCGTTCCGTCTGGAACGTGATCTTTGCTTTACATCAATGTTAACCGGTGTTCAGGTAGAAAGCTCAAGTTTGGTCCATTCATCAGGATGACCGACAAAAACTACATCTTTAGAAATCCGTTTGAACAGCCTCTCCCATCGCCCTCAATACCAAGTACACACAAATCGAGTAGTTTTATTCCAGCCAAAATCTCCTTTGGCAAACATATTTCATTATATTAATCACCAAATTTCAATGTTGGCACACGTTTAACATTTTCTATTTTGGTGGTTTACAAACGAATTTAAGAAGACACACAAATAATTAGTTAAGTGCTGTGGAGTTAAGTAGCCAAAACAACTTCAAATAAGTCCCTTTACGGACAAGTGTGAGGTTAGTAAAGGTAAGCCAAGAACCAGGGCTGAAGGTTATAAAACAGAGATTGGAAACCAGTCTCAAATCTCAAGCATCTGATTGGCTGAAATGGCGACTGGTCGCCATTTCAGCCAATCAGTTGCTTGAGATTTGAAACTGGTTTCCATGTTCAGTTTTATAACATTGGGCACTGGTGTTTACTCCGAGTGGAATTAAGTATTGCCAGTAAAAGTTCCACGTAGGTGATCCTCGGGTTCTTATTTACTTGATTTATAATTTGGTCGGTCGTACTATAGACTTACTTTTCTCTCTCTTTCTTCCAGTTGATCGTTTTGGAATAGATTAAAAGGAAACTTTTAAATCCATCGAACACAACAAACATGAAATTGTTGCAGGCTAGGTTTGATTAAGCCTGCTCATGGGTAGCAAAGGAAATGCATCTTACTGCCTACGCCGCCCAGCCAAGGGTTGAGCGCAACTCAATATTAAAACCAATAAATAAGTTCGATCCATCACAAACGATGGTGCGCATATGGCGGTGAACATGGAGCCTTAAATGCGGTATTTTCAGAAATCATGTTCAGTGGGGTATGATCCACAGAAAAGAATGTGCTGAAATAGCATTTTTGTCGCATTTGAATTTATCACATATCAACATTAATTTGTTAAAAGTTGGCCAAACTCAAGAACATCCAGAAAACAAATGTTTAATACAGCGGACAATCACTTGGGGTGGGGAATAATCTATTTCATTTGGTGCATTCACAAATGACGTGTGATTACATATGGTTTACAATTCTCTTTTCTTTGATAACTAAATTCAAACATTTGAATCTAGATGACGCTCTTAATTTCTAAACAATGCAGCTTTGATTGAGCATTCTATAAAGCTCAAACAAACCAAGTAGTTTTATTGATAAAGTATGAATCGCAAGCTTAGCATCTAATTCGGTTCTGTTCAAGGCAGACCATTTTATTGGGCAAATGTTTAACAAAACTTGGTCAATCGAAACCTACAGAAATAACAGATACAATAGCATGTGATTTGATGCAGTGTTAGCGATTTAATCAAGATGGGTACCATCAAAATTGTTTTATACATTTAGTGGAAACCAATTTTAATGAAAGTATAAACTGATGACGCCAAAAAAGCAAACATATTCTTACCTACACATGCTGTTCCATCTGCAACGAAGCCGGGTTTACAAGTGCAGGTGTACGAACCCGGAGTATTTGTGCAGATCGCGTTGATGTGGCATGGACTCACACTAGCGCTACATTCGTCGACATCTGAAAATGTTGATAAATAAATTAGACTGATGATATATTTTCTATAATTGAATAAACTCAATAGCTCTTACGCGCAAATTGACATCAAATTAAATTAATGATTCAAACGTACCGATGCAAATTGATGAAGTACTATTGTCCCACGTGAAGTCAGCCTGGCAGGTCCTGGTTGCTGACCCCTCCAACACGTAGTTTGCGTTACAAGTGAAGGTGGCGACCCCGCCTGCTCCTCGGTCCGGTTTGTATGTCACTTTTCCATCTGCAGGAGCCGTCAATAAGGGACAGAACTGCAGTTTAATGATTTACAAGTAATGTGCTAGGAGTTATCACAAGTATATATTTCAAACATGATATCACCAGAAACAATAATCGAAAAGCGATGATTGGTTGAAAAGAAATCTTAATGTCTTATCTCGATTTTTATCCTGTTTTATCGGTTTTCATTTTTATTTCGGTGTATGTTTGTATATATTTCATCAATGGAGACCAGAAAGTAATTTGTTTTTGTTCGCGTGATTACTCAAACTATAACTCTGTAATGAATTCCTAAATTTCCCCCTCAATTATATTGAGTTTAAAATGTATAATTGGTAATAAGCTCAATTGTTCGTTATGTTTAGTTAAATTAATATGCTATGTATTATTTTATTTCTCAGTAAAGATTGAACACATTTAAGAAAGATTATGTTAGCTAGCTAGTAGAACATCCAGTACACTGGCAACTGACCAGTATTTTCCAACACCATACTCTACTGGGTTTGTTTTTTTGTTTTTTTTGCTAAACAGGAGGTTCACATGTAACCTTGGACAATTAAAATACGAATCATTTTTTTCTTTTGAAATGGCAATCTGAATTATATCATCTCCTGAAAACCGCTATGCTGTCGTAATCTAACGACGAGTCTTTAAAACATGCTTTTATCAACAACCTTACAAACCAATCAGATTGTCGCCTGCAAATTCGCAAAATTAATGATGATGGTCGTAAATGTCTTAGTGTTCTGAACGTTGTATTTTATATCGTTTCCATGTATATATAGTGTTTTAAACGATAGAAAGTGCTGACAACCCGCGGAAGACATAATTTACTGAAGATTGATGAATTAAATATAGTACTCATTTTCACTGAAATGACATCTTCAGATCACGTTGGCCCTTGGCAAAAGCGTTACGTATCATGTTTCCAATGTTGACAAATTCTAAAAATAGTTATCAGGAAAAACATCTTTAGCTTATATACGGTATTTGCGGGCCGTCAGATTGTTAGATCTCACTTTAGTGAGGTTGTTGAAATTGCGAAGTTAAAAATAGACTCCTTATATAAAACATATGTGCTGTTATAATCTAACGACAAAACTGGTGTCTTATTTTGAATAAATAACATTTACATAAAGACCACTGCGGTAGTTTCCGTTTTCACATATTATGAATTTTACATGGTCACCGTTTGCTTATTTTTCGTCGTCTTTTGGGTTGTTATTTAACAAGGAAATGTAAATTGCGTAATTCTTTGCCAAGGGAGATACTTTTTTAATAATACATGTGAATCAACTCTATACAACGAATGAGTTTGCCAATTTCGATTGTGGCATGCAAACGGTGAACACGTTAAATTCACAAACTTGTGAAAACAAAAATTACAGCAATCGTCTTTAGGCTAATTACTTGTAAACAGTCCACAATGGCTGACACTAAATAGTCCCATTTTTTGCCTTTTGGAACATGTTTAGTAAATGATATGCTTTTACTGACACACTGATATGAAAAAAAGGCCCTGGTTATAGGATGGTATATGTAAAACAGTTTTGAAGTTCACACAGAAGTGAAAAAAAACAGACCACCGGTTTCAGGGTGTCAAATCTCTGTTAATTGATACATGACCCCTACTTTTCTTGCTGGAAATGGACAGTAGAAACACTTAGCTTCAAAAGCATGTAAGTTAGCCCTTATTCAAATGGTACCAGCTATGATTGCCAGCCTTTTGAAACATGTCATGTTTACTATAGTTTATATATGGAAGTCTATATACAGGTCTTACACCTTTAAAGAAAACAATTGTAAAGCATCATGATGGAGGATGCTAGGCATGTCGTGCAGCAGATATCATATCTTCTCATTGTAACAAAAAGCTTGGGCCTCAAATGAATTTAACATAATTCAAATAACGGAAACAACCAAATATGTTATGTGAGAGTTCTCGTCGATATTACACGACAGAAATTAAAATTAAAATGCTAACATTTTAAAGAAATAGTTCTCGGTCAAAAAGAGTAATTACATTCATGTTATCAATTTTCCTCTAAGTTACACATGTTTAAAGCACACATGCATAAAATAGACTGTTATGCTATATATTTAGAATGTAACCGTTACGATAACAAACTTTGTTTCATATAAAATAATCGCGATATTCACATCATTGTACGGTTACATACCATTCAGGATTTATAACTGTTTCTAATGACTTCTGTTCTGTTTTTTTTCGGCGTTAGCTGTCTAAGCAGATGTGTGAAGTTAGCGGCCTGGCGGCCTAGCGGCCTGGCGGCGTGAAGTTAGCGGCCTGGCGGCCTAGCGGCCTGGCGGCGTGAAGTTAGCGGCCTGGCGGCCTAGCGGCCTGGCGGCGTGAAGTTAGCGGCCTGGCGGCGTGAAGTTAGCGGCCTAGCGGCGTGAAGATGGCTGAATTTATCGCAATTAACGTTGATCTTAAAAACTGATTGAAATCTATTTTTACAGATATAATGTAAAATGCAGGGGTGTATAAAAAAGTTATCGACATGATTTAGCTTTTATTTTATAAATCAAAGTTCTAGCTTATCTGCAGA
Source organism: Corbicula japonica (assembly GCA_038501625.1). Lineage (NCBI taxonomy): Eukaryota > Metazoa > Mollusca > Bivalvia > Venerida > Cyrenidae > Corbicula > Corbicula japonica. The sequence goes on along the minus strand of JAZAYU010000043.1, from coordinate 5,384,636 downwards.
GACGACTCGGAATCTATTTGTACATTCACTTCCATGTACTCTTTGTAAATTACATTTCAGTTGATGATAAAGAACTAAGTTTGATTGTTTAACTTTTCGAAGCCTGGCGGCCATGCGGCCTAGCGGCCTAAACTTAATATTTATCATAATTTATGTTTATCTTTAAAACGGCTTGAAATCGATTTTTACAGCATGCAATGTACATTTCAGGGATGATTAAGTAAAATATCAACAAAAACTAGCTTTGATTTTTTTTAAGTTTTCGAAGCCTGGCGGCCTAGCGGCCTGGCGGCCTAGCGGCGTGAAGACGGCCTAAACTTAATATTTATCATAATTTATGTTTATGTTTGAAACGGCTTGAAATCGATTTTTACAGCATGCAATGTACATTTCAGGGATGATTAAGTATTATATCAACAAAAACTAGCTTTGAATTTTTTTAAGTTTTCGAAGCCTGGCGGCCTAGCGGCTTGGCGGCCTAAACTTAATATTTATCATAATTTATCTTTGAAACGGCTTGAAATCGATTTTTACAGCATGCAATGTACTTCAGGGATGATTAAGTAAAATATCAACAAAAACTAGCTTTGATTTTTTTTAAGTTTTCGAAGCCTGGCGGCCTAGCGGCCTAGCGGTCTAAACTTTATGTTTATCTTAAAACGTCTTGAAATCGATTTTTCAGCATGTAATGCACATTTCAGGGGTGAATAAGCAAAATATCAACAAGAACTAGCTTTGCTTTTTTTAAGTTTTCGAAGCCTGGCGGCCTTCTTGATTCTTTGAAATTTGATTTTATGCATGTTTTGAATGTCCAGCAGTGCATTCTGCGTAATGTTTGACGATAGAACAAATCCATATTCTGCATATAACCGCAATTACGGAGGCTCGGATCTGTACAGTCTTCTAAGCTTGTCAAACAATCTATACATGGAATCAGAATTTAAACCCTCGAAAACATATATGTTTACATTTAAGATATGTCCCTCTTTTAATGAAATAAATATCCGAAACCGAGACCAGCCTCGGATTGGTGCCTTACGTCTTTCGCTTTAACCTGGATTTCTTTGTTGCGGTCTCTTCTGGTATGTAGAATAATTTTCAGATCTCTTTTGTTGCGAGTAAAATGGTATATAAAACATGAAAACTGTTCATCAACTGGCGGAGATTTAGGACGACGTAATGTTTACTTATACAAAGAATGCCATATTCTGCATATACCTGGAATTACGGAGGCTCGGATCTGTACAGTCTTCAAAGCTGGCCAAACAATCTATACATGGTTGGAACCGGAATTTAAACCTACGAAAATATGTATGTTTGCCTTTACGATATGTCCAAATTTTAAAGACAAAAGATACCAGTAACCGAGACCAACCTCGGATTAAAGCCCTCCTTCTTTCGCTTTAACCTGGATTGCTTTGGTGCGATCTCTTCCGGCATGCTGAATAATTTTAAGATCTCGTTCTGGCGATTAAAATGGTATATAAAACATAAAAACTGTTCATAAAATGGTGGAGATTTAGGACGACGTAACGTTTAACAATAGAACAAATCCATATTCTGCACATAATCGCAATTACGGAGGCCCGGATTTGTACTGTCTTCTAAGCTGTACAAACAATCTATATATGGTTGGAACCAGAATTTAAACCCTCACAAACATGTATGTTTACCGTTACGATATGTCACTCTTTCCGTGAAATAAATATCAGAAACCGAGACCAGCCTCGGATTCGAGCCCTACTTCTTTCGCTTTAACCTGGTTTGAATTAGTGCGGTCTCTTCAGTCCTGTAGAATAATTTTCAGATTTCTTTATTGCGAGTAAAAAGGTATATAAAACATGACAACTGTTCATGAAATGGCGGAGATTTAGGACGACGTAATGTTTACCCAGAGAAAAAAATGCCATTTTCTGCATATAATCGCAATTACGGAGGCTCGGATCTGGACAGTCTTCTAAACTAGCCAAACAATCCATTCATGGTTGGAACCGGAATTTAAACCTTCGAAAATATGTATGTTTATCTTTACGATATGTCCCTATTTTAAAGAAAAAAATATATCAGAAACCGAGACCAACCTCGGATTAAAACCTTCCTTCTTTCGCTTTAACCTGGATTGCTTTGGTGCGATCTCTTCCGGCATGCTGAATAATTTTAAGATCTCGTTCTTGCGATTAAAATGGTATATATTACGGAGGTTCGGATCTGTACAGTCTTCTTATCTGGCCAAACAATTCATACATGGTTGGAACCAGAATTTCAACCCTCGCAAAAATGTATGCCTACCATAGTGATCTGTACCTATTTGAAATAAAAGGAAAATCAGAAATCGAGACCAGACTCGGTTTCAAGCCCCACGTTTTTTTTTATTTATTTGCATCGCTTTAGTTGAATTTCCTCAGGCCTCTAGAACAATATTAAGATCTCGTTATTGATAGGCCGCCAGGCTTCGAAAACTTAAAAAAATTCAAACCTAGTTTTTGTTGATATTTTACTTAATCATCCCTGAAATGTACATTGCATGCTGTAAAAATCGATTTCAAGCCGTTTTAATGATAAATATTAAGTTTAGGCCGCTAGGCCGCTAGGCCGCCAGGCCGCTAGGCCGCTAGGCCGCCAGGCTTCGAAAACTTAAAAAAAAAATCAAAGCTAGATTTTCTTGATATTTTACTTAATCATCCCTGAAATGTACATTGCATGCTGAAAAAATCGATTTCAAGCCGGTTTAAAGATAAACATAAATTATGATAAATATTAAGTTTAGGCCGCTAGGCCGCCAGGCTTCGAAAACTTAAAATAAATTAAAAGCTAGTTTTTGTTGATATTTTACTTAATCATCCCTGAAATGCACATTGCATGCTGTAAAAATCGATTTCAAGCCGTTTTACAGATAAACATAAATTATGATAAATATTAAGTTTAGGCCGCTAGGCCGCCAGGCTTCGAAAACTTAGAAAAAATTCAAAGCTAGTTTTTGTTGATATTTTACTTAATCATCCCTGAAATGTACATTGCATGCTGTAAAAATCGATTTCAAGCCGTTTCATACATAAACATAAATTATGATAAATATTAAGTTTAGGCCGCTAGGCCGCATGGCCGCCAGGCTTCGAAAAGTTAAACAATCAAACTTAGTTCTTTATCATCAACTGAAATGTAATTTACAAAGAGTACATGGAAGTGAATGTACAAATAGATTCCGAGTCGTCTCTGCAGATAAGCTAGAACTTTGATTTAAAAAATAAAAGCTAAATCATGTCGATAACTTTCTTATACACCCCTGCAATTTACATTATATCTGTAAAAATAGATTTCAAACAGTTTTTAAGATCAACGTTAATTGCGATAAATTCAGCCATCTTCACGCCGCTAGGCCCCCAGGCCGCTAACTTCACGCCGCCAGGCCGCTAGGCCGCCAGGCCGCTAACTTCACGCCGCCAGGCCGCTAGCTTCACGCCGCCAGGCCGCTAGGCCGCCAGGCCGCTAACTTCACGCCGCCAGGCCGCTAGGCCGCCAGGCCGCTAACTTCACGCCGCCAGGCCGCTAGGCCGCCAGGCCGCTAACTTCACACATCTCTGTCTAAGCTCACTTTTGACCTAGTTTTTCGACCAATGAAATATTGTAAATTAAATTTATTATGCAGCGGGAAAATCAAATAGATTATTTTGATTGGTTATTAGTGGGTCTTGTTAATGATTACCGTAACGATTTTTATATCGTGTGTAAGTATTTACCTGGCGCTTATATGTTTGGGCATTTTCGTTTTGAAAAGCGTTAAATGTATTGGAGAAAAAGATATTTACGGTATAAATAACAGGTTAAGTCAATTGATGGCTTAAATACGATTTTATATGGAATATTCATAGGTGTCAGTTAAACACTCGAGTACAATACACAGTGTAAAACGACAGAGAAATGCAGATATTTCTGGTTCTTACTGGTTCCTTTCTAGTTCCTTTGATACTGATTGTTAATTTCAAGTCCAGATATTCAAAACGCCTTGGTGTAGTGGTTATCACACTCGCCTTTTAAGCGGAGGCCCCGGGTTCAATACTCGGGAGGGACACTTCCTTTTAAAGTTAATTTACGTAAAAGTTGGTAGATTTCGCTCTTATAACAAGTTGTTATTATTTTCATTTATTGTATTTTAATGACATTTATTCATCATTAGTGCTAACTCTACAAGAGGTATTTTATTGAAACTGAATGTACAGTTAATGTTAGACATTCTTCTTTAATCGACGTATTATCACCAGACGAAATTTTTGCACGGTCTTTATTTCTTTCTTTCTTTCTTATATATAAAAATCTTTTCCATCAACGCCGTTTATCTTTTTTAAAGATATTTCTTGTTATTATATAAAACTGCTGATTTTATGTTGTATATGTATATGTTATTACTTTTATGTATTTTGTGTCAGTGCTGTATTTCTGTTTTGTAACTTGCAGCCAAAGGCAAAGATTTTGCCGATTTGCTGAATAAAAACTGTAACTGATAATATAAATCAAATTGTTTGTTTAAAAGAAGTTTACAAGATAAAATTAGTTTTCCAATTAATTATTAATTAATCAACATTTCTATTTCACAAGAACCTGAAAAATACATATGAAACATACAAAATATCCTCTAATATCATGCATATGTCACAAGATCTTTGTTTGTTAGATTATCACTTGTTAAAGTTAAGTGTACATTTCAAAATAAAGTTGCTTGCATCAAACATTTAAAATAAATATACTCATTTACAACGTTGTCTTAGGCTAGGGTAATTTAGCTTTTAAGCGATATTTAGGAACTTTTCCTACGTAGATGTAATCGCGAGATATAAAAATGAACTCAGCTTACACTTGCTCTTAATATCGTTTAATAGCTTAACAATCTTATCCTATGACACAGTATGTTGGACAGACTGGGTCTACCGAATCTACATTCTCTAAGCGAAGAACCAACACCCGAAGACAACGACCCCTTTTATTTATTTTCATTGGTGGCCTTTGTTCACAGGTTTGACTGTAATATGAAAATCAACTGTACCGGTTCAATACAAGATTTTCCAATGAGTATTTTTCCGTTTGGGCATTTAGTGCAAAGGTTTTTGTCACACTGGACTTCGGCTGAATATCCTAAGGCCACGCAGTCTACATCTTTTGTGCACTCTGAAATTTTGAAATTTGAATAGAATAGAATTTTTGTTACAAACTGAAACACAAAATAGTATTGCAATGCAAATTTTGAGCACCAAACATAAAAACAGTCGTTATACATCGCACACCGGATATAGACCGCTCGTGAGGTAAAAAGGGAAGATTTCCAACGAACGGTAGGTTTCAGTTTGTTGTTTCGCGTTATATTGGCGTATATAACTACATCAAAGTAGTGATAGATACAGATATTGTCAAAGGACACGGCAGTTTATAAAGCTTAGTTAAATTTCTTGAACCAGTATAAATTGATGGTTTAGTTGGTTTCTCGCGCAAACTCTCGTCGTCATGTTGGTTAGTTTCTTCGATTCAGATCAATTTGGTAACGATTTTTAAAACCTTGATTCATACTGTTTATAAATAAGGCCTGATCATTTGTAATTAAAAAAAAAATATACCGACATGTTTATTTACTATATGCACAGTTACTACTCTGACTCGAAATAGACTTTCTAAAAAAGATTATTCATATCATATTTACAGCAAAACACTTTACCCCGAAAATAATTTTTCACCGATTGATCAAAGACTACACTATCTACGTGTATGATATTTTGCAAATACTCATGGCAAAGTTAATGAAATATAAAGTACAATTCAGATTATCTAGATATTAACTTATAACAATTAAATATTAATGAATAGAAGAAAATGCAGACCGCTAGAAATTTAACTGTTGGAAACGTGTCTTTCAACTAAGTTTCTCTCAACTCTCTCTAATACCGTAACAGAAGTAACAGACGACCTAATAGTTTGGAAAATCATACGACTATTTAAGATGGTTAGGGCATCTCTTAGAATCCTTTTTTAAAAGTAAAAATTCTACCTCGGAAAGCTTAAATGCCCTCCCATTAGCATAGTTAATACCTCACGAAATGTTGATATCCGGCTTACGAAGCATCACAAAAGATGCTGTTATTCACGGATATTACAGTTAAAGAATAAAGCATGCTAAATAATAAATAAGTGCATGTTTCTGAGATGATTCATCCGATGAGGACGCAGAGAATCGCTTCTTTTTTTTAGCTTTTTTTAACTAATAATAATAGATCCGTTGTAAAATATTTTTCCAGTTATAGCATTTTTAACTTTTTTATTTATCTTATTGAATTACCAAGTATGTTTATATATAAAAAGATTAAGTTGTAAACATTTAGATATTAATTAGCACGATTAATGTGATAATCACCTAAACATTTTCCCCCAATATCCCTATATCCTGGTATACAGGTACACTCCAGTCTGTTGTCCACGGGATCGAACACACAGGCGGTCCTGGCATCAGTGCAGTCTACCACCGTTGTACATACTAAAACAAAAATATTCTGGATAATAATTTATCAAAAATAATTCGCAGTCGTAGTCTAAGAAGTATACGCAATCGTTGAAGCAAAAGCAGCAGCAGCAGCAGCAACAGCAGAATGAGAGAAAAAAAAGACCCAACGTGTTATGTCGAAACAATATAATAAATGAAAAGGTAATCCCAAAATAACAAGTGCCCACCTTGTTTACAAGAACAATGCCAGATTATGATGGGAAGTCGGCTGTGGAAAAAAATTAACGCAGACTTTTTAACTTCGATATTGACGAACTTTATCACTGTATATCAATGTCCAAGGACCACATATCACAATGCTATCAAAATATAGAGTTCTATTAAATTCAGTCTTATTTATTATTACCTTTATACCGGCATATGTCAATAGTCATATTCAACTTGCATTTTCTGCGATGAAATGCTTAAGTTGGACACTCCGAGGTGCCGCTGCCACAAAATTTTTAACTGCTGCACGCGCCGTGAGTTTCTCCATAAAAGAGTAAATTCGGTGTGTCTCCAACGGCCAAAACAAAGACGCAATACCACATATAAATCATAACATTCTGAGATAATAGAAATTTTATTGCATTTTTTTTATACAACCTTTTCATCATTTTATCTTACTTCATAAAATAATCGCATTAAAATATTGAACATATATTTATCATAATTGTTTTATCATATTAGGTAACCAAACGTTCTTTATTTTGAAAGCTATTTAAATGTGATAAATGAGTTTTTATATTCCATTCACATTTTTTAACTTAATTCATGATATCCCTTGAATTCTGTTTAAATATATTTTGTTGCTTTTTTTAATACTGATTGACTTAAAATTTACAGCGAAAAAGGATTTTAACAGATCAAAACGACCTAAAGCACATCTAACCAAAAGGTTATAAAACCTTCAGATTGGATACAGGTGACATTTCCTTACAATTCAAACTCCCGCTATGGATTCCGGAAACCCAGATCTTGACTGCAATATATGGTGTGCTAGCAATTGAGGGATAAGGTCGCTCAGGCGCGTTGAATACTGAAAACTTAATATTGGGTCTTAGGGAGACCGTATAGACTTTGATGCAACCTCGAAGAAGAGGACTTTAAATATTTTAAACAATCAACGTTCCGAAACTTTGGAAGTTTACGTTAAGAAAAATTCATAAAAAAGATAAACCGAAAACACTGTTTCTAAGTAACCTTATACTAAAGTTAAAAATAATATGATTTTCGAAAAAAAACAACTAAGATCTCTAGATAATAAATACAAACCTTGGCCAAGTTTGGCTGATTCTGAATTTCGAATGGCACTTAAAATATACAACAGAAGGAAATAACATTTCTTTTCAAGTCTCATTTTGTACTCCATGTTCCTTAAATTTCATTAAGTGAATATTATTTTTTATTAAAATCTAAAATAATTCCCAATATAATTCTGGTTTTATTTTTTTTTCAATAATGAGCACAGACAACTTACGAAAAGTTGTGTGCCTTTTGTTCTAATACTTTATTATACTCTTTTCGTTTTGAAGCAAACGTAATTCGTGAACACCACATGGGTTTTTAATTTAAAATCTATCAAACGATGCATGAATTGCTCCAATCGCTGATTTCAAATTTATAAATATAGGCGTATTTTCAAAATGCCATCTTGATTTAATAGGTCTCGAAACAACTAACATAATAAATATTAAAATGTTGACAGGCATTTTTTTTGGTTCTCACCGCTTAAACACCAAATTAGTTTTACATGAGAGATTCTCAAATTTAAGACTTAATAAGATCATGACAATGTACATATTTCGTTAATAGCTTCGTAATGTGTAGTTTAAGCTTTTGGTTTAGTCAAAGATATACGCCTTATCATGAAGTATGCTTGCGTTCCATGCCTCATTTAGGGCGCGTAACGGGAAAAGGGACCATTGGACAGTTGATGTCAATTTTTTAAATGGTGTCATAAAGTTGAGCAGAAAATATTACTAATTATGCATTTCCCATGAAAAATAACATTATTTATCAAAAAGTGTAACAAAAACTCCAATAAGGTATGAGAAATTAATAGATAATTGTAAGTTCGTTTTTAATATAGTAACAACTTAAATGTCATAAAATATGACATAAGACACAATAACCAGTGGCATGCCCCAATTCAGGGTACAAAACACTACATTATGTGATCTGTTCAACAGTTGCACTACAAGCGTGTTTCTAAGAGTTTATAACGGACAAAATACACTTAACGCTACAGCGGAGCGCTTTTGCCACAAAGTTAGATTTACTCATTTGAATAAAATGAAGATAAAATTATCACAAAATCTGAAAGTATCTGATGTTAATATTATATTAAGATCACACTACTTAACGCAACTTCAAATTATACACGCTTATAGGAACACAGCACAGATATAAAGGTCGCAAAAGTTTCAATGCTCAAGTCAGTTTCATGAATGCGTTTTTAATGTACAAAGAAGAGAAAAATTATGGGTGCGCGCATGTGTATAGGTGGTGTGTTACTACTTTTCTTTTATTAGTGATATATATTTCTGACTGAGAAATAATATTTGATCAGTTCGTTCTTGATAAAATGCCGTTACGAAATTGTTAGTTGTAGGTCTAAACCATAGTTACGAATGTAATAATACAGGTATTTAAAAACAACAGAGAGGCAACTTCAGCACTTATGGCCTAGACGATGACAACTCAACGATTAAAACGATGCTAATTTATGAGTACATAGCACTTTGTGGCAAACAAAAAACTGGTATAAACCTTGTATTTTGAAAACTTTACATAAGATAACAATCCCATATTAAAAAGTCGTTTAAAATTAATGTTCTTTGACACAAAGACAAACCTGAATATAGGATCTATAAAAATCATAACGACCAGTTTTTTTTTAAATACATATGTCAAACAAATCACTTCCGCATGGCTTCTTAGTAATTTAAGTAGTTACATAATTTTGAGATCAAAGAGAAGATCGCCTGTCGGATTTCTACCTCTCTCAGTGACCTTAGGAAATACTCCTATGACATCAGTGCAGGTCTTTTCAACTCTCAGTAAACCTTATATAATACTCCTATGACTTCGGTACGCGTCTGGACCTTTCTCAGAGAACCTAAGAAAATACTCCAATGACATCGGTGTGCGTCTTCTCTACTCTATGTAAACCTTATTTAATACTCCTATGACAACGATGCGCGGATGCACCTCTCTCAGTGAACATTACAAAATACTCCTATGACATAGGTGCGCGTCTTCCCTACTCTAGGTAAACCTTATATAGTACTCCTATGACATCGGTGCGCGGAAGCACCTCTCTCAGTGAACATTAGAAAATACTCCTATGACATCAGTGCGCGTCTTCCCTACTCTCAGTAAACCTGATATGATAATCATCTGACATCGGTGCGCGGCTGCACCTCTCTTAGAGAACTTTAGAAAATACTCCTATGACATAGGTGCGCATCTTCCCCTCTTTCAGTAAACCTTATATAATACTCTTATGACATCGGTGTGAGGCTGCACCTCTCTCAGTGAACTTTAGAAAATACTCCTATGACATATGTGCGCATCTTCCCCACTCTCAGTAAACCTTATATAATACTCCTATGACATCGTTGCGCGGCTGCACCTCTATCAGTGAACTTTAGAAAATACCCCCTATGACATCGGCGCGCATCTTCCCCACTATCAGTAAAACTTATATAAAACTCCTATGACATCGGTGCCCGTCTTCCCTACTCTCAGTAAACCTGATATAAAAATCCTTTGACATCGGCGTGGCTGCACATCTCTTAGAGAACTTTAGAAAATACTCCTATGACATAATGTGCGCATCTTCCCCTCTTTCAGTAAACCTTATATAATACTCCTATGACATCGGTGCGCGGCTGCACCTCTCTCAGTGAGCTTTAGAAAATACTCCTATGACATATGTGCGCATCTTCCCAACTCTCAATAAACCTTATATAATACTCCTATGACATCGTTGCGCGGCTGCACCTCTATCAGTGAACTTTAGAAAATACCCCCTATGACATCGGCGCGCATTCTCCCCACTATCAGTAAACCTTTTATAAAACTCCTATGACATCGGTGCGCGTCTTCCCCACTCTCAGTAAACCTTATATAATACTCCTATGACATCGTTGCGCGGATGCACCTTTCTCAGTGAACCTTAGAAAATACTTTTATGACAGTTATGCGCATCTTCCCACTCCAAGTAAACCTTATATAAAACTCCTATGACATCGGTGCGCGTCTTCCCCACTCTCAGTAAACCTTATATAATACTCCTATGACATCGATGCGCGCCTGCACCCCTCTCAGTGAACCTAAGAAAATACTTGTATAACATCGGTTTACGTCTTCCCCACTCTCAGTAAACCTTATATAGTATTCCTATGACCCCGGTGCTCGTCTTCCCCACTCTCAGTGAACCTTATATAATACTCCTATGACATCGGTGCGCGTCTTCCCCTCTTTCAGTAAATCTTATATAATACTCCATGACATTGGTTTACGTGCAGTGCTGGTTATATTTTTGTAATGAGCCAGTATCATATTAAGTCTTACAGAAGTCTCTCCTTTTATTTTTTAAACAGCATACCAGTTAATTTCCCATTATTGCTCCAGATACATCGAGACTCATGTAGATGTGTAAAAGAAAATCCCGTCTTTTCGGAGAGGACAAGCTTAGCTTTTATCCCGATACGATATCCAAGTGCATGCGCACTTAAACCCACCGCTTTTGAAACACGTTAAAGACACTTAAATCTTACAGTATTTTCAGTTATTAACCGTTCTCCTTCAATGAATTGTAGTAAACATCATTATACTATTTCGAAAAGATTCATGGTTTAAAGGTTGATCAATCATCAATTTAAATTCTAACCTTTATGATTAGTCAAATACTTAAAGTGGTATAATTCCTGTGGTGAAATTACGTAATTATTAAACTGTCTAATTCATAATGATTTTCCATTTACTTGCATAATGCATTGATGACTAAGCATCAAGTTGCAGAAGAAGTTCACACGAATTTTGAACAAAAAATCCAGACAAGTGGCATTGACACAGAGTATTTTCTTTGTGGTGTATTTCATGCGATAATTATTTAAAGGATTGATATGATATTCTTACATTCATCACGATATGAAAAACATCTTTTCTTCTTGATAAAAATAAGTTTGAATGCAATCTGAATTTAAACAATTGTCGTTTAAATAATTAAGTTTCTTATTTTGAATTAATTTTGAATTTTCTTACATTTTTCTAAATAATATTCTAGATTGTGCCACTATCCGACTATCCCTCACCCCCACCCCACCCCTCTCCCCCGCTCTACATTATAATCACACAATGGAGAAATTAAAGTAGAAGAAGGGAGCTCACAGTTTATACAAATAATATCATGATAATAGGCAACACAAACAACATCGGAAGATGGAAACCTACATGGTCATAGCATTGAAAATGCCAATGGCAAGCATTGATAGCTAGTCAACGTATAAACCCGGTTCTAGGGTGTACTGCCCGTGCACAGGAGTCATTATAGGTTTTACTTTTATAAGTAACACATCTTAAAGTGACGATGAAATGCGCTGAATCGGATTTCATTAGTTGCGTTGTAGATTTTAAGAGCTAAAATATTTACATATAACAATGACTTGTGATTCATTTCGTTACAAATGACAGGCCACAACACCTCTTCTATTTTCAGTATCAAAATATCGTATCAATGAAACTGTTAAACTAAATCCCGACACCCTTTCTTTATAGCGAAATTCTTTTGATAGTTAATTACTTCTATTACACTAATTTGCGATAAAACACACTAATGCACGAATCTGATGAAATCGTAACATGAATCACATTCTAATCAATTAAAGTTATGCTTAACTGAACTGACAAAAACAAATATATTATCAATACTTTGATTACTTATTAGTTTAATCCTGCTAAAATGTAAAATTATGATTAGATCTTTTGAAATAGACGAAAGGGGAAAATTAAAAGCCATCAGATACGACAAATATGTATGCAAATATTGCAGGCTAAGTTTGATTAAGCCTTTTAATAACCACGATTTATCTCATACGGCGGTGTTCCTATGTCGATGAACTTGGAACTTTTTTGCGGTATTTTTAAATAAGTACTACTCCATGGTCAGTGGCATCTGGTCCCAAGATTATGGTCTCATGATAAAAAATGGTTTTCCTTAAAAAGAAAACAATTGATAAAGCCTCTGTCGGTACCAGTACCGTACGGCGAGATCGCCGTTCCATGCAAATTCTGATCAAGCTACCGACTGAGCTAGGCGGGACATTCCCAAAAAGGTGATCGGATAACCCTGATAAACGTAAATATCACCGCATGACATCGGTAACGAATTATTTTACTGATAACAGTACTGACTATATGTACGAGGGGAGACTTTTTTACGACCAACACAAAGCACTGCTCAATGGACGGAACTGAACAGAGTAGAATTTTGAAAGGGATCCGGGAAGTTAAATCGAGCGAACACCCAAGACAAAAGGTACAAGCAGGAAGTATCCATGGGGTCGATTGAATAACATCCAAATCTATACTGGCTGGAATATTAAAACAACCTTTCATAACAGGCCAAAATATTGGAAGAATAAACATTTAAATGTACTAAGATTCGTAAATAACTGAATTCAAAGGACGAAGTTACAAAGAAAAAATTGTATCGACGGGGAAAGTTTTGCTTCATAAACAACATAACTGTAATATTGAAATCGATAAAAATGAAACTTTGAAAGTTCATTTGAACTTGATGGTGGGTTAAACCCGGTATGCTAGACGCGTTGATAGTTGAACTGAAGGAAGCATCCATTGTGCTTAATATAGTGTAACAAAGAACGAACTAACAAATACCGTCATAAATAAAATTGCATCATTACCTCTTCATTTAAAACACACTCCCATTAAATCTACAATAGCAATATTTAATACAAGCAACAGCCCAGTATAACCACACACGGCTATACGATGATTTCATTAAAGAAGTAAAAGAGTAACAGTGATCGGTTGTACACATAAAGGAGAGAGACCTATCCTTCAGGAACAAACAGTTATATTTTGAAACATTTTGCAATATCACTTTCCAACACCATTCTGGTCTCGGTAAGGTCATTGAGTGCCCGCCTTTTGCTATACCAAGCTATCAGCTTCTTATGTTTAATATGTTTGTGTGCTTTTGTCGAATAGATTGGTGAGTTAGAGTAATTTCACCGAGATAGCTTGTACTTTTTCGTTTCTGTAACAACCTATTGGTGTCAATAAAATTTATGATCATGCGACCATAATCTTGGGACCAGATGCCACTGACCATGGAGTAGTACTTATTTAAAAATACCGCAAAAAGTTCCAAGTTCATCGACATAGGAACACCGCCGTAAGACAATTGGTGTCAGTGTGAAAGTAGAAATCTACTTTCGGTTTGCACCAGGAAGTAAGTTTTCCTTGAATTTCTTGAAAACCCTTCCATTATTTTGAAGAATTGGCAATAAACATTGTAGACCAGCATATACTAATTTCAGGTATGAGTTGCTTTGGTATATTGCCCATGAATTTCAGAGTTCTCATGCAAACGGGTTTTCTTTTGTTTTAGTATGTGCTTGGTAATTAAAACATGAATTAGACTAAATTGAGCTTGCAAACATTAACTACATCCTTAGCTAAATACATTTCTTAACTAAAATCTAGGTGGCAATAAGTATTTCCCCCAAAATTCATTTTTGAAATTTTAGCCTGTTTTCGCCATTTGCAATGTTTGCGGGATCTGATCAACGTACAGTACAGTGGATCAAAGCCTTTCTTATAGGTAGATCACAAACAGTACTCCTTGATGGTGTAAATTCCAAGGAAGTACCAGTAACATCAGGGGTGCCCCAGGGCTCAGAACTCGGCCCCCTCCTTTTTCTACTTTATATAAATGACCTACCAAATCATATTAAATCCCAAGTTCGCCTTTTCTGACGACACTGCAGTTTACCTGGTCATTACAAATAATGAAGACTGCCTTAGGTTACAAAAGGATCTACAGACACTAGAAGCTTGGGAAAAGTTGTGGGAAATGGAGTTTAACCCTGGCAAATGTCAAGTATTAATCATAACTAGGAATAAAAATAAAATCAAGTTTGGTTATAAATTACATGGACACACTTTAGAGGTAGTACCAAGTGCAAAATATCTAGGTATTGACATTTCAAGTGACCTGTCATGGAATCATCACATTGACAGAATCACTCAAAGTGCAAATAAAACTCTAGGGTTCTTAAAAAGAAATCTACCTTCAAAAGGCCAGAAAATTCGTGAAGTTTCATACAAATCCCTAGTTAGACCGCAACTAGAATATGCGTCTACTGTTTGGTCACCACACACACACACAGTGTAACATAAACAAAATTGAAATGATCCAACGGAGAGCAGCCCGTTGGGTCAAAGGTCAATATTCCTCTTACGACAGTGTGACGACTATGCTGGACGACCTAAAGTAGGAAACATTAGAATCTAGAAGAGCCTCTGCTAGACTATGTATGTTCTTCAAAATAGTCCATGGTTTTGTAGCAATATCAGTCCCACCATATCTCGTGCAGCCATTGAGAAGGACCAGGCACATGCATCCATTAACCTACAGGCAGATTCACACTAACATAGACATTTTTAAATACTCTTTCTTTCCTCAGACTGTCGTATTATGGAACCAACTACCATCTACCGTCGTTTTACAGCCTGATCCTGATCATTTCAAACAGGCTTTAAACATTCTCAACGTTGCCTAGATAGCAAAACACTGTTTTTAACCTGATTTTAACTCTTTTAACAATTTCACCCCTGTTTTTCTTTGACGTCTTCTTGTCATTAAAAACTTTTATTCTTGCACTGACGCGCACTTGCTAGTAAAACCCGAAAGGGGCGTTCAGCAGTATATATAGATAGATAGATGTTTATGGCTTGGTACTTTCCCCTAAAACTGTCAATATAACTGATTTCAATATTTTTGGCTTAAGAAATATATATGTGCTTTGTTTAGCTACTAATAAAACAAAATGTGTATAAGTCTCGTCATTATACTTATTTTTAAATGAAAATCGAAACATTGCATTGTGAGTTGATAAAAAATAGTAAACGTCGGCAAGAAATTACCATCACAATAATTATAATCTCATTTTCTGCATTTATAATGAGATGTTTATCAAAGCCATATAGTCTACAACAAACTCTTTATTTTGTTGGCGATATAGTAAATGCATAAGCATTATGAAGGAAAGGTGATAATCAAAGTGCTGAAAGCGTTGAAAGACTTTCGGCGTGGCAGTTTAGTAACTAAGGTGTGGCTCGTCTGGCTTTATTACTACATGTATATACCCTAGCAGATGACAGTAAGTTACCGATAAGATGGCGCTCATTTCCAAGCTATCGCAGAGAACCGCCTATTTGAGTAATCTCCGGTAACAGCAGAACAAAATATATGTAACAAACATTAATTTATATTATATATACTGTATAAGGAACTTCGGTAACATAAGGTTCCAGCCATCGAAAACTAGGTCCATCAGCTGGGACCGGACCTTGGGCAGAGTAGCTTTGTGTTTTCTCAGATGAAACAACGTATGTCGTATGGAGAATCCTCTATAAGGCACAGCAGAGATACAAAAACAAGGTGTTCATTCGCCCAGGGCACCTCCTGAAAACATATCGTTGTTTTCTCCGCTTGACTGCAATGGTTCAAACCAAATGATGCTCGAGCTCTCCAAACATCCGTCACACTGTCTCGGCAATACACTATTTACGCTATATTAATATGTAAATATAAAACCTGAAAACTTATCTTTAAACCTCAAAACAACAGCCCCTGTATTGCAATGAGGCGAGGAAACGTTGTGGTCGTTTTCGCCGGATGGTTGGCGAGCGTGAACATTCTTTGCTTCGATCCTTTACAATCTTAAATAACGTAACACATTTATTTGGTCCTTGAGACGCATGCAGGATATATGCGCAGTCAAACGCTGCTCTACTGACGGGCGCATAATACGACCCCTTCGCGATGCTCTTGTTTATATTTAAAAGAGGTAATGAAAGGAGAGATCATCAATGAACATAATAAACTCATTGTGAATATTTTCCTGTTTTGCAATTTACAAATGCAGCATTATTTACAAATTCTCACCGTCATTTCGAGTGTTTTTGAGTTAATGTCAATTGTTATAAAGGGAGGGTTCAAGCCGGGTAATTTATCCGCAAGTTTCATTGAAAGGCAAATGGGGCGACAATATCAACATTTATCAAACAAGAAAATGAGCAACAACAAAATACAAGTTAAAACATTTCAAATCATAAATAATAAATTCACTCCAGTTATATTGTTAAAAGGCACTAGAAGTATCACATTGGTAAACTGACTCTGTGATAAACGTCAGATTAGCGGACTGGATATTGGAGATGCATTTATTTAACGAAAACAGAGTTGTTTCAAATCGACTGTTAAGCAAATTGCTTATAGGTTTTATGTTATCGTTTGTTTTTCAAGAGACAATGCATGGATATATCCACACGACTGTGTTACAAGGAAACGTTACTATTGCAGGTAATGTACAAATTGTTTTCAACACGTGAAATCTTAAAGGACACGCAGAAGTATAATTAAATTAGAACACGTTTACCACCGCGGTCATCGTTCTCGTTTCAATTGACTGATTCTATAGAGGACGTTTGAAACATTTTCCTTTGGAACATCATACAATTAATTTAAGTTACTGATATTTTTTTGAATTTTAGGCACATGAGAACGTGTTATTTTACCTTTGTTTAACATCTACATTAATAAAATAACACTTTAATTGTCTTTGACATAAGGTGATTATTAAAGAAAATTGTGTTAGTGGCTTTGACCATGCATAATTCGCAATCAAGCCTTATAAGTATTATTTTATCATGACACAATCCGTTGAGTATTTACTTTTCACATGCTAGTCAAATAAATCCTCCATTGCAAGAAAAACAAAAATTTTGTTGAAGTTAGATAAGATAAGTCAATACACCAAGGAGGGTCAATAACCATTACGCATTAAGGTGGTTCATCAATTAGAAAGTTTGAGAATTTCAAATGAAGAAACAAACGAGAAAAAACTTATTATTTGCTTAAATGTTTTTAATTTACCCTGCATCATCATTGTGTATATTTTATATAAACTATTTTATTTACCTATACATTTCATCCTATGAAGTACGCAAATAAGTTGTGTATATACAGAAAGAAAATATTATATCATTATTGTGCAACGTTTTCCTGACCAATTCAGTTTAAGCAGAAGACATAATTTCACTAAAATATGTTTATATATTATTTTTACATTCAAACATGTAGAATTACGCATGCGTGACAATGGTGATCTTTCTGAAACAGTGAAATATTCACGATTTATTATAAATCACGCTTCAAAACTGTACTTTAATATCTAAATTTGTATTAAGTGTTAAAATTCCAGAGACCAGGAAAAGGACAAAATCACAAGCTTCATTAAATCGACGAGCGAGCTCCAATCAAGTAAACCGACATTTACAATTATGTCGAATTCGTGATAACCTTAATTTTAGTCATATGGAAATAAAAAAGGTTCCGTTTACTCCAAGTCGGTTGGCATCACCCATTGGTTCAATAGAGGCAATCGCAATTATAGAACTGTAAGTTTGTCTAGCAGATAATCAAGCCTCCAACGAAGTAAACATCAAAATAAATCGTACTCGTTAAACTGAAGAACTTGACAAGCTTGATTCAATCGAGTTGGAAGTACGGAACGTTAACGAACGGATTGCGCACCTTGATTCGCAGAAAACATTTTCAGATTCTGGAATGCAACAACAAGGACGTCTAGTAAATGACATAAAGACTAGTTGACACTATGATTAGGATTTTACAAAAACAGAAAACAGGACAACTATGCTTACTGAAAGAAAACGAAGAGAAAAACTAATCGAAAAGTGAATTTAACTAGCCAGAAAAACTGTAAATTAAGTAAAAAAGTAGTAGATATCCAGGCCCGCCTGATTAGCGAGAAAATTGCTATTTTTGGCAGTTGCTGGAAGAAAATACTTCAGACACAAGAACACACTTAGATTTTAGACAGATATTATTGAATTGCGTGGTTGTGAATATCTTAGATATTGAAGGTGCATATCAAATCAATAGCAGAAAGTATTATTATCAGACCTGATATACGAATGCTCAATTCAAATCCACTGAAAAATAATCCGGACGTCAAACATTGAAAATATTTCAAACTGAATTGTTCGACGATAAATTTAGGAATGCCAATAATATACAGGAATATAAAACCTGACCATTTCAGGCCTATTCGAAATACGGTCTTCAAAAAATGGGGATTGCGGCGACGTTGATGTTCTGTCTGTTATGCGTATAGAGGCGGTGCGATGGTACCTACAATCTGCCATGGCGAAAGGAACACTTCCCTTCACCATTGGTAAGTGATGTTTACTCAACGAATATTACTCAACGTTATACATGTATATAGTTAGCTAATAGCTCTAAAGTTATATTTTGCCGCATTTTTAGGCTACCACACAACAGTTATCGACTGCTGTTCTTAATGTGTATATGTGATATTAGCTTCCTTAATAATGTTTGATGTCTATCAATTTACAAAGACGTTTAGACAGACAATCTTAGGGGTCCAGCCATTTACTTCTGGAATGCATAAAACACTTATGCCAACAAAAAGTGAAATAAGAATATCAGTAATTGCCACATTCAGCAGACACAGCCTCCCAGTTTCAAAATAGACAATTAATGAAAGTGAGAAGCCGAGCGATTACCTCCCTGGAATGGTCAGTGGCAAAACAATTTGCCACTGGGGGTTTCAACCAACCTCAATGGTGCACATATCGAGTAATAATTACTTTTGCATTTTTCAGGATTAGATGTGTACGAGACCTGTGGAAGCACTGCTATGGCCGCGGCCTCTGCAGTGGATATTGTGCACAGAAGTCGTTCAAGCAGCTCTGTAATAGACATGCAGGACTTTATTGTTGGTAATTTGCCCATAAGTCCAACCATCCGATAATAATGTATTATATCTATAAGGAAAGAGTCGTTTGCTTAATATATTTGTAAATGTCAACATCAATCACTGATGAACATGCAATAAAATATTATTAAATTAATTCAATCATTTAGTGAAAAATGTTCTATCATAATAATATAAAATAGCCTATATTATATTGACGTACCTACATGAATATCAAAATTCCTATGATTAATATGCAAACCACCATTTTTCAAACCGCCATTTTCCAGGTGTGTTGGGCCCGGAAACAAGTCCCGAAGCCCAGGTGGTTTCATCAATCATAGGATCACAGTCTATCACCGACCAATTTCTTCAAATTGCTTTCTCTGCGACTTTTCAAGAGCTAAACAATAGAGAGGAATACCCGAACTTCTACAGGGTGTGTCCAGATGATGACGTCCAAATTCAGGTATCAGAACAAGAGAGAAATAAAGTGTCTGTATAAGACGAGATTAATTTGTGAAAGTATTAGTAACTAGTATTTGATCCGTGTCATTTATTATGAATAAATATAAAAATTTTATCGAAATATTTTCATTTTGACGTTTTTCTTAGGGATAACATAGAAAACAAATAAGAAAGAAAACAGAGACTGAATGAAAAGGCTTTAATAATAACAAATAACTTCTACATGTTATTGAGGTAATTGACGACGACTAATATTGGCGGTGTTTTATATTGACGCAACTGACCCAGACCACGAATATAGCCAAAATAAAAAACCCGCCAAAATAAGTACTTATACAGTACAGAAATGAAGCCCCACCTGTAAGAAACCGTCACTTCTACTGTCAGTTTCAAGGGCAAATCATTTTGCTGTCTGTTTTGAAATCCCGAAACTACTCGCTGTCAGATCAATGAAAGTGAAGAAATATAGTGTTCTGGGGCAGTATTTACCTTTGGATGCTCAAACAGACACATCACCGTTTGCATCCAAACTATAGAATCGCTGTTTGAAACGTCAAAAAGCGATGCAGACAAAGTATAAACAGTAAATATCTGCAACATGTTACTCTCATCTGTCAGAAGTATCCTGTTTTTAAATAATACAGCAATTGGGAGTCTTTCTTAAATTTCATTTTTCAATGTACAATTATTTAGAATTATTACTATTATTACTATTCTATGGTTTTAGTATGTGTTTGTAAATTGTAGCATTAATTTGACTGATCTCAGCGTACAAATGTTAATAAAAGAGCAAGAATTGCACAGTTTTTAATTCAAATTTCTACCAGATGCCAACCGCGAACTCTAATGAAATAAATAGTACCAGACACCGTTCTGTTTGAATTAGCTTTAGTTTGGAATAGCAATTTTGTTGTCAATAGTTATTTTTATCTATTAACACTTTAATCTGTCTGTTAAACAGGAAATTTACCACAGTTATTCTCCTTCTGACATTGATAAACCACTATACAATGCATCACTCGCTCCACGGGAAACAATACGTGCGTGCCTGATTTAATGTTTGCAATCTGAGAAATCTGGGCTGAAGGTTAAAAAGCTGAGATTGGAAACCAGTCTCAAATCTCAAGCATCTGATTGGCTGAAATGGCGACCAGTCGCCATTTCAGCCAATCAGATGCTTGAGATTTGAGACTGGTTTCTATGCTCAGTTTTATCACCTTGGGCACTGATCTGTAAAAATCTTGTTATTGTGAAGGCGAATAGTACACGTTTAGCAAATTGTCAAAGACCAGTCAAGTTTCTAGGATTTTCAATGTTTGCCCGAAAACGGAAGTATGAAAACTCTAGCTCGGTTCTGTGCTTGGACGAACAGACATGCGTATGGCACATAAGAATTTTCTGACAACTGGCAAGCTCCTATTTTATTATTTGTCTTGTCTTTACAGACAATGGTGAAGTTAATGCTGCGACTTCAGTGGAACAGAATTGCAATCCTGTATACTAACGATACATACGGGAGAGTGAGAGCAACGGAGTTACAAAGCCTCGCGTCAGAACATCATATCTGTGTGTCAAAAATTGATGCCATAACAATAGATGCAAAACGAACAATAAACAGTGGGCAGATCAGAGATATCCTGGTCAAATATATGGTGCAATCACAGCAAATAGAGGGTGTTATTTACTTCGGCGGTAAATTCGTTGCTAACCAAGTCTTCGCTATATTGGAGCATTTATCGTACAACAATATTCCAATTTTCATTCTCTCTGAATCCATCCAGCTGCAAACAGACGTGTTCCATTCTGCATCCAGCTCTGTATTTCAGACGTCTAAAGGTTCTTCGGTAGTGTCTATCCCTTATAGAGAACATAAAGAGTTTGCCGAGTACTGGCGAGAATTGTTTACTAACATTACACTCATAAGGGAAGCAGCTGCCGACAACCCTTATCTCAATGATGTGTTCAAGCAATACACTGGTTGTAATTTAACCACTACAGCATGTCCAGCTATGTCAGAAGAGAGGATTACAGAGTTGTCCAGCCCACAGCCAGTGTATGTGAGTTACGCCATCCTGGCCGCTCACACTTTGGTAGAAGCCCTTACAAAAACTTACAATACTGACTGTGGTGGCGTTTCGTGCAAAACAATAGATAAGTTCAGACAAAACTTTAATCCAAACAAGCTTTTTCGGAGCATGTCAGGTCTGAACGTTTCTTACAATAGTGTTTCTTTGGTTTTTTCTTCTTCACCAAATCCTGTTCTTACTGACGACTCCGCAGAGTATGAAGTATACAACTTCCGGTCTGATGTAAATAATATAGGTGCTTTCAGTTTTGTTAAGGTTAGTTTGAGATAAGTTTTAATATTTTTAATGAATTAAAACTGATTATGTTAATCTTTATGTATCGTTTTTTTTTCAAATTTATACGCGTTTTTTTTAATATTGCAATATTGCCGCAAGTATCTGAAATAGGACCAGTTTTGTTAACCGACATAAAATGTCTAATACCATTGACTTTCATTACTGTTTTATATGATAACAAATCACGATATACCAATTTTAACAACATCGATTATTCAGGTTGGTCAATTGTCCCATGGTGAAGTTTTCTTGGATACAATGATGATCAGGGACTACAGACCGACTGATGGTACAGAGATGAGGTATCCTGATATCCGTAGAGGTCAGTGCCCGGTACAGAATGTATGCACGGAATGTATCGACCCAGACGTGACCAAAATAAGCTACCACATTCCAGGAGACTTTTATGTTATTGGTAGGAAATTTCAAGACCTACATTGTACAATTAAAAATCATAAAACTGGGTGAATTTTATGGACTTGACTTAAGCCACGAAGTGATAGATACGTTGGCCGCTGACTGTTACAGTTTGAGATGACTTCTCTCTCTCTCTCTCTCTCTCTCTCTCTCTCTCTCTCTCTCTCTCTCTCTCTCTCTCTCTCTCTCTCTCTCTCTCTCTCTCCCTGTCTTTCATTAGTTGTTTGGAGAGTTTTATGAAGTTTACTTTATGAAGTGTTTCCTGATATGCGTAATTATTCATTTATTATTTATTCATTTCGGAAAGATTGATATTTAGTATTGCATCATGATCGTGTCATTATAGTCATTACCCATTTCAAACCTTAGGCGAATATGCCATCAAGGTTAAGATAATTTCCTCTGACAAAAAACGGCTTGACATGTTATTGTCATAGGTTGAGAAAGAATATTGAGCCAGATCGGGACTCTAACTTCCTGGTCGTTAATCAGGACCCCTCGCTTACAGGGCGAGTGTTCTCCCGACTGAGCTATCCGGATGGCTAACACATCTGCTTCCCAAAGAGTGACTAGATTCTTACCGCGACATTATGGAGAATTTCCTGTCTAACTTATAATTGTTTATAAGCCAGATGGTAAATTACTAAGTCAGGTTATCTGAGTAAATACATTTTCGTTGTCGTTATGGCCTTCCCACTACCAAAAAAATGAATATTATTGCATCTTTCTTTTTTACTTTTTACAGGTGTATTTTCCATTAACAACCGAGCGATCCCAGGACCACAAGGATGTGGAAGTGTGAGATTCAGAAATGGTTATCAGCTTCTTTTGGCACTGAAGGTACTCTTTAATGTAATATATTATCAAAATGGCCTGTCCCTTGATATTTAAATTTCGATCTGCTTTTGACGACCCTAATTCAGGCACAATAGGTTACCAATACATTAACAAGGACGACGTTTGTTAATACTGTCTTACTTTTGTTTTCTGTGATGGAATAAGTGAACGTTTTCGGAAGGGACGTATGTTCCAATTCTGGTAGAAGCCATTTAAGCTTAGTTATTGCAGACTATATTCGTCTTGTGGAGTGTGTTTTGGTAAAAAAGAATAAATTTCTACATCTCTCAACATTTATGCTATTTTGGGAGACTGCGTTTTCTGGATGTAACTATTGCTGATAAGCATATTGTGTATAATGTATGTTGAAAGTAAAGAATGGATTTCTGCATCCCTCTACATTTTAGCTTTTTGTCGAGGCTGTGGTTTCTGAGTTTGGGAATTCCTGATGTTTTAGTTAGATTTCTATAACTTTTAGATCAAAACGAAACATCGAAAGTCAACAGTATGTCTCAAGATAAAATCGATTGTTCTTGTTTTTTCCTCATTAGGCGGTCTTATATTTGTACTGTCAGATCTTTTCCTTTAATGCATGCTTTTCCAAAGTCACGTAGCTGGGCAAAATAAACGATAATTTTAGCAAAAAGCGTTACTGGAGTGATCTTGGAATGCAATTGCAGAAAATATTGTTTGTCAAGCATATTTAGTTGATTTTCTCACGGTTATTTAAATTATTGTTTAATCTTCGTGTTATTCGAAACCGGAAAACAAGAAACTTATCATTTATAAAACAATCAGTATTTCGAATGTTTGATAAATAGATCACAGCGTCGTTATAGAATAACAATGTTATGATAAATACTTGCAGTTTAGCTTGCATGAGTTCAAGACGCGCACCTGGTACAGAGATTTCAGAGAGAATTTTGGCGGGAAAACCATCGGTGCAATCGTTATCAACAGTTGCAACAATCCTCTAGAGGTTGTGCAGAAAGTGATCGAAATTCATTCTAAAGGTCTGCGTCTCCCAGATGGTACAATAATCGACCTGACAAATCGAATTCTTGGTATGTCCAAAATGTCAACGTTAATAGTATGCTACGGATATTCATTATTAAGCGAATCTTTAAAAAAATCATTTCTTATATTCTATACGTAATTCGATGGTATAGTTTCTTTTTTTTCTCAAATAAATCTGTCTATTCAAAGTTCTATTGAACTGTATATATATATTTATAAACATTGAATGTTATTACACTTAATGCAAAATTTGTAAAACTGGGATCTAACAAGATTGTTTGCAGAAATATCTTTAAAACACAAATTTTACTAAACATGTTTGTTCAAAATGTCTGACCAATTTGATAAGTGAAGTGTCCGAGTGAAAAGAAAATGGTGAGCAGGTGATTTCACTGACAGAATACCGCCACTTTAGTAAGTCAAGATTGAATCTATACATTTACCGACAAAAACGAGCGTATAAAGATTATGAAGAATTATATAGTATTGATATTTTTTTGTTTTTGTGTGCCTGAAATCATATAGCTAATCATTTAATCGTTCGAATGGGCTCTTAATTTAATTTACCCTTTCTGATAAACGTCGAGAGATACGTGCAGTGGAAAAGTTTTAACATTGATTAAATATATATTAAAATTAAACCATTTTTATAAAAAAAACACAATAACACAATATCAAAGTCAACCCAGAGCTTTACCCGTTACCTTTTATTCACCTAGGCTTTTACTAGATCATACAACAATAAACCATGTTTATTTCCTCACATGGCATTATACCAATAACACTAACGCCCATAATTTATGTTACGAAGGATATGTGGGCGGGCAAGCAGGTGAAGTAAGCAAACCTGTAGCATCCCAGCTCACCATATTGAAGTTTGTCCAGATCAGTCACTCTACCACGAATCCAGACCTCAGCAACAAACATATGTATCCATACTTCATGCGTATTATTACAGCGGACAGCGTACAAGCTAGAGCTATTATTGATATCGTGAAAGGTAAGTTAACTCAAAGTAAAAGTAAAATACTTCAAATAAAAAGATTTTTTAAAACATTTGTGAACCCTGTTTGTTTTTACTTGCATAAGTTATGAACCAAATTCGCTGCTAGAGTTATTTACAAGTTGACCTGCCTATATGGCTATAACATCGTTACCAAAAAACATCAGGATGTTCTGTTTTCGGTCTTCAATTATGTCTTTGTCGTAGCCTTATTGGCATTGTCTGCGCCATTTTTTGTATTAACCGACCCATTTAATTAATCATTTCAAACTTTTTATTAATTAATATATTTGAATGTTTTAACTTTTAATCAATTATCATTTTAGTATTATAGTGAATTATTTATAATTGATAGCTATCCACATTAATTATATAAATATATCACTTGTTTGTTTAATATAAAGAGCTAAAAGGAAAGTACATACAGATCGTGTATAACGAGGGTGGTTATGGAGAAGGTGCTTTTGACGCTCTGAAGAACGAGGCATCGCTCGCTAACATATGCATAGCTCAAGCAACCATGGTGGAAGAAAGCAGCTCGTACTTCAAATACTATGAAATTTTGAAAAGAAAACCCCATGCTAAAGTTGTGGTAGTTTTTCTGCGTTCCCACGTGTTAAGACCATTTCTTAGGGACCTGGATAAGGATATGACACGCGGAGAGTTCCATTTTATAGGTTCCGAAGCATGGGGCTTGGACAAGGAAATTTTACAATATGAAATATCGAAGAGTTCTCTAGTTGTTTCTGTGGAAATGGATAAAAATATGGACTTGGAAGAATATATCATGAGTAAGATATTTGATAATTGTTCTAATTAAATTCTAAGAATTTGCAGGATTTTCACCCTTGCCACGTTTGTGCTGAAATGTGTTCTTTAATATGTTTTGATTCAGCAATATAATGCTCTTAATAACAACATATCAATCATCAGATGTATGTTCAAGTTTAGCTTTTTTTGCATATCAATAAAATGAAAAAGAAAAATGCATGTACATCCGGAAATAAAGGTTTGTGTTTAATTCACGGCTTAATAAAACAAGACAATGCATTTATGAAATTAAATAAATAAAATGTGGGATATACTTTCCCCATTTTTGGTCACTAACTTAGCATAAAGTTTCCAAGCGATATCAATTAATGATTGATCGCGATATAGAAATGATTTTATTGAAACAACTTTATACATGAAAAAAATGCAATAGTGTGATATGGATGAAAATCACATGCACTGGCTTATAGACTAATTAAAAACCGTAATCACAATGATATTATTTTAATATAGTGCTGATGTTTAAAAAATGTGTAGAAACTGCAAGTATTTTAAATATGGAAAAAAATCAGTAAATTACTCATTTTGGGACAGGGCTTTATTTAACAAATAATTAGAGACATGCGTCTAACAATTTCAGGTCAAAAACCTCAGTTTAATGAGACAAACCCGTGGCTAGAAGAGTACATTCAGAACCGACAGAACTGTTACTTTGACTGGAGCTTCAACAAGAACTTCCCAAGGAAATGTACCGACGACATTCTGCCGCAAAATGATCCTCATTTTGAATCCGATCCTTGGTGTATTTTCGTATTTAACGCTATGATTGCCCTTTTAAAAGGTATGCACTTCAAAGAAGACAACAATCTATTTGTTTCAACATGCCGAATCTGAAATACGTGCGCAGCATTTTGAAGTATTAGTTTACTCATTTGCGAAAACCTAACACTTTTGATTTTAAAATCGGTTGATATCTTCTGACATGATTTACATTCACTGTTTTAGTTTGTTAGGATTGAAAAAACTGCGTAAATATTGTATTTCTTTTTATTGAGCTTCGCTTTTTATTTATACTGACTCGATTTAAAAACTACGCAAAGTATACACATGCATTATACAATGTACGAGTTTGATATATGAGTGTTAAAACACCTGAAAACAGAATGTCAATCATGTTATCAATGTTTAATATGTATATTTCTAATGCACAGTTTTCAAATTGCGTCTTAATATGTTCTAAAGGCAGGCAGTGAAAACCAAATCTCTGCTTTCAAATTCAGGAGCTTCCATATACTTTGCTTCGAAGTGTGGGTCCGACGGAACAGCACTGTGTACTGACTATGTTGATAACCCAGAGGGACTGTTTCAAGAACTAACAAAAATGAAAATGAATATCTATGGCACTGGCGATATATTGGTCTGTTTTGCTTTGGTTTTTCATAAACGTTGGATATTTCTTGCCTCACTTTGCATGCAAAATGGATATAAGAAAATTTTATTTTGTTTGAAGATCTCAAATGAGCTAAGAAAAAAATAACATAATAAAATGGTATCGCATTTTTAACAACATAACACCACACCGTTCTTGCTTCAAATGTTACCCAAACAGTTACCTTCACATCGGGTTTGTTTAATTTTCAGTATGGAGAAAATGTACTGTAAATGACTATTCTAAATAACTGTCTGTATTGTTCCATACAATTGATTAGACTCAAAGGGACATCCGAAAAAGAAAGTAATGTTTGCAAAACTTGTTGCTCAACCCATTACCTTTGATTTCTACAAATAAAGACTAAGATCACCTGTTTAAAATGATTGTCTTAACGTGCACACTTTTGAATCATAGAAAAAGCAACAAAAAAATATGCATTAAAATTAATATTCAAATTAGTACATGTAATTGTTAGTACACATCAATTCATGAATTGGCTTATTTCGCTTTTCTAGAACACCTTCCGTCGAAATCTTCTGGAACTTTATCTGAATTAGTTTTGTCTTGTCCTTGCAAGTCGCAGCTCTGGTACGACTCTTTGTTACCATTTCGGTCTTCTTCTACTAGGTTTAACCAAACTTTTTCTGGGTTGTTTGTCTGACTTTCTGTCTTTATTAGTTGTTCGATCGGCCTGTGTTTGTAGTTAAGCCTTTTTACCTTTTCACTCAATTTGTCAAATCTATTCTTACAATTTCTTTGTAAAATTCATTTTCACTCTAACGGACAAAAATGTAAAACAAAATGTAATTTCATTTTGTAGATATTTGACAGCAATGGAGATGGGTTAATGGGATATAAGATATATAATGTAAAAGTTAGACCAGAAGATAAAACATCTAGAATCTATTCACAGGTTTGTACCTACAACAATTCAGTATGTTGCAACTAATAAAGTATATAGTATATCAGGAAAAAGTCACGAACATTAAAACGAGTAATTACCAATTGGTTCATCATCCTCCTGAAAATGTACGTTGTAAGTTATGTGTTATATATATTAAGATGGAATACTCGTATATACCTAAAGCGACATACCATCAATTGGCATAAAATTGTTTATGTCTTATAACATTTTATTCTATTGCTCTCCCTAAAAATCATTTCTATATTGGTCAAATTGGCTTTATTTTGAATGTTAACAAATGACTCTACATGATCATAAAAAAGCACAGCAATACAGCTAATCACAGTCCTTTTTGAGTAACTATCACTAGTCGTTAAGCCTGACATGGAGATCTGTTGAAACCTTAGAACCCAAATCCCTGAACATGTTTTTAGAATTGAAAAGTATAAAGGGGCCAAGAGTTGCCTTTATGCCAGTTCAAAGATAGAAATGAAGATCGTGTGTCTATAGTTGGTATTAATCATGTAATTCGTTTTGTATATTGTAACCACATACGAAACACGTCACTATACACTGAAAAAGAAATCTACTGGATTCAAAATATAACAATCTAAACCTTAATGTTTGATGCATTTAATATCAATAATGCACATGCACTTTTGTTTTGGATATGAAAATTCGGATTTCCAGCTTATATTTGAGCTGATCTTTGATGGTAATTTATAGGTGGGAAGCTACAATCCAGGACGAGGGCTTGATTTAGAAACTGATAACCTCGAATATCCGACAGACAACCCTATTGTTTCAGAATGCCCCAGTGAAAGTGCCTGCAACAGCTGTAAGGACGTCCACACAACTGTACCAGCAAAGTAAAGCATTACATCGTAGTACGAAACATTTAATTTAAGAATTTGCTTAAAATGTATCTTCATTGGGCTTAATAACGAATATAATTGAAATATGCACATCAAGAACTGCCACACACAGAAAACACAGCCTTCCCACGCAGCTAAAACTTTTAGAGGAAAAGAGCGCATGGGATTATAAAATAGAAAAAGGGTTACCGCTTTGAAACTTCCCAACAGGTTCTCATATGAAAAAGACAAGTACAAGTTTTCTTGGCGAATTAGCTCCATCCCACAAGAAATGTTGTACTTTTTCAGAGATGATGGTCACGTAGCCATAGCAGTTCTCAGTGTTTTAGTCGGAGTTCTCGCAATTGTTACCACCCTCCTGGTTGTGTTCATTCTTTTGCTGAAGCGTAAACGGAAGGAAAATCAAGGTAGGTACTAGACTAAAGTATACTGGATTATAAACTACACCAAAGAAGTCTCATTATGACATCTGCCACCTACCATTTTAAGAATAATTGCTTAAGATGACTTTGAGGAAACTTTAACTCGCATACCAAAACCTCGCTTTTTTCTTTCACAAAAAACTGCTTCATTTAACGCCACTAATTGTCAAAGCTTTAACAACACTAAGCTCATTCTATTTGGAAGCAAATGAGGTCGAATAAAAAAACTCATTTAATACCTTTTTTATCCAAATATATTTTTTATTTAGACTAACTCTGTATGTTTATAGTAGCAAGTACACTGTCTTGAAGTCATCTTACCTCACTCGCGCTCTTACTGTTGTGTAAGTTGTAAGTCCTAATATCTAAATACTGGTTTAAAGCTCTGATATCGACGTGATGAATTATAACTTCGAATGGCACCAACTTGCTTCCGTAAGTATCATTGTTCGTAAATGTATGCCATTTGAATACCAGTAAGATATGTAGAACTAGTTATATAACTGTCGCTGAAATATGTTTCTGTTGTAAATGTGTGAACAAAGATAAGAAAATACTTAAATAGTAGGTCTATAGTCATTTACCATTATATCGAAAAGGTGATGGTACATTGTATTAATTTTTATAGATGCGATGTACCTTACGCCGACGGCGGACATGACGATGACGGAAAGACCGGCAACCGAAGGATCACAGCACAGCGGGGGCAGGAGTTATACCGAGGGATCACAGCACAGCGGGAGCGGGGGTTATGTTGAACCAAAAACAATATACAATGTGGGTGACAGAACTGTGTTCATGCATTCGTGAAAAGATTATGATCGATGCTGACAATCGCACAAGAAAGCAAAACCTTATTGTTTTTAAGGTGAATTGGCAACATGCAAATATTATTACTTTGATTATGACATAAAAAATTTATCAAGTTTTTCCCAACATACAGTCGGGGATCTTTCCTGTTCGGGAAAGATGAGGATTTCCCTTTTCACTTTACCGATCAGGAAATATTGATTGAAAAATTTCCCGTTCGGGAAAGAAAACACACGTTTTGTATATACCTTGGGGTATGAGCTACGGGCATCACATAATACGTTGGAGCTACATATTAATTGCTTGTATCCGTTCTTTAAAACATTATCTAAAATTCTACCGAAGTCGATTTTTTTAACAATATTGTTTGTGAGATATTCAAGCTCAAAGTTGAATGATATTCAAGAAAACCAACCATTTTCAGCACTTTTCCATTTTGAACATAAACTTTCCCGAACTGGTAACTATATTGGCATTTTCTATATGCATACCATCGTTTAGCATGTATCCAAATAGTACTGACTACTTGTGTAAATATTGGGTTGTGCTCAACCCGTGGTTACGCGGCGTGGGAAGTCATATGCACTGTCATTACTACGTATAAACAGGCTCAATCAAACCGAGCCTGCAATAGTTTCATATTTGTCGTTTTCGGGGATTTTAAAGTTCTATTTTCATCTAATTCTATAACAAGCGCTAGCTGACATGTTACAACTTTCCTGATTCGGAGAGCAATATCAGTGATATTGTCAATATGGCAGAAAAGTTTAGCAAGACGTTTGGCACTGAATTTAGATTCAAGGCTAATTTTATGATCAGATATTATCAATTGCACCTGTCAGATTACATTAGGTGGAAAAGCAATGAAAGGAAGTAGTCACTGTAAAATATAAATCAACGTGCAATGGTATTTCGAAAACAAAATAATAAAAATAGATACTTTGTATATGAAGTCTATTTCACATAAGAGATGTTCAGATTGGAAAGTGCGATTCACAGAAACTGAGTGCGGATCGTCACGATTCCCCGTGGTCACGTTTTCCAATATGAACAGAGCTAATATAAATGCCTTTTTTTTCTTGTGTATCATTCAATATGATATTTGTTCGTTAACATTTTAATGGTGGGTGAGTTATTGGTGATGAATTTATTTCTCATTCTTGATAGTGGAAGTCGAGGGTATAAATTGGCTCATATAAGGATTATATTGTCAATTGCAACATTAAAACATTATTTGAACATGTGACATTTCGGTCACTTTTTAATGCGAACATTATGCATTAAAGGCAGATAATGTATGTTTTTCCAATGTAATATAAATTAAGTTTGCAAGATGATATACCAAACCTATAAAAAATTGAGATGATCAAGTTTTGTCACGCAAATGTTGTTGCACGCTCCTCCAGGACCTGCAGGGATATTTAGCGCACACCTTGACGTAAAATTTTAAAAACGGCTGGTTAACAGTCAAGTTGTCTAACGCGTTTAATGCTCCAAATAAAAACTGTATTTCAGGTTGCAATACTGACACAAGTTCTGTATATTTTGCCATCTTTCGGGTGCTATATAATTTACAAACAGGCATATGCTTATAAATTTGCATAACCTGGAACAATACTACCAAGATTTATATGCGTGCGATGTGCGTTCGATGACAAAGTTACTGTATACGAGGAGGAGCCTCAATTTAACACCAAACTTCAATTTGAACTTTGGATCTAAAGTTTGATTCAAGTACTCTAGTTTTACAGAAAAAAAACTAGCTCAGTTGGGAAATAAAAAAGTAATATATGCATATCAGGAATCGCCACACTCAAAAAACACAGCCTCCCCACGCAGCGAAAAAGAAGAGAGGAAGAGAGAGAGCATGTTTTATATAAGTATGTCAATTCAAATAGAACGCCACAAACAGTTAACGAAGGAGAGAACCTTTGGGGATACCGCCTTGAAACGGTCAGTGACAAAAAGAATTGCCACTGGGGGTTTAAACCAGGTTCTAGGGTGCACCAACCTCACACTTGCCCCTACAAGTTCTCGTATCACAAAACAAGCACAAGTAGTCTTGGTGAAATAACTCCATCCCACCCATCGGCTAAACAATGTTGCATGCAAAAGCACACAAACATATAAAACATAAGAAGCTAATAGCATTGCAAAGCCAAAGGGTAGGTACTCAATGATCTTGCCGAGACCAGAGCTCCTGGGGTAAAATCAGCAAGAACACGATGACAGGGATAAAAGAAACGAATCGAGCTTCTAGGTTGTTTTAAGTAAAGATTTCTATGAAAGAAAAAAAAGAAATATATGTTTATTCATCTTTGCATGATCTACTTTACTCGTCAGTTTTGTATACCTCACATGGATGAACTAAGATTTACATAAAGTTGTATTGCGTTGAATTGTAATGGCTCGAACAAACAGGTCATCTGGCTTCCTCCGCGCCGAGCCAGACGACTAAGGTGTTTGTTCCGCTCACTGCAACACATGTACATGGGAAGTTGTTTCATGGTTTAAAAATGGTTGTTTTAACATATAAAATCGTAGAGATTGTTCTGTAATGGGCTCAAACCACTGGGTTCCAGTCACTTTGCAAGCCGAATATTGTTTCAGTAGGTCGAGGCAGACATTGCCAGCGTAACAGCTTATTTGTTTTAGAATAAACATTCAAAATGAAATTTTACTGAAAATGGTTGGTTTTCTTGAATATCATTCAACTTTGAGCTTGAATATCTCACAAACGATAATGTTTTAAATATTCGGTCTCGGTAGATTTTTAGATAATTGTTTTAAGAACGGATACAAGCAATTAATATGTAGCTCCAATGTATTCTGTGATGCCCGTAGCTCATACCCCAAGGTATATAAAAAAACTTGTGTTGTTTTTCCCGACCGGAAAAATTTTTTAATCAATATTTCCTGCTCGGAAATGTGAAAATGGGAATCCCCAACTCTCCCGAACAGGAAAGATCCCCGACTGACATATCCTACAAGTTTTAGCTTTCCAGAAAGCTAGTCGGTCATTAGCTCAACCTTTTAACAAGACGGCAGAAAAGTTTGAATTTAAAGCCACTTTTATTGGATGCCATACAAAAATGTAAGTTTCCTTATAGGTATTTCCTCTTTCGAATGAGATGTATTTAACCTGGTGATAAATCTAACCCTGTTTGCGAGCAAGTTAATAATTTCTCTGGAAGTAAACCAAAATGGAAAAGTTTGTCAAACAATATTTTTGTGTCAGAAAGTGTTAGAAAGTAACGATTATCAAGCTGTAAATATATATCAAAAGCAACAGAATATGTTAAAAACAAAGTTTTTTCACAGTCATAGGATGGGAGAGAAAAACGTGAACAGTCTGTCAGGGACTCACAGGTATGATAAAATTGTTCTTTCTGATCTAGAACAATATCGTTAGAATGTTGGTATTCACATAGTATGTCTCATGACTTCGAATAACAACCTAACGCATTGATTTCAAAAGTATGCACTACAGCGCCGTCTTTGTTAGGTTATGCTAATGACAGACTTGCTTTTTGGAAAGCAAAATTTTTTATCGTCTATTATTGACAGTTGCATGACCCGATTTGATACTTCTGCAGAAGAATGTGTGTTCGCATGTTCCAAAGATTATTTTGTTGATTCAAAACCAAATTACAACTAAGTAAAGCTTAAACTTGTAGTGTCTACTAATTTCAGTTTCATTACCCGATTTAAGATTTCTGCAAAACTGTGTGTTCTGGTGTTCCAAAGATAATTTTTACATTCAAAACAGTTAAGCAAAATTATCAAGAAATTACCGACGGATGTATCCATATCGAACTAGCTAAACCATGTAAAACATTCCCTGGGATACCTCTGATCCCCAAGTTTCACAAAATGCTGCACAAGTTCGTAGATTTTGTCAGCAAAATAAGTAGCTAATCTCTGTTCAGTGTTCTCTACACATTTTATTTGCTTTGGTTTAATAAATTTATAAGCTGTACATCTTTTGTTTATCATATACAGTGTACATTTACTAGACAAAATCCATGTACATGTATATGTTTATTGTTCGTTGTCGGAAATATCTTTATGAGTAATAAGCATAGCTGATAAGAAGCTGGAGAGAGGATTTAAGAATAGGTACAGACTCCAAATGTGACGTTCTTCAACAGCCAATAAGAGGCCTCTAGGTTTTTATAGATAATGACTTAGTAAGAGTCTTTCCATAAATAACGACTGAGTAAGAGTCTAATTATCTAAATTATCCGTTCCGTCTGGAACGTGATCTTTGCTTTACATCACTGTTAACCGGTGTTCTGGTAGAAAGCTCAAGTTTGGTCGATTATAATATGTCGGTCATCAGCATGACCGACAATAAATTTTACGATGTCGTCAAAAAAACTTTCCAGTCATTAGTTTCGTGCTAAAAGTACCAAAGAGAACGTGTTTGATTGACACGTGTTTGATTGTACTAGACCCCGTAGCTTGACAGTAGCTTGGCAGTTTTTCCATAATTAGTTCCGTATAAATCACGGTGCCTATCCATATCGGCTGTTTCTTTGCGAAATTCGCTATATCGGCTGTTTCTTTGCTTCGGCAACGGCTATTCTTTGCTAATAACAATGGATCGAGAGCATATGTCGAAGATTCCAGACGCAAATGTTACAGATATAAGGTATATTGTATAAAAAAAAAGGTTGTGCACGGAACATTAGAATGTCTAAACTATGCATTGTAGTGTTTACTTTTTAAATATCAGCGATTGTGGCCGAAATCTCGATGAAACTAGTTGACGATACACAGACGTAGGGCACAGATCCAGCTTTTCCGCAGTCTATAACGAGTGTTTGCTTTGATATCTAACGTATCAAGCGATATATTATATTCATTTCTTCAATATTCTTCCAAAAATACTTACAAATATGTTGAAATATTAATAGATTTATCCAAAACCCTTTACTTTCGGTTTAATTGGTGCACTGGCGGCCTCTCTGCTCACAAGTTTTTGATGCACAGGCTGACTCTCTGCATTGTGCACAGGTAGGCTCAATGATAATGACTACTTAGGCACCTGTTTACTCACTGTATAATGGACAATTTAGAATTTTGTCACTGCATTATCTTTATTAGAATGTAAATTAACGTTACATGAGCAGGGGACTTCGAAGTTGAACGAGAAACCTTAAGGTTTATCGCAACTGTGTTAGTATCCTTTTCATGTAAGGTTAATGCATACATTGATAAATGTTTATGAAAATGCTAATAGATATTTTTAACAATAATAAAGCTTTACAAAACTTTAACAAGGTTAAAACACTTATTTGATATGTATAGCCTATGTACATTCTATATTGCAGTATTAGCACAGAACTCCACTTGCCCATTTATTGGTTTATTCGCCGGTTCATTCATTCGTCCGCTCGTTCATCGTCCGTTTTCCATCAACCGATCGTCCGTCGGTCGGCTCTTTCCCTCATCCCTTCCTCCCTCTCTCCGTTCGTTTGTCATTTTATCCACCTGAACGTCCATCCGTCCGTCTATTCATATTTCTCCCTAGTATTCCGTTTCATTGAACCTTTTCTATAAAATGATCATTTGGTTGTATAGCCTTACATAATATTATCTGAACAGTTTTCTTTAATCACTTCGAAAATAGGTCGTATTATGGGAACACCCATGGCGGGCAGGCGAGCGGGCGTCCAACCTCCGGGCTGCGTCAACAGCGATGAATTAATATAATCATTCAACCTGAGAAATATATTAATACTATTTATTGATACTCAAAAAGCGCTGTGCGCGGTTACCTAAATCTTTTGATTTTTTAGATAAGGGCCGGCAAATATGTACCCGACCCGGTCCAAAAAATGCCGCACTGGCCATATTAAAATCTGTAAGTGAATCCTGTTGTAGCTAAACTGCAAACAAGCAAATCAGACATGAGGGTTATCGCTAACTTGTACATAATAGCTCTTTAAACAGCCATATGTATTTAACTTTTCTTTAAAACGATGCAAATAATGCATTTTCAGAGACCATAACTCTTGAACCAATAACGATTTGATACTCGAACAGATCTTATTTGTTTAAAAAGCAAGCCTTGGTACATTAAATATATCTTTATTGGTATCAAAAACTAGAAATAACACTAAGATGGCCGTTAGTCCACCAAAGTCCCCTTCTGGATTTCATCATTACACCATGACCATACAAACGTTTTTTCTTAATTATGTTCGTTTGAAGGCTCTCGCTCAAGCAGAGCAACTGGATCATGAGGCAGAATAGATCGTGTCGTCACAATTAAAAAAATCACACATGTTTAAAGCTTCTGGTCATAAGAAAATATATATATATGTCAACCCTGTAAGTACATATAATTAAAAACTTACCATTTTTGATAATCTGCACTGTATATATTACCTAAAGAGAAAAAAATCAACACACAAGTAGCTTAATTGTTTAAACTCACAAAACGATTGAAATCGACACAGGTTAAAAGAAATTTCAGAAGAAAACCCATTTAGAATAACTTAATTCACTTTAATTCTACATTTATGCACAATAAAAGAACTGATATCTTAGTTAAACTAACTAACTTTCTTATCAGGAACGATCACTAAAGGTTGAAAGTCGTACACAACGTCAAATTAATGAAACTTTTGTGTCAAAAAATAAAAAGTATAGAGCCTGCCTGGAATGCAGAGAGTCAGCCTGTGCATCAAAAACTGGTGAGCAGAGAGGCCGCCGGTGCCCCATTTAAACCGAAAGTAAAGGGTTTTGGATAAATCTATTAATATTTTTACCTATTTGTAAGTATTTTTGGAAGAATATTGAAGAAATGAATATAATATATCGCTTGATACGTTAGATATCAACGCAAACACTCTTTTTAGCCTGCGGAAAAGTTGGATCTGTGCTCTACGTCTGTGTATCGTCAACTAGTTTCATCGAGATTTCGGCCACAATCACCGATATTTAAAAAGTAAACACTACAATTCATAGTTTAGACATTGTTATGTTCCGTTCACAACCCTTTTTTGTACAATATACCTTATATCTGTAACATTTGTCTCTGGAAATTTCGACATATGCTCTCGATCCATTGTTATTAGCAAAGAATAGCCGTTGCCGAAGCAAAGAAACAGCCGATATAGCGAATTTCGCAAAGAAACAGCCGATATGGATAGACACCGTGTAAATGCTCAACAAGTGTCAAGTGTAAGGAATTAGTTCACCATGGCAACATGAGCTTGTTTTATCTAAAGACCTTCGCGGAGCAATTGAGAGGTTGTTTCCCTGTAGAACCTTGTTTAATCCACCTGCGGAAATTTTATCCTTGACCTTTTTAATAGCATATTGCAATTTTTCATTTAACAAACTCCGTAATTTGTTAGTCATAAATGTCGGCAAATTAATAAGGAATTGCGACTGGTCGGTATAAGGGTTCAACATTAGGCAAAAGTGTATGTGATTATGCAACAGTTTGCGGCATGAACAACACTTCCTGTATGATGACACTAATGCAGCTTATTTATGAACAAGAATCTTCATAGAATTTCAATCGTCTATGTGTGCTTGAGGTAACATGTTACAAACCTTCATCGCCATATTGATAATAAATCAACATATATAACTCTTATATTGGAATCTAGTTTATTTCACTCTATATTTTAATACAATTATGTTTAATTAAATATATTTAAGCAAGTCGAATTCGTGTAGATTTTATCCAAATTGTGTTCATACATTGATATGGACTATGGATGTACAGGTCTAAAGTTACTGAGTCCAATTGGATTATAGTAGGGAAATTTCTTGTGTTGTATTTTTTATAACAGTGCGAAAATATACAGTATAAATTTACTTGCATGCATACTTTATTTCAACGAATAGTGTAGGATTTTAAGATTTGTTATAAAAGTTATGTACATGTCAGTTCGTCAGTTAGCGTTACGCGCATCCTTTTTGTGGATGTGGTTATTTGGTTGAGTGCTCCGAATTGTATGGCTTGGCGTTTTAGCCGTGTCGATGATTGTTTGATTCCCTTACTGATGCTTATCTTCTTCAATTCAATAAAAATGGTATACATGCAGCTTATATTGTTTTTCCGTCTGGAATTATACTGGATATGTTTATGTCTGTACAATGCCAACTGTGTTACATGTAATAAATGTTATTTGATCAGCCACTGCATTATTGTACATTCAATGAAAAGTTCTCCACTCTTATAGTAGATTTAGTATTCGATACCCGGACGATAGATCGATACTCGAGTATTCGTTCTCATCCCTAATTTTCGTGCATGAAAAATGGTCAAAATTTAAATGTTTATTAAGAGGTTCTCATTGTTTTGTTTTAAGGTAAATATAACGAAACTTGCAAATGTACAATCAATCAAAATATATTTTAAAGGAGATCATTACTTGTGTGCTGTCTTAGATTGATTCATTCAAATCTTAAAAACGAAGCTGTAAAAATGTTATGCATATACAGTTTTGAGATATCTTAATTTATATATTGTATAATTACAAATGCATAAAATCTTCCAAATGGAAAGGCAGTAATCAGTCTATGTATTTTTCCACAAGACTGTCTAGTACTATCTTTTAATGCACAATATACACATTTCATGTTAACACTGGACTTAGGGTTTCTAGTGATCTATTGTAAAAGAAAGAAAGTAGAAGCTCAATCAATGAATCGATTTCCCGCCATCGTGTTATTGCTAATTTAACTCCATGTGCTCTGATCTTAGTTGTGTCATTGAGTGCCTACATGTTTCGCTTGCCATTAGCTTCTTACGATGTATATGTTTGTTCACTTCTTCATGCAACATTGTTGAGGTGATGGGTAGGTTGGAGTTATTTCAACAAGACAACTTGTACTAGTCTGTTTATATGAGATCCCATAGGGGCAAGTGTGAGGTTGGTGCACTCTAGAACCTGGTTTAAATATAGCAAGCTGTTTGCACAATAATAATCTGATATCTTTTGTTATCGACCAATAACTATAAATATCGGTCCAAAAAATCGTAGTTTTTACAGTTACAATGGTAATTGGCCGATAACCATACAGTAGACATAGATGAAACCATAGTTATTGGTCAGTTTAACTATGGCCATCGGCCGAGAACTTAATTTTCACACATAACTTCAGTTAATGTTTTTTTCCACTGACTGTACAATGCGGTTACCTCTCAGATTCTCATTTTCCGATTATTGTTTGTGGTGTCTTGTTTGCAACTGATCATTTTTGTAAAGCAGTGGTTTCTTTTCCTCTGTACTTTTGGATGTTTGACGGACTGTGTTTTCTGATTCTGACAAAATTTCTGGATATGCGTATTTCACTTTATTAAACAGAAGAATAAAAACCAACAGTTTCTACTTTGTAGAAATGGTCGTTGATTGGCAAATACTATTTAATGTAAAGAAATGTAACCCTCTAATGCTTACTTTTATTCTATCAATAACGGACGCTTTAAAATGCGGGTGCAGAATTTGATAAAGAATCTAGATAATATTGAATACTCGAATCCAAGGCTTTCTTACATTCACTCTATCATTTTGAGTCACAATTGCATGTTATTATTATTGTTTTACTATTAAAGAACACAGACAGAATAGCTATATTTGTTTTTTTAACTTAAACGGCAAATCCTGTAAGTATGTATTATTATTTAAAAAGATGAAAACATAGATCAAGAATTTTAGTTTTGGACAGCGTGTTTTGGTCAGATTGTCAGTAAGACCAGTTAATCATGATGAAATGGTTAGATGTCAAACTTCAGATGCCTTCAGATTTCACGGGTAATATCTTAAATAATATGACTTGGTCGCTTAAAGTAAAAGAACTAGCCTCAAGTCCCTGATCCAACCACATGTGAAATATGTCACAACCATCTGGAGCTACTAAAACAAATTAAGATCTATAAAATAGGTGAAAATGGTACTTTGAAAGCCACTGATCGCAACTGATATCAAAATTCTACTGGCTTGGTTTGATTGAGCCTGTTCATTGGAAATGCACATTTATTGTCCACGCCGCCCAGCTCCGAATTGTGTGCTAATCAATATTTACAGAAATAAAGTATCGTGCTCAACGGCCTACACAGGGCTATATAATTGATAACCGCACTGATTGAATGTATGGGGAGACATTTTATGGCCGCTATAAGACTGTGATAATTAAATAGATGAAAGGGGAACTTTGAAAGCAACCGAGCACGACAAATATCAAAATATTGCATGCTCGGTTTGGTTGAGCCTTTTCAATGAATAATAAGGTAGAGAAGGTCCAGAGGCGTACAATACGAATGGTGAAACACTACTAACTCCTTATCGAGTCATGCCATGCATGATTATCTGGGATAGTCCCAGAATCAGGGGTATTATTTCCGACCAAATTAATTTTATTTTACAAAATGTACCACAACTTTAAATTTTGTAGCATTTAAACTTCCATCCTACATACAAAAGCCTAGCAGATTTACCACACATTTGCATCCTCTGTCTTTCAGACATTTACGCGTTACTTTTGACTATCACTAGAGTCTATTAATTGGATCCTGACATTTGTATCATCATTTGGAACTGCTGATGACCCTTCCTGATTTTGATCATTTCAAACAGGCTGTGGTAAAGATTCAGTGTTGGTTTAATGACAGCCTATTTTATCTTACAATTAAACTTGCTTTTTTAAACATAGTTGATGTTTTTACAAATGACTGGAGATTTCTTTACATATCCTGACGTTTAAATCATCACCGCCATGTGCGTATTTACTTACATTTCCGACGTGCACTTAGTTCTTGCACGTGAGAGGTGAACATCTGCGGTGGATAAAGCTAGAGCCCGATTAAGTAAACTTGTACAACAATCGTCGATCTAGACTTTTAAGACGAACAGTTTCGCCTGAGTCTACATGATAGACTCTTTCTCCGTCGTTATCAAAAATAAACTTGTGAAGTAATGACCTGCGCAGTGAAATAGTCGATCTACAGGCTAAAGTAACGTGCTAACAGTCTTTTAGCTACCTCTAGCATTCGGAATGTTGTGATGGTTCGAGATATTGCGAAAATAAAATACCGACAAAATAGCAATCAGCTGTAAAAATGTAAGTTTTAATTATTTTTATGCGTTTTCAAGTGCTTTTCATTGCCAAGGGAATGTCCCATATTCCTTAATGTCAGATAAAATAGCTTGATTTTGCCTTTAAAGTGCAAATTATGGAAATCATGTTTGGGG
This sequence comes from Corbicula japonica, assembly GCA_038501625.1. Lineage (NCBI taxonomy): Eukaryota > Metazoa > Mollusca > Bivalvia > Venerida > Cyrenidae > Corbicula > Corbicula japonica. The sequence goes on along the minus strand of JAZAYU010000043.1, from coordinate 5,342,517 downwards.
GAATTTATTTTTTGACAAAGTTTGGATTTTACACATTCACAAACAAATATCTTTGATCTCACTGTTACCTAAATTGGAAAATAGTTTTAATCACCTTTTATAAATCTGCAGGTGAAAACACTGACACCTTACAATTTTCAGTTGATCACTCAGATTATCGGGTTCAATACATTTTGTCATAATGTATTTCTGATCCTTGTCATAATATTGCCTGAGGCTTGATATGGCCCTCTAAATCATAATTTTAAACTGTGATACATTGTTGGTATGCTCAATTTTGATGTAGGTTAAAATTAAAAACAACAACATATTCAGAGATGCATGTTGTTTAGTGTTGTATCTATAGCGGGATAGCGGGGCGCGGCGCCCCGCCCTTTTTAAAGAGCGCCCCTCTGCCCTAAATCTCAAACACTCTGCCCTTTCCACCATAAATGCCCTTTTGTCTTCAATAATTAATGTCAACCACCAAATTCTGCCTTTGTTTATTCAATGCCTGTGTTTTCCCAGGGTACCTTGTGTAATTAACAGAAATGCAGTGATGCATGTATACATACCCTATAGCGACCGTCTGAAATCTAGTCCCTGACAAGTCATTAATCGATAACTGGATAAGTGGCGAATACACAGAAACCCAGTGTCAAAAAACTTGTTAGTCATAAACAGCTGATTAGCCTAATCAACAGCATGTGCCCATGCGGCATATCAAACGTCCCGACCGACCCCCCTTGGAGTCAATTAATTGTCGCATCACTTGCTTCTATATTCCAATAAACTGTCTAGCATATTGGTACAGTATTTTTTGTATTAAAACCAGATTATCTCATGATTTTAAATAACAAAAATGAAGCGAAAACATCGTAATTTGATACAGTAATTCGCTTGTCCCATTATTTTGAATTTGCCGGCATCACTCGGTTTTTTAACAAAGTACTCTTCAAACAAGCATTCATATTCGGAAATGAAGCCTGTTTACACAAAAATAACTTTATTTTAATGGTTAAAGCCATAGAAAACAGAAACTTTAAAAAAATTATGAAAAAATGCTCAATTTCAAAACGGAAATTGTACGACTTTTTGCCAATGTATTATCTAGTAAGTTGGATTTTGATACCTTGATGTCGTAAAACTGCTCAAATTACATGGAAAACTCAAGGAAACATCTAGTTCTCTTGATAAAATTTCATTTTCAACATGTACAATCTAAATTTCATTAGAGATTACAACCCGTGAAAGTGTAATCAATTTCGGACAGCAATAATTTCGGATACGTTTTATTT